>CP125976.1:39377132-39865063 GCA_030063025.1 Avena longiglumis | reverse complement strand
CTATTAGGAGAATGATGTGATGGACATACTCCTATAGATAAGCGTAGCATAAAGATCAAGTCATTTCAATAGTTCAATTGCTATATGCTTTCCGATACATAGTAACCTAATTCCTTCGACCATGAGATCATGCATATCACCTTTACCGATGGATGCTTTGATGTCATCAAACACCACACCGTAACAGGTGGCTATAAAAGTGGCATTGAGTGTTGGAAAGTATTGGTTGAAACACATGGATCAAGAGTGGGATTTGTCCATCCACATGACGGATAGATATACTGGGCCCTCTCGTGGAATGTCATCCAATTAGCTTGCAAACATGTGACTTGGTCACAAGGGATCACATATCACGGGAACGAGAAAAGAGTACTTATCAAGAACGAGGTTGAACTAGGTATGCGGAGATACCAGCGATCATAACCTCGGATAAGTAACATATCGTGAGACAAAGGAAATTGGTATCGTATGTAAGTGGTTCATTCGATCGCAGTAATCGAGAAATATGTAGAGCCATATGAATTTCCAGATTCCTCTATTGGTTATTGTTCGAGAAGTGTCTCGATCATGTCCGCATAATTCACGAACCGTAGGGAGACACACTTAAGGATTCGACGTTGTTTGAGTAGTTATGGTATTATGAGAAAGAGACCGAATGTTGTTTGAAGTCTCGGATGGGATCCGGGATATCACGAGGTGATCCGAATGGTCCGGAGAATAAGATTCATATAAGGAAAGTCCGCTTTGAGTTCGGGAATGATTCCGTGTTTTCATCGAATGTTCTAGAAGGTTCCGGATTGTCCTAAGACTGGGGAAGGGTACATGAATGTGTCATTGCTCATTGAATGATTGCATCATGTACTAAGTGTTCTTGCTGTCCCAAATAAAGGATTAAATTGAATCCTAAAACAGAAAAGTCAAATGTCCATTTGAAAGTCAAAGCGCCAAAACAAGAAATGGGAAACAAGCAAGAGGAGTTGGAACCAACTTTGGAGGAGTTGGACTCCTCCAGCGGCCAAGCCCTGGTCCGAGTTGGGGAGGGACTCCTCCTCCCTCGGCCAAGGACCCCTCCCATATAAGGAGGGGGCTCCTCCCATAGACACATAACTTTCTACTCTAGATCTCCTATTTAGAGCTGTTTTGGTTTAGAGCTTCTAATTGCTTTAGCCAACAGCTTAGAGCCTTCTAATTGGTTTAGAGCCTTCTAATTGGTGTGTCTAATTACTAGACCACTAATAGCCTCTCTCATAAGCTCCACCATACTGCACGGCTTAAGGCGAAGCCTGCGGGATCTCCCTCTACTTCCGTACCACGCATGCCAGCCGCCGGAATCGCGAGGAGAGTGCTACAACCTCCGCCTCCGAACAAGGGAGAGGAAGGTCTTCGCCGAGTACCGAACGGTGACCGATCATGGAGCGCTGCCGAACGTATACCGAAGGATCGTCTACGATCTTGAGATCGAAGAGTACGACTACATCACCCACGAATCGCTCTCGTTAAACGCTTTGGAATCTTCGAGGGTAAGTTATACCATCGACTGCTACAATCTAGTAGATAGATCTTGGCTTGTTTGTTTGTATGCGATAGAAAATTTTTGTTTTCCATGCTACGAACCCCTCTGATGGTATCGAGCCAGGTTTATATGTAGATCTGTTGCTGAGTAGAACACAATGGTCATTGTGGGCGTTGATGCTTTTATTGTAGATTGCTTTTTGTGTACTTTGCATCTTGCGGTATGTTGGGATGAAGCGGCCCGCTAACCTTACATGACATCGTTCATGAGACTTGCTCCACGCTTGACATGTAACTTGTATTGCATAAGTGGCTTTATGGGTGCATGTTTCTCCTAGCATAGTTAAGATCCAATTTACAACGGTGATCCACAATGCTAGTATCAATGTTGTGGTTCTTGTTCGTAAGTTAGAACGACACTTATTGAAAGCCCCAAACCACGTAAAATATGCAAAGAAAGTAGAGGCCTAACTTTGTTTTGCGGGTGTGCGTGATGTGATATGGCCATGATTGTGATTATATATGATGTATGCAATGTTCCTTATTGTAAGTCCACAACCCAGGAGCCATATGGTTGTCTTTAATTTATGTTAAGACCCGTGTCTATTCAAAGTAGTTGTAATAGTTGAAGCCGTGGGCGACAACCATGGAGTAGCGCCATTGACCTTGATGCAATGCGGTGATGATGGAGATCATGTTCGGTTGAAGATGGAGATCGAAGCACAAGAAGAAAGGCCATATCATATCACATATTATGAATTGCATGTGATGTTAATCCTTTATGCATCTTGTATTGCTTAGTAGACAGCGGTAGCATTATAAGATGATCCCTCATGCACATGAATTTCAAGTCTTAAAGTGTTCACCCTTAGTTAGCACCGCTAAAAGCTTGTTGTTTCAAGCACCACGTGATGATGGTGTGCTAGATTCTGCAAGTGTATACAACGTGAGCAAGCCAGATTTGCTCATGCGAAACTAAGGTTTGATCTTGACGAGCCTAGCATGTACGCACATGGCCTCAGAACACGGATTACCGAAAGGTAGAGCATGAGTCATATAGTAGATATGATGAACATGTCGATTGTTCGCCATTGAAGCTATATCAACTCTCGTGATGATCGGTTTTGATGTGGTGGATTTGGTTCGTGTGATCACTAAAACAATGTGAGGGATATTGTTTTGAGTGGGAGTTCATCTAGATTAATTTAATTATTAATTAGAACTCAATTTATCATAAACTAAATCAAAGTGAATTTGCATAGTTGTTGTAG
The DNA here is from genome assembly GCA_030063025.1 of Avena longiglumis. Classification (NCBI taxonomy): domain Eukaryota; kingdom Viridiplantae; phylum Streptophyta; class Magnoliopsida; order Poales; family Poaceae; genus Avena; species Avena longiglumis. The sequence goes on along the minus strand of CP125976.1, from coordinate 39,862,280 downwards.
TCATTGGCATCCGTTTACCACCTTGCGCTTAGTTATAATTGAGATGATAGAACTATAGAATTCTGGTTTCTTTCTTAACCGGTATCGTATTGTTTTGAAGTGTTAATCTGAAGTTTAAAAGTCCTATTGCAAACTTTCAAGAAGTTCCTATACTCCATGAAGTTTAATAATTGGTATTAAAACAAGAGTGACAATTCCAAGTGTTAGTGTATAAGTATCATGTTTGTCTCCATGATTCTTGATATTCAAAGAATTGTCTTAATATCAAGGTTATCTAGGATCTGAAAGAATTGTTTCAGAAACCATCATGTGGAAGATATTGTGATATCAAACAAAGTTTTGGTTGCAACATGATAGAGTATAATATGGCTAAAGTCATGTTCTCATATTTGATGAGAATTTGCGAAAGGTTGTGGACACTTGTTGTCCTAATCCTCCAAAAGGTTTTGAGAGCAACATTATACTCAGAATTCATCGTTATAAGCTAAAGGTAGCTTGATCATGGACGATTCCATGATAAGGATGAATATTTGATGTAGGTAAAATGTTTACTACACCAAGAGATTACTAAAGAAAGGAATTTGAAAGAACACCAAACATTTGATGATGGTGATCTACTTGAAGTGTAAGTCCAAAGACATTGGTATTTAACTATACACGCTTTGGACTATGTGTCATATGTATGACTCCACTATTGATGTTGATAGATTCTTTCAAATGTAAAAGGAAATACTGAAAGAGAATCTCATAAATATATGGCAGAAAAGAAAAGACTAGAATTGTTCAGTTTAAGTATATAGATGATATACATGTTATGGCTATATTCTTTGCTTATTAAACAGTGTGGTTCTTAAGTATTTGATACTGAATTTGTTGGTGTGAATCGTCATACGAAACAACACAATTCATGAACTACAATGGCCTAAGTAACTAGCAAAAGAATATGTGATGATGTTAATCGAGAACAAAATAAAGGGTTATTGTGTTGCTCGTTAAACATCAAAGCTTGCCTTCAAGATTTGTTTTATCAGGTGTTATGAGAACAAAAGGGTTGTTCAAATAATTGCCGTAATCCATAAAAGATGGATGATTCGCAAATCTCGTTGGAGGAATCACATCCATAAAACTAGTGCTAAAAATGTCGAAAGACAAATTGATTGAAAGATCACTTAGGAAGTGACATCGCCGTTTAAATTATATTGGAAAGAAAACATGAAGAAACTCCATATGTATGGAATTTTGGAGTCTTTTGATTTTGATCAAATGACGCTTGTGAAACTTTCCTAGAGATAATTAAAACTTCGTTCATAGGCCAAAAGGGAACGATAGACTAACTTATTGGAACTTGTACATATTGTTGTATGAAGTCCATTATGTATAGTCAAGAGCGATGGATTTCAACTTCATGTGCTTTCTCCGAAAATTTGAGTGAATATGTGAATATTTACTTAATAAGGATGAAGTGTGAAACATTTGAAAAGTTCAAGGACTTTCAAGATGAAGTGCAAAATCATTGTAACAAGAATATAAATAGTTTATGATAAGATCATAAAGGAAGATATTTGAGTTACAAGTTTAGCATAATACCTAAGATTTAAAGGAATCGTTAGTGGATTTGCATTTTCTCAAACACCATAAGAGTATAGCGTTCGAGATATGTAATTAAACCTTGTTTGACATGGTAAGATCAAGGTGTAATTCATAAACTGCCATTATATTTTAAAGATTAAAAGCTTTAGAGATTACCGTTTTCCACTAAAAGAGCTTCATCATAATCCGTTGAAATGACACCATATAAGGTTATGGTTTGGGATTAAACCCAAGTTGTCCTTTCTTAAACATTGGTATGCTTTGCATAAGAAAGATGTTTGCAACCAAAGTCGGATAAACCTGTCTTTGTATGTTATTTCAATAATCATAAGTATTCCTCCATAACACCATAGACAAAAGTGTTTGTCACTTAAAACGCCAAGTTTCTTTGAGAAGGAATTTTTCGTGAAAAGTTAAGTGGGAGGACAATAGAACTTTGATAAGGTTAAAAGAACCTTAGCTATATGTGCAGAGTTGCGCAGACCAAAAGTGTTCCGAGGCAAGAACAAAGCTCATGGCTCACGTACCTCAAAGGTTGTGGTCACGGAGATCCAAGTTCCTATTGAAACAAGTAGGTTGATAAACAATCAAATACCAAGATTTGAGGGTTGAACCATTATTTGAGAATAATGAACCGACTACATGCAAAGAAGCGATGATGGGCCCCGACTCTAAAATGGCTTGAAGCCATAAAATCCGTGATAGTTCCATACACGAGAAAATCAAGTTTTGAACTTGAAGGACCCTCGAGAAAGGTGTAAGACCTTATAGTTGTGTCTGGATCTATAAAGAAATAGACATGGATGTTTCACATCTATGAAATAGTCGACATGTTGGGAAAGAGTTCACAAAATGTTCAAAGGTTGACTATGACAAGATTTGATCTTTCATAGTGATATTTAGTCTAGACGGATTAATGTAGCAACCACTACATATAATTTGTTATATGGTAGTTGAATAAACAAAACAAGTTCTTCTAATAGAATCGCTACCTAGGACATGTGCATAACACGGTCCATAGGGTTTTGTTAATTCAAAGGATGCTAAAAGCATATGCAAACTTCAATGGTTGAAGTGAGCATCATGAGTTGGAATCTTCACTATGATGAAACTGTTAAAAGAGTTTAATTTCATCAGAGACAATGAAGATGCTTGCGTTTGCAAGAAATTAAGTGGGAGCGCTAAGACATGTCTCTAATACATTATGTGGAAGACATATTGTTGATTGGAAATAATGTATCTTTTATTAACACATATTAAGAATTGCATCCCGATGAAAGACTTAGGCAAAACCAAATATTTAGCATCAATAGACGCTAATATAGGTTATGCTGTACATAGACGAGATATTGAATGAGTTCAATACAGAAACTACAAGAAAGTTTCTTGTCGCACAGAAAGGATTGAATGAGTTCAATGTTGATGATATATTCAAGTGTATTGACATTTGGTAAAGTGAAACAAATAATCAAGTATAGATTGATACTTGATGTATAAAATCACAAAGAGTATTTATATCCATCATACTGTGATATGTACAAATCCAGATATGTCCTATGCTCTAAATGTTGTGAGCATATACCAGAATGATTCGTAAGATGATCATTGGACAATAGTGAGGATATTCTTATGATCTTTGGAAGAACTAAGAGTATAAGATTTGTAGAAGTGACAAATAGATGGTTAGTTCATTGTAAAAGTACTACATTGATACTAGCTTTGTCACAAAGTACAAATTAAGTTTATCTCAATCTAAACTAAGGGTGGCACAATATAATGGAAGATGAGTTCCATAATGGATTTGGATGAGTTCCAAAGTTAAGACATTGTGAGATACTACAACAAAAGGCCAAGTATATAAGCTGCTATTTTAGCAAAAGAGGGCATTTGTGTCAAGTAGTTTGTTATCAAACTAGGTGTAGTTCACAAGGATAATACTATGAAGATATATTGTGCGACAATATTATCAACATGTTTTAACCCCAAAGAGCTAAAGGTCACACCGAAAGACCAAAATTATACAAAGCCATCTCATTAGAGAATGAGTGATGCGTAGAGACGCAAAGACATGCAATTACACACGGATCTGGAAGTGTCAGATCCGGAGATCAGTTGACCACTAGCAATCGTGTACATACAACACCGGAAAGCCATAGGTGTTGAATACACAAAGGTTTGAAACTAGATTATTGACTCTAGTGCAAGTGGGAGACTGTTGGAGATATGCCCAAGAGGCAATAATAAAGTGGTTATTATCATATCTTCACACTTATGATAAATGTTTACATACCATGCTATAATTGTATTAACCTAAACATTAATACTTGTGTGATTTGTAAACTAAAATAAGAGTCCCTAGTATAGCCTCTTGTTAAACTAGCTTGTTGGTTAATATATGATCATGGTTTCACGATCATGAACATAGAGATGTTATTAACAATGGGATCATATCATTAGGAGAATGATGTGATGGACATACTCCTATAGATAAGCGTAGCATAAAGATCAAGTCATTTCAATAGTTCAATTGCTATATGCTTTACGATACATAGTAACCTAATTCCTTCAATGAGATCATGCATATCACCTTTAGGATGGATGCTTTGATGTCATCAAACACCACACCGTAATAGGTGGCTATAAAAGTGGCATTGAGTGTTCGGAAAGTATTGGTTGAAACACATGGATCAAGAGTGGATTTGTCCATCCACATGACGGATAGATATACTGGCCCTCTCGATGGAATGTCATCCAATTAGCTTGCAAACATGTGACTTGGCCAAAAGGGATCACATATCACGGGAACGAGAAAAGAGTACTTATCAGTGACGAGGTTGAACTAGGTATGCAGAGATACCGACGATCATAACCTCGGATAAGTAACATATCGTGAGACAAAGGGAAATTGGTATCGTATGTAAGTGGTTCATTCGATGTAAAGTAATCGAGAAATATGTGGGAGCCATGAATTTCCATATTCCTCTATTGGTTATTGTCGAGAAGTGTCTCGATCATGTCCGCATAATTCACGAACCGTAGGGAGACACACTTAAGGATTCGACGTTGTTTGAGTAGTTATGGTATTATGAGAAAGAGACCGAATGTTGTTGAGTCTCGGATGGGATCCGGATATCACGAGGTGATCCGGAATGGTCCGGAGAATAAGATTCATATAAGGAAAGTCCCGTTTGAGTTCGGGAATGATTCCTGTTTTCATCGGAATGTTCTAGAAGGTTCGGATTGTCCTAAGACCGGGGAAGGGTACATGAATGTGTCATTGCTCATTGAATGATTGCATCATGTACTAAGTGTTCTTTGTCCCAAATAAAGGATTAAATTGAATCCTAAACAGAAAAGTCAAATGTCCGATTTGAAAGTCAAACCCAAAACAAGAAACTGGGAAACAAGCAAGAGGAGTTGGAACCAACGGAGGAGGAGTTGGACTCCTCCGGCGCCAAGCCCTGTCCGAGTTGGGAGGGACTCCTCCCTCCTCAAGGCATGCCAAGGACCCCTCCCATATAAGGAGGGCGGGCTCCCATAGACACATAACTTTCTACTCTAGATCTCCGGTTTAGAGCTGTTTTGGTTTAGAGCTTCTAATTGCTTTAGCCAACAGTTTAGAGCCTTCTAATTGGTTTAGAGCCTTCTAATTGGTGTGTCTAATTACTAGACCACTAATAGCCTCTCTCATAAGCTCCACCATACCGCACTTGGCTTAAGGCGGCTCATGGATCTCCCTCTACTTCCTGCATTAGGCCAGGTTGTCTTGGGAATCGCGAGAGAGTGCTACAACCTCCGCGTCTTTGGAACAAGGAGAGGAAGGTCTTCACGAGTACCGAACGTGACCGATTGCATGAGCGCCTAGGAGCGTGGCGGCTGGAAGGATCGTCTACGATCTTGAGATCGGAAGAGTACGACTACATCACCGAGAATCGCTCTCGTTAAACGCTTTGGAATCTTCGAGGGTAAGTTATACCATCGACTCGTTGCTACAATCTAGTAGATAGATCTTGGCTTGTTTGTTTGTATGCGATAGAAATTTTTTGTTTTCCATGCTACGAACCCCTACAGAGAGAGAGGTGATGGGGAGATAAGGATGAGAGAGGGTATCCCGGCGGTTCTTATCCCTTCCTCAGGAGCTCAGCGGCGACGTGAATCGTAGCGACCGATTGACGGTGGCCGGCGCGACAGGCAGCTGCTTCCGCCGTCGCGGGAGATAACGACGAACACAAGGCCGAAGCGGTACGGCTACCGGTGGGCTAGTGTTGGGCCGAAGTGGGCTGCTGCGGAGTGTGCGGTGAGTTTTGGCTATGACTCGCGAGCGACGAATAGAGAAGAGAGGAAACGGGCCGTGGGACAGAAACTGGGCTAACCTTGTTCCCCTTCTTTTATATTTTTCTTATATTCTGTTTTATTTTCTAGCTTTTTATTTAATCAATTCTTTTGACATTTCTTAATGGAATTTCCTTGCTAAATAGTTACAGTAATCATGAAGTTACTTAGATTTAATTTATGGACTTTTTTTATAATGTTATATTTCTTTATTTTATTATATAGATACTTTTCCTATTATTATTTGTAAAGGCTTTTAAATATGAATTTTTAATTTATTTTTATCCATAAACTTATTAAAGATTGCATTATTATTAATCCATGCGTTTTTATTCTTATTAATTTATAATATTAAAGAATCTTCTATATATATAGTGATCCTTCATTATTACTCAAAACATAAAGTTTGAGTAATTAATATGGTTAATAATATTCTCATAAGTTTAGGAAATAGCAATATATATACTTTATCACAACAACATATGAGTTAAGGTATGAATTGAAAATGATTACCATAATTTCTTGAAAGATTTAATATTCTCATGTTTCCTTTATTGATGTGAATAAAGATTAATGTCTAAGACAGATTGTTTTTATGTTTGTGATCATGAATGATATCACCATTAAATTAAAATAGTGGAATTGTTTTCTAAGCTAACTTATGAGAAAGAATTGATAAAGACAGTTCCTAAGCATCAATGATAATGATGATTGAAATGACAAAGATGTGCTCATGTGATTTGATATAGTAAATATTTCTATGAAGCTTTATGTAAATAAGATGATAGATTAATTAAATGAAATGGATAATATGTTTGGTAAAGATCTAGGGTCTAGTGTTTACCAAGAATTCCTATATTCCATACTTTATAATTCTGGTCTTCTAATTGAGGAATTCCTTTCCTAGATATACTACTTCTTCTTATCCATCATCATGTGTTAACAAGATGAGCTTTACCTCACAAGAATATTCTTATCCATCTTTTATTCTTCTAAATTTATTTGTAAATCCAATGAGCTTGTTATTAAAGCCTTTTCATAATCTTCTCATATTCTTCCTTAAGCACCCTTCACTAATATCAGTTCAATAGATGTATGCATCATATCCTACTTCACTTCAAGTGCTTAGTATTTCCAAAGAGGAAAATACTACTTCTTTAATCCAATATTGCTCTAACATCATTTTAGTCATACTATTTTGTCTCTACTTAACTCCAATATCTAACATTCCAACCTCACATTGTATTAATGTGACTTGTAATGACTCATCTAGGATAATATATCTATACTATGGTTCAATCATGGTTTTATCCACCAATGTCACGTATACATGGTATAAGCATTTAATATTGGTGAATAAGGCATGATCATTATAATCCTTTGATCCTTTAGGATTCAGGTCGCCAGTTGGTTAAACAAGGCTTCATCAATACAACATTACAGTTGTATTATAATTATCTTCTGTTTAGATCTATTGGATTAAGAGATATAATTCATTGACTATACCTACTTGATCCAATAGGACTACTCCTGGTAACTATCTTCAGACTCCATCCTTGTAATCTTCTTTGTTACCATATTGATTTGATTTCCTCCAATCACTCCCATCCTATAGATAACATCTAAAACTAGCATCACTATTTACCTCTTCTGGCTTCTTTCTTTATAAGCCTTAAGTGAATGCTATAATAAGTACAAGAGTTGATAGGTCAAGAATTGATAGGTTAAGAATTGGTAAATCAATAGTTGATTACTCAATATTGATGAACAACAAATATAAGGATATGATTCAATAGAGATGATAAAGATTGATATGGAAAGAAAGATATATGGTGAATGATCTTAACTTTGGTTTCTTTCCTATTCAATCTCACTAGAGAGTTAAAGTTAGGTATTTCCATGATACTCATGGTATAAGTAGATGAGATTAAGATATAGTTGCATTCTTATTATTTGTGTTATATTTATAATTTGGTATTCATGAGTGATTATAATGAATACTATGATATGATCACCTAAAGATCAAATATAAATCATTAAGTAATGTATTAGGGTTTAATTTTATTCCATTTGATCTATCCTTAGATCAAATCATGTTTACCCAAAATAAGGTTTTAGCAAAGGTCATATTAAAACTTATCGCAGTCAACTTGATGATCTACTTCAATTCCATCATGTTAAGAGAAGCTTTAATCACTTTGACAAGTTTTTATTTAAAAGCGCGAAAATTATTCAGATTTTCTATGCATGAATGCAATGCACACATCTGTGTTCAGCTTATTTCTAAGCTCTAATGCTGGGATGTTACACCTGGACATGTGAACAATCCACCTGCGCCCGCTCCCGCTCCGGCCCTGCAACCACCCAACCTCTGGACGCCACCGGAGTACATCGACCTCAACCCGTAGATGGACAAGGCAGCGCCGGCGCGCGAAGATCGGCAGCTAGGGTTAGAATTAGTTTAATTTCCATTTTTTATATTTTGAATGTAAATTAAGTGAATTTTGCCAGTTTTTAGTGTGAACGTTTATGTTTGAATTGGAAAAAAAATGTCACGCTCAGGCCGAAAAAATGGGTCACGCCACTGGACGCGGCTGGCAGAACAGACCAAACCACGACCACAAATCGACCGCGGCCCGACCTAAACGGATCGTTTGAGGCGACCAGATGGGTCGGCCAGGTGGAAATGCCCTAATAGCTTTGGAAGCAGCATACGCTGAGCATCACCTCAAACATGACCCTGGATGGAATCTCAGTGACGTCCTAGCACACGTATCAGCCTTGCCTTACATATAGAACCTCAACGTAAATCATTTTTCGTTTGATCTGCATCAGTATTAGTAGTAATTTTTTGGTTTCCGAAGAGACCAGCTAGGAAAAGCAAGAAAATTATCACACAAAGGAGATGCAAAGGAACGAAATAGTATGCATGGAAGCCACTGACTGTTTGACATTTCTATCAGCCTATATTTTGGGAAATTTTTACCCAGCTTTGTGAAAGGTATGCAGTTTTTGACATGTTCATCGTTGTGTGCATTCTTTTGATCTTCTTACATGAATTTTCAGCATTGAGCAGAATCGAAAAAATGTAACTAATCTTTCTTTGAAAGACATTGTCTGAGATCTCTCACATTCAAATCTACACGAATATACGATTCATCTCCGTGTAACAGAACTATGAGTAAAAAACATGCTTAGCTAGACTGATTATAGAAACAATGAGGTATGGAATGAATTAAGTGGGCAAGGTTTGCAGCAATGAATAATAGGAAAATCACACAAAACATAACCAATGGGTCTTTAAAACAACATTAACAATTGCTTGAAGACGCTAAAAAAAACAATTGCTTGAAGGAAATGTGAATATGTCTACGCAGCTAAGGTGGAAGTATCTTATGAAGAGAAACATTATATTAAAGATGATAAATCAATAAATACATCCAATGGAGATAATTTGACTTACCGCGGCTTTTGTGATACGAAGTAAAAAAAACTACTGAATAATAGCAAGGCTTCTCATTGTTGGCAAGGAAAAAAAGATTAACAACGTGATACCTTAGCTTTCTATTTAAATTATAGTTGGATATATATCCCTGCAAATGATTTTGTGCTTCTATGAGAACTGACCCTTTAGTTAACAAACAATATGATATCACTTCAACAAACAAATGAGTTCTTACTCCATCATGAAACCCTATGATCTATTATTTTGTGAGCATTACCACTTCTCTCAGTAACTATAGATAATTGTCCTGAACAAAGGTAATTGCATACAGGCAAAGCAAGGAATTAAAAAATTGAACAGAAACTGATGAATCATAGCTGGATGCTTTGACACTATTGGTACCTAAGAAATGAAGCTGTGGATAAAATAGGTGTTTGCAGCATAGCTGGATCGCTTAATTTTCTTTGCCGTCATCTGCAGGAACTCAATATAAATTGCAGCTGGAAGACAAGCAGGAAAGGCAAGGAGACCAGCTGCTAGTGCTCTGAAACTTATCCAGTCAAAGAATTGGATTGCTCCAGCCTTTGGATGTATCAAGATAAACACTGAAGCTTCTGTTGAGGTGAACCTGGGTATGTGCTCTATCCCCTATATCGCCCGTAACCAAACTGAAAAGGTTCTATCGGCTCATAGTGCTGTCGGGTTAAGTGCTAGGACGTGCCTAAAGCTGAAGCCAAGACATGCCTTCTTAGTCTTCAGAGTGTCCATATTGTCGAAAATGCCTCGATAACCTTGGGAGTCGAACAATTCTTCTGTCATTAAAGCAATCAAGCGGATGAATCAGGGCACGTTTGTGGTAGCTTTATGAAGAGATTAAAAATATCCAAGAAAGCTGTAATCATTTTGAAGTAGTGAAAATCCATCTTGCAAGCTACCCATATGCTGGCTATTGTAGCTAGATATTCAAGTCAAACCAAGTTCTAGATGGGCATGTCCCTGCAGCTATTATTGAGGCAGATGTTGTAAACATTTCTATGCATAATCTATAAAATTTCCATGTTCTTGTAAAAAATTACCAGAAATAAATAGCTCATCCCAGCATCTATTATTATCAGTATCTAGTGCATTGGAATTTTCCATTCTCTACATTGAACAAGGAAATCACAATGCAGAATTCAACACAATAATAACATCAAAACATGCAACTATTAGTTACTAATTGCAATAAAAAGGTGAAATCAACTGTTCAAAAGGAAGTCAATATCTATCATAAGCAAAAGACAGGTGCATCATATTTATATCTGTTTAGTAACCGATTTTTGCTAAATATAGTACTATAGGATACATTGTCGTGCAACAATCATGTACATTGTTCTTACATATTTTCTGCATCTAGCACAAAATATATTTGTCAAATAGAATGAGTAGGTTCAGTTACAAACATGCCGGCTAATAATCACCGGACTAAGTAAATACATAAATGCTCGTATGTATGTAGGATATAGACAACACAGTTGCATCTAAGAAACAGAGTAAACTGAAGCGATGATGAGCAGTGCACACAATCTGATTAGTACTGACACTTGAGTGCTTCATAGACTTTTGCACCTAAAAATATATTTGTACGTGTGAATATCTTTTTAACACACAACTAATGCATGGTAGCCTCTATAAGAAGTAAATATAATTAGAAACAATAATGGCAAACTTCTAATTTTATTCCGCTTCCAAATGGGACAAATTTTGTTACCTCGACATGGATGAAGAACAGACCATATACAAAGTAGGTCACATAGTCTGAAATAGAAGATCTAAAGATTTATCTTACCACAAAGGGGGACATATATACATAAAAACATATATAATTGCAGGCTAGCACCACAAACAAGAACACCTATTTTCCATCATCGGTAACACAAATCAAAGGAAGAATTAGTATATGTACTAAAATACATAAATTTGTTCTGACAAATGGAAGAAATAGCTCACAGTGTATGGAAGGCCTAGCTGCAGAGCGCCATGGACTGTGTTTAGAAGAGCAAGGGGCACGAAGTGGAAGCATGCGATCACAACTGAGCATAAAACCTAAACATCAAAATGAAAATTTCCTTCTCAATTTGCTATATACTTGTAATATCAACATGTTTCAAACAAATTATGCTTCTAATAAAATAACGGGAAATCTAGGCTCAGACCGATCGGCAGGTACCACATGCACACACCAACGACTGACATCATCATTTAATACAAAAAACCGAATATTTAAAAAGTTTTGTAGCTTAAACCGTGTATCCGATTGAAAATCCGTTTTCACCGTTGAGCTAGTCGCGACGAGATTTTCGAAACTAGATCCTATGTTGATATGTTTTGAAGAAAAAAATTCGATTCAAAAAGTTATCAACCACTAACACGTGAGTTATTTATGTCATAATATGTAAGTTATCACCAGGTAACATATAAGTTATCCACCATATAAATGAGTTGAGTGGAGACGTTCTAGCATTTCTCATGTGTGTAACTTTTATATATTTTTTATCTCATCAAATCGCGGTTGCCCTATGTATTTTAGTTTAGTTAATTAAGAATGTGCTATGAGCTAGTTTAATTGGGAAACATCGACAAATGATGAGGCTCGGTAGCCTAACACTCTTCGAGGCTTCGTCACTGTAACATCCCAGCATTAGAGCTTAGAAATAAGCTGAACACATATGGGTGCATTGCATTCATGCATAGAAAATCCGAATAATTTTCGTGCTTTTGAACAAAACTTGTCCAAAGTGATTGAGGCTTCTCTCAACTTGATGGAATTGAAGTAGATCATCAAGTTGACTGTGATAAGTTTCAATATGACCTTTGCTAAAACCTTATTTTGGGTAAAGGAGATTTAATCTAAGGGTAGATCAAAGGTAGTAGAAGTTTAACCCTAGTACATTACTTAATGATTTATATTTGATCCTTAAGTAATCATATCCTAGTATTCATTACATAACGCATGAATACCAAGTTATAAATATAACTTATGTAATAGGAATGTAACAACTAAATCTTAATATCATCTACTTATACCATGAGTATCATGGTAATACCTAACCTTAATTCTTTAGTGAGATTGAGTAGGAAGGAAACCAAGTCAAGATCATTCACCATATATTTTTCTTTCCATATCAATATTTACCATCTCTACTGAACCATATTCTAATATCTGTTGTTCATCAATGTTGAGTAATCAACTATTGATTCACCAATTCTTAAACCTATCAATTCTTGATCTATTAACTCTTGTCCTTATCATAGCATTCAAATAGTCCTTTAGAGAAGGAGGTAATAAGAGGTAAGTGTGATGCTAGTTTCAGGTATCATCTATAGATGGGAGTGTTGGAAGAGAATGAGATCAATGTGATCATTGATGGAGTTAAATCACTCCTGAAATGATAGAAGAGTTATCTGGAATATATAAATATATGATGATAAAGAAGATTACAAGAATGAATCCTGAAGAAAGTTACCAGGAGTAATACTATTGGATCAAGTAGGTATAGTCAATGAATAATACCTCTTAGTCCAATAGAGATAAACAGAAGATAATTATAATACAACTATAATGTTGTATGGATGAAAGCCCTGATTAGCCAACTGGAAATCTAAACCATAAAGGATCAAAGGATTATAATGATCATGCTTTAGTCACCAAGATTGAATGCTTATATCATGTATAAGTTACATTGGTGGATATAACATGATTGAACCCTAGTATAGATATGTTATTCTAGGTTATCCATGACAAGTCACCATGATATGATGTAAAGTTTGTATATAAGATGCTGGAGTTAAGTAGATATAAGACAATATAATTAAGTTGAAGCTAGAGTAGCATGAAGTTATTGAAGTAGTGTTATTCCTCTTAAAAAAATAGTAAGCTTTTGAGGAGAGTAGTTTGATATATACATCTACTGGAGTAATATTAGTGGTGGATGATTAAGGAAGAGTATGAATGGAGTTAAACGTAACAACTTGTTGGATTGGAGGTTATCAGCAGTAGAGTAGTTGATATAACCAAGTATGGTTATGAGAAGATTATGAAAGCTTTAGTGTCAAGCTCATTTGATTTATAAATGGATTTAGAAGAATAAAAGGTGGACAAGGATATTCTTGTGAAGTAAAGCTCATCATGTTAGCACATGATGATGGATATGAAGAAGTAGTATATCTAGGAAAGGAATTCTTCAAGTAGAAGTCAAGAATTATGAAATATGGAAGATATGAATTCTTGGTAAACATGCAACCTTAATTCTATAACCAAACTTAATATCCACTTCATATATTTAATCAATCATCATATTTTCTCAGTGCTTTATAGGAATATTTTCCTATAGCAAATCACTCAAGCATATCTTTGTCACTATAAACACTAAAATCATATGTGCCTGGAAACTATAATTATCAATTCTCTCTCATAATCCAGGGAATAACTTTCTATTTTAAAGGATGATATCATTAAAGATCACAAACATAAAACAATATGTTTAGCCATTAATCTTTATTCACATCAACAAAAGAATATAAATATATTAAGAACCCTAAACCCTAGGGTAAACATTTAAAATTCAAACCCTAACCCCTATATTAGTTATAACAAAATATATAATGTTATTTCCTAAATTCATGAGAATAATATTAATCATATTAATTCCCTAAAACATTATGTATCATATAATAAGAAAAGGATCACCATATATATATAATATATTTCCCTCCAAACTATAATTTAACTAGAATTACGTTCTATCATTAAATAAAGAAATATCATATAATAAATCCATGGGTTATTATATAAAGGAAATTTATAACCAAGGTCCCTCAAAATATATTAAAGAGAAAAAGATCTATTAAGTGAAAATAAAGAAATTATAACATTGTATAATAAAAGATCACTATATGATTCTAAATACATTTCATTACTGCTGCAAACAATTAGCAAGTAATTTCTATAAAGAAATCTTTAACCAATTGTGCAAAATTCAAATATGAAAATAAAACAGGAAATAGAAAATGGTAAAGAAAAATAAAAGGAACAGATCTGAGTTGTTTTTGGCCTGAGGCCCATTCCCCTCTCTCTATCTGCTACCCACAAGCAGCCATAGTAGCCCATCTAGAAAACTTTGCTGAAGCCCGAGTTGGCCCATGCGTGGCCCAGCGCGAGCCCGTACCGGTTCATCATCGTCTTCCTCGACGTCACAAGTAGCTCTCTGGAGGCTTCGCCGTCGCTCGATGCCAATCAACATCGTCAGCAAAATTGGGCCGCCGTGATGCTCGCTGCCGCTCTAGACCTCACTGATAAGATCGTCCACACTCTCCTCTATCCATCCATACTCATCTTAGTCCCTCTAAAGCCCTCTCTCTCGAGTTCCTCTCTGCCCGAACCCTAGCTCCGACCAGAATCATCCATCGCTGACGTCTCCGACCGTCCCAAGCCTCGCCGTGATGCCAGGAAGCCTCGCCTCGTTCGACTCTGCCGTTTGCCCCTACTCACGAAAGCCGGGGATCCCTCTGTCGACCCAATCAACACCTCGTTTCCACCTCCGGCCATCGTCGTTCATCGTCAGTTACCGCCACCACGGACCTCCTCCGACCTCGTCGTCGCCACTAATCGCACCAGGGTGAGTCCACCGTCCTCGTAGACCATCTCCCTTTCTCTCTCTTGCTCTGGTTGCTCCCCGTCGCATAGCTCGCAAGCTCCGTCATTGGCCACCATCGTACACAGTGCTCCGACGACCAAAACGGAGTGGCGCCGCCATTATAGGGTTCCTTGCGATGCCTTCTTTCCGATAAACACAATCACAACCACGCGCGCGTACAAGATCACTCGATCGACAATTGATTTGAGGGGATCAGTCTTAGATGATGTAAGCATGACATCATGCTGAGGTCATAACACCTCTTATTGGTTTATTTAATTGTCCTAGAAATGACATGGCATAGGCCCCACTAGTCAGTGACTAGGAGTAAGAATAGACCTGGTGAGAAAAACCTTTCACCCCATGCTGACATCAGCATTACATCATAAACCTATTTAGTTTATTAGTTCCAGAAGTTAAATAAAATGATTCAATCTTATCAAACCAATAACTTATGTTTTATAATTCAGAAAATATGTTTAATATATGAAAATTTTCAGAAAAATAAAATCTATAACCTAGTTATATTATCAAATATTATTATGTTAATTATTTAAATAAACATTATTTAATAAAGGTTGTATAAGTAATAACACTTTGATAATTCATAATTAAATAATGGTAAATGATAAAAATATAAATAAAATACCAAAAATATTAGAAAAATAAGAATCATAATTTAAAACTATAATCATGCATTATTATTTCACTTAATTAAATATTGATTATTTATTAAGTATTTATAAAGTAGTAAATCTTATAAAAATCATATCTTATAATTTATAAATCACAAAAATAAATGTAATATACCTAAATAATCAAAAAAATAATACCTACATGTTAAAAATATAATATTCCACTTTTGAGGTAAATAAAAATTTAAACACCTTAATAAATTGAATTTAAACCTATTTCCTTAGTTGGTAAATTCATATAAGTGTAAATAAAAAATTGCTAGTACTTCTAAAAAATTAGCCAATTGAGTCTAATAAATAGTATTAGTCTTAAATATTGATAATATGAAGTCAAAATGCTTCAACACATTTTTAATACAATTTTATTGTATTATCATTCCACCATAAGTGTAGAATATTTTCTAAAAAGAATCCTTATCAAATATAAAATCTTCAAGAATAATTTGTAGTGAAATAAAACCTATTCCTTTACCTCAACCACAAGTTTTTCAACATTCCAAAACACTATAATGAATTCATAAGTAGTTAAGTAATATTATTCCTTAGATACAAATCATAACCACACCTTTATAAGGAGATAAGAGCTTCTATTCCATTATAAAATTAAGAAACCACTACTCAAATAGAAGTAATACTATTATTAAGTAACTTTAAGGAAACATTATAAAGTACACAAGGTACAAATAACATAAGCAATATACCTTAAGTCCATCTATGTCTTTAAAGTTAAACTTAGTCTACAATACTTTAAATACTATGCTAAAGACTTTGTTATGTGTTTTATAGTTAACTTTGGTCTGTTATAATTAAGTTATAAAGCATATAAAGTCCAGACTATTCAAGCAAGCATAAACAATATCAATCACATTCTATTAACCATATTCTAAAAACTATCAAAATTGTTTAAACCTTAATAAAGAAATCTTTTCTTCAAAAGTTACTCGTTTTGCCACTTCAGTCAATATAGTATAAGAAATCTTGAGTAGCATTTCACATTTGTGTGTATCTCATTGTTTTACGATATTATAATTACATGTTTTTTCACACACAATCACAAGCCTTAATAAGAAGCACAAATATGAAACTTATCTAAAATGACAACACATTCTAACAAGAACCATTTCCAGTTTCCAAACCCTAGGACAACGTTATCCTCGGGATTCAAGTTTATCAAATTGCATTACATTACTTATGCATAATAGCATCTTTCTTCTTTAAACATTAGTCCTTACTAGACCAATGATGCTGATTTCAGATATTTGATCTTATATTATCTTGAAGACCGTGAGTGCATAATCTTGCAATCACAAAAGGCAAGTTCACACTTGCTCATGTCCTTTGATTATTTTCTATAAAGTATTTTGCAAATCCAGTGTTGTCACCACCTGTATTGGAAAAAGGTCAGAAAACACTATTTTCATAATAATATGATTATAGGTTTTTTACCATGAGGTAATAACCTACTATGAAAGTTCCGGTGGTAAAGGAACATATTATTCAGGACTTAACAACCAATGTCACCAGTGATACTTGCGCCGTATATTACGCGTTAACCATGAGATTTGGAATGGGACGGAGAAGTCAGCTGTATCCTTTTCCCTTCGTATGGAGGCAAGACGACCTTAACGTGACGTTGTGATTCCTTGTGCGGATCCAACATATGGGTGGGCACCCTTACGCCCCACACTTTTGGTGTCTGGATTATCTATGAATGGTGTTTTGTGGTATAGTCCATTTAATATGGTACTTTCCAGGGCATCACCAGGTCATAGAGTCTTCGGGAACTCATCAGGGTTTTAGCCTGCCCGAAAGGGGGCTTAACGGAGGTGAGCCGGCCTTAAAGGATCATGCAGACATATGGGGTCGCGGAGAGGGCAGTGATTGGCTTAGATCTTAGTCTAGGCCTCACACCAAGGAAGTGTGAACGAGCCTGCAACTCGGATGTGCAACAAAGCTAAGATCTCTCATGGGAAAAGTAACGCACCTCTGTAGAGTGTAAGAACTATAACTTGTTACTCCCTGTTCCGGGAAGGAGCTGCGAACGTGGCGGGAAAGGAACTCCATGAAAGTTCTGGTAAACCCGTGAAGGCTGACAGACACAGCTTTTCAGAATAAAAGCAACCTTTGAAGATATGTTTACGAAAACTTGCATTGCCTACAACCTATGGTCTGTGGCTGTAGATATAATGCATCAAGTACTCCTTTTTAGTGAACTAGCTGAGTAGGCTCGTACTCAACGTATCTTCTTAACCCTTGCTAGATTCTGAAGCCGTTAAGACGACGTCTACATCCAGTTATGCTCCAGGAATCATCACCAGAAGCTAAAGCTCTTCAATGAAGTCAAGAAAGTCAACATATATATCAACTCAAGTGAAGACGAAGTTACTGATTAGATAGGAATATAATCTCTAGCCATAGAACATATTTCTTTAGTGTATTGCAATAGCAGCAATACCAGACCAATAGTTCAGATACTAGTCTTATTAGTATGATAGTTTTTGAGTTGTTTATTCCTGATTCTTATTTGTAAGAAGTTTCTTTCTCTCTCTTTAAGTTAGAGTGTTCTCTGGATCTTGTGTAAGGAGTTGATTTATAACCTATAGTCATGTCTTGGACCTGCTGTGTTTCTATTGTACCACTCCGAGGGATGTAATACTAGTGAATGGTGTTTCATTGGTGTTATGTCAACGACTATAGTGTACTACATCATGAAGTGGTATGCTGGGTCACCGCAGTCACTTACGCCACAGTAGCGGCGACGGGTGATGAAATTGAGCCGTTAGGCTAGTCATAGTGGTAGTATCATACTACTAGTATCATCCATATGATACTAGTATATGATACTATCTTCATAGTGCATGGTATTATATGGTAGTATCATACTAGTACTATATCCAAAGATTTCTAGAATCTCAATACAAAATTGTGTACAAGATTTATTTGTATGAGTATTTTTTAGTTCTACGTGCTATGATACGGTATCTACCTATGATACTCTACCATATCTTTCTTAATTAATTATTGTGACACATCAGATTTTTGCCAACATGGCATGTGATGGCTCAGATATGTAGAGCTCGTTGGGAACCCCAAGAGGAAGGTATAATAAGCACAACAGCAAGTTTCCCTCAGTTATGAAACCAAGGTTATCGAACCAGTAGGATTAAGGAAACAACTCTAAGGTGTTGCTAGCAACTTGGAACCTGCACAACATAACCACATAACTTTGCCCCAACTTACAATGAGGTTGTCAATCTCACTGGTTTTGCTGAAAACAAAGGATTAAACGTATAGTATGGAAGATAGAAATTGTAGAAAGTAACAGTAAACGGTAAACAATAGATGGTATATCAATGGTAAGGAATGGACCGGGGTCCATGTTGGAATTATGCCCTAGAGGCAATAATAAAGATGTTATTATTATAATTCTTGTTCATGATAAAGTTTATATTCCATGCTAGAATTGTATTAAGCAGAAACTTTAATACTTGTGTGGTTTGTGAACAACACTGTGTCCCTAGTATGCCTCTATGGACTAGCTCATTGATTAAATGATGGTTAAGGTTTCCTAACCATAGACATGAGTTGTCAATGATGGTTAAGGTTTCCTAACCATAGACATGAGTTGTCGATTAATAATGAGATCATATCATTGGGAGAATGATATGATGGATAGACCCAAACTAAGCGGAGCAATTAGATCGTGTCATCGTGTTCATCTTTGCGAAGCTTTTCTTATGTCAAATATTGTATTCCTTAGACCATGAGATAATACAACTCCCTGGTATCGGAAGAAAGTTTTGAGGTCATCAAACGTCATCCTATGAGAGGGTGATCATAAAGGTGTCTCTCAGGTGATCGGAAAGTACCTGTTGGGTTGTATGTATCGAGATGGGATTTTTCCCTCCCAAGTCGGAGAGATATACTTCGGGCCCACTCGGTAATCGATATCAACACCGCTTGCAAGCATGTGGTTAAGGAGTTAATCACAAAGTGATATCGGATTACGAGCAGTAAAGTACTTGCCGTGAACGAGATTGAACTAGGTATGGCGATGCAAGCGATCAAATCTCGGGCAAGTAAAATATCGCGAGACGAATAGAATATAGATCTGGGATTGATTGAATCTTGGCATCGTGGTTCATCCGATATGATCATCGATGAATGTGTGGGAGTCAATATGGGTTTCGGACCCGCTGTTGATTATTGATATAAGATCATGTGCATATTCTCGAACCCGAAGGTCACACATAACGTGTCTTGGCTAGGATATATTGGATAATTGGTTTATGAGTTTTTTTTCGGAGTCTCGGATGAGATCCAGGACATCACGAGAGGTTCCGGAATGGTCCGGAGAATAAGATTCATATAAGGCAATGCAGTTTTTGGAGTTCGGAATTGTTTCGGGTTAATCGGTATTGTACCAGAAGCTTATAGAACCTTCCGGAGGGGGACCAACGTGGCCCCACCTGTCGGGAGGGGGCATGGGCCTATGAGGGAGTGCCCTGGCCACATTGGTCCAGGGCACAAGGCCCCATAGGGCCCAGCCGGCCAAACACCTAGGAAACCCTAGGGGAGCTTCTAGAAGGGAGGGGGAAATTGCCTAACACTCCTCCCTCCTTGTCCGCCGGCCTAGGGCTTCGGGGAGGGGCTAGGGCTTGCCGCCCACCCCTCTATATAAAGAGGGATGGGAGCGCACCCTCCCCTACACCTCCTCCACAACCCTAGTCGCCCTGCTGCCCCTCCTCTCTCTCCCTCCCGACTGCGCGTAGGCGAAGCCCTGCCGCAGAAACTCTCCACCGCTTGCACCGCGCCGTCGCGTTGTAGATTCAATCCATGTCTCCACCCCACTTGATGGACCGAGGAAGGAGGAGACGTCGAGGTGCCGCACGTGTGCATCTCTCGGAGGCATCGCCACTTGCGGTGTTAGATCGGATCGGATCGCGAGGAGGAGAAGCGAGTACGACTTCATCACCCACGTTCCGTTGAACATTCCGCTGTGCGAATCTTCAAGGGTATGAAGATCTCATCTATTACCCCTCGTTGTTTGCATCTCCTAGATTAGATCTTGGCTTTCCCGTTTGCATCCGTAGAATTTTTTTGATTTACTATGCTGCGAAACCCTTCAGTGGTATCAGAGCTAGATCTATGCGTAGATGTGTTTCACGAGTAGAACTCAACATGGTTGTTGCGGGCGTTGATGTTTTCTATTGCAAGCCTCTTGTTTGTGTACTTCTTATGCCGCGGGATAGTGAGATCGAAGCGGTCCAGGCCAACTTTACGCGACGTCGTTCGCGAGACCGGCTCCGCACTTGACGTGTGGCTTGTTCCACACATGCGGCTGGTGGATGCCAGTTTCTCTCACTATAGTTGTCATGGGATTTACACCGGAGTTTGGCAACCATAATATCATCGTTGTGGATTTCCGTAGGTAAGAATCGTTCTTAGCTTGCTACTCCCATAAGCCACGTAAAACATGCAACAACAAAGTAGAGGCGTCTAACTTGTTTTTGCAGGGAGTGTTTTCTGTGATATGGTATGGCCCAAGATGTGATGTGTATGTTGTATGCAATGATCATGTTTTGTAATGTTTCACGACTTGCATGTCGATGAGTACACAACCGGCAGGAGCCATATGGTTGTCTTCATAATTGTGTATGACCTGTGTGTCGACTTCTTATGCGCCATGTAATAGCTTTACTTTATCGCTAAGTAGTTAGCAATAGCTGTAGTTGCAATTCGTGGTGGAGGCAATCATGGTGGAGTGATGGAGATCATGCTGGCACGCACAAGATGGAGATCATTGCGCGAAGATTGGCTATACCATGTCACATAAAGTTATATGCATGTGATGTTTATCCTTTTATGTATCTTATTATGCTTAGATCGCGACGGTAGCATAAGATGATTCCTCACTTAAAGATCAAGATAAAATTGTGTTCTCCCCATGTATGCACCGTTGCGAAAGTTCGTCGTGTTCAAGCATCACGTGATGATCGGGTGCTATAAACTCTACGTTCACATAAAACGGGTGCAAGCCAGTTTTGCACACGCGGAAATACTTGGGTTTGACTTGACGAGCCTAGCATGTACAGACATGGCCTCGGAACACATGAACCGAAAGGTTAAGCATGATTCACATGAATGATATGATCGACACTTCGTTGTCCACCATTGAAACCACATCTCTTCTCGTGAAGATCGGATTATGTGTGGTGAATTTGGATCATGTTCATTAAACAACTTGAGGGATGTTGAATTTAGTGGGAGTTCATCTAGTAATTTGATTAAGTTGAACTAGTTATCATGAACATAGTCTAAATTGTACTTGCAAATTTTGTAGATCAAATGGCTAAGTCCAACTTCAACTTCAACGTTTTTGCTCAGAAAGAAAAGCTTAGAAACAATGGGTCTAACTTCACCAACTGGTTCCGCAATCTGAGAATCATTCTCGCTGGCGGACAAAAGGACTATGTCCTTGAGGATGCGCTAGGTGACGCCCCTGGTGTAGATGCGCCGGCTGATGAGAAAGTTGTTTATTAGTCACGCAAAGATGATTATGGTGTGATTAAGAGCACCATGTTGTTTTCTATGGAATCGGACCTTCAAAATCTTTTTGAAGATTATACCGGGCCCTTTGAGATTCTTGAGGAGCTGAAAACTATGTTTCAGACTCAGGCCCGTTCTGAGAGATATGAGATCTCTGAGAAATTATTTAACTACAAGATGGAGGAAGGGAGTTCCGTTAGTGAGCACGCCATAAAGATGTCGGGCTACACTCAACGCCTTGAGCAAGCTGGCCAAGATTCGGAGGATCTCAAGATTGATAGGGTTCTGCAATCACTCCCTCTCAGCTACAAAAGTTTTGTAGTGACTCATAATCAGATTGGTTCCACTGATACGATCACCGAGCTCTTCGCTAAGCTGAAAGCTGCGGAGGTGGACATCAAAAAGGATAATCATGTGTTGATGGTCAACAAGCCCCCCAGCTTTAAGAAAGGTAAGGGTGCAAAGAAGCCCTTCAATAAAGGCGGTGACAAGCGTGTTGCCCCTGCTGAGAAGAAGCTCAAGTCTGGACCTAAGCCGGACACTGAGTGCTTCTATTGGAAGGACAAGGGTCACTGGAAGCGCAACTGTCCGAAGTACTTAGCGGACAAGAAGGCTGGCACCATCAAAGGTATATTTGATATACATGTTATTGATGTTTTCCTTACTAGCCCTCGTTGTAGTGCCTGGGTATTTGATACTGGTTCAGTTGCTAATATTTGTAACTCGAAACAGGAGCTACGGAATAGATGGCAGCTTGCGAGGGATGAGGTGACGATGCGCGTTGGCAACGGATCAAGAGTTGGATATGATGGCCGTCGGCACGCTCTCCTTAGTTTTACCTTCGGGGTTAGTTTTAAACCTCAATAAGTGTTACTATGTGCCTGCGTTGAGCATGAACATCATATCTGGATCGTGTTTATTGCAAGAAGGTTATTCATTTAAATCTGAGAATAATGGTTGTTCCATTTATATGAGTAACATCTTTTATGGTCATGCACCTGCTGTGAATGGTTTATTTCTTCTGAATCTCGAAAGAGATGAAACACACATCCATAACATTGAGGCTAAGAGATGCAAAGTAGATAGTGATAATACTACTTATTTATGGCACTGTCGTCTAGGTCATATTGGTGTAAAACGCATGAAGAAACTCCATTCTGATGGACTTTTGGAGTCTCTTGATTTTGAACCATTTGACACATGCGAACCATGCCTCATGGGCAAGATGATCAAAACCCCGTTCTCCGGAATGATGGAGCGAGCAACGGACTTGTTGGAAATCATACATACCGATGTATGCGGACCGATGAGTGTTTCGACGCGCGGTGGATATCGCTATTTTCTCACTTTTACCGATGACTTAAGTAGATATGGGTATATCTATTTGATGAAACATAAATCTGAAACATTTGAAAAGTTCAAGGAATTTCAGAATGAAGTGGAGAACCATCGTAACAGAAAAATTAAGTTTCTACGATCCGATCGTGGAGGTGAATATTTGAGTTATGATTTTCTCACGCATCTTAAAGCAAGTGGAATCGTTTCGCAACTCACGCCACCCGAACACCACAGTATAATGGTGTGTCTGAACGCCGAAATCGAACTCTATTAGATATGGTCCGATCAGTGATGTCTCTTACTGATTTGCCGTTATCATTTTGGGGTTATGCATTAGAAACCGCTGCATTCACTTTAAATAGGGCACCATCTAAATCCGCTGAGACGACACCGTATGAACTGTGGTTTGATGCTAAACCTAAGTTGTCGTTTCTTAAAGTTTGGGGATGCGAATCTTACGTCAAGAAGTTGATGCCGGACAAGCTCGAACCCAAAGCGGAGAAATGCGTCTTCATAGGATACCCTAAGGAAACTATTGGGTATACCTTCTATCATAGAACCGAAGGCAAAGTGTTTGTCGCAAAGAACGGATCCTTTCTTGAGAAGGAGTTTCTCTCAAAAGAAGTGAGTGGGAGGAAAGTAGAGCTAGACGAGGTTGTTGAACCTTCTCTTGAATTGGAGAGTAGCGCAGCACCTGAAATTGTTCCAGTGCCGCCTGCACCAACAATAGAGGAAGCTAATGATAAGGATCATGAAGCTTCGGACGATGCTACTACTGAACGCCGCAGGTCGACAAGGTCGCGTGCCCCTCCTGAGTGGTACGACAACCCTGTATTAATTGTCTTCTTAGTAGATGACAGTGAACCTGCAAACTATGAGGAAGCGATGATGAGCCCACACTCTGAGAAATGGCTAGAGGCCATGAAATCCGAATTGGGATCCATGAGCGAAAACCAAGTATGGACTTTGGTGGACCCTCCTAGCGACCGAAAGGCCGTTGAGTGCAAATGGATCTTCAAGAGGAAAACGAACGCGGATGGTAATGTTACCGTCTATAAAGCACGACTTGTTGCGAAAGGTTTTCGACAAGTTCAAGGTGTTGACTACGATGAGACTTTCTCTCCCGTAGCGATGTTTAAGTCCATTCGGATTTTGTTAGCAATTGCTGCGTTTCTTGATTATGAAATATGGCAGATGGATGTGAAGACTGCGTTCCTCAATGGCAACATTGATGAAGAGTTGTATATGATGCAACCCGAAGGTTTTGTCGATCCTAAGGATGTTGATAAAGTGTGCAAACTTCAGCGTTCCATTTATAGACTGAAGCAAGCATCTCGGAGTTGGAACCTTCGTTTTGATCAAGTGATCAAGAGCTTTGGATTTGTTCCAAATTGCTACGAAAGTGAGTGGGAGCTCAGTGACATTTCTGGTACTATATGTGGATGACATATTGATTATTGGAAATGACATTAACATGCTTAACGATGTGAAGAGTTATTTGAACAAATGTTTTTCAATGAAAGACCTAGGGGAAGCTGCTTATATATTGGGTATCAAAATCTATAGAGATAGAAAAAGACGCCTGATAGCTTTAAGCCAGAGTACATACCTAGACAAAGTTCTAAAAATGTTCATAATGGATAAGGCAAAGAAAGGTTCAGTGCCTATGTTGTCAGGTAATATATTGAGCAAGGCTCAGTGTCCAGCTACGGTAAATGTTAGAGAAGCTATGAGCACAGTGCCTTATGCCTCGGCCATAGGTTCTATCATGTATGCCATGTTGTGTACTAGACCGGATGTGTCCAATGCTCTTAGTTTGACGAGAAGGTACCAAAGTGATCCAGGAGTGGAACACTGGACAACCGTGAAGAACATCCTAAAGTACTTGAATAGGACTAAAGAAATGTTCTTAGTCTATGGAGGTGATGAACAGCTCGTCGTAAAAGGTCACGTCGATGCTAGTTTCGACACCGGCAAGGATGATTCTAAATCTCAGACAGGATACGTTTATATTTTGAATGGAGGAGCTCTGAGCTGGAAAAGCTGCAAGCAAAGCGTGATTGCGGGATCTACAGTAGAAGCGGAATACATGGCTATTGCAGAAGCGTCAAGTGAAGGAGTTTGGATCAGGAACTTCATCACTGAGCTTGGCGTGGTTCCAAGTGCCTTGGACCCACTGGAGATATTGTGTGAGAACACTGGCGCCATAGCATTAGCTAAGGAACCAAGATATCATCCAAAGACCAAGCATATCAACCGCAAGTTTCATATAATCCGAGATTATATAGCCGATGGAGATCTGAAAATTAGCAAAGTATATACAGATCTGAATGTCGCAGATCCATTGACTAAACCTCTTCCACGTGCAAAACATGATCAGCACCTTAGTGCCATGGGTGTTAGATTGTTGCCAGATGTAAACAAGATTATTGACTCTGGTGCAAGTGGGAGACTGTTGGAATTATGCCCTAGAGTCAATAATAAAGATGTTATTATTATAATTCTTGTTCATGATAAAGTTTATATTCCATGCTAGAATTGTATTAAGCGGAAACTTTAATACTTGTGTGGTTTGTGAACAACACCGTGTCCCTAGTATGCCTCTATGGACTAGCTCATTGATTAAATGATGGTTAAGGTTTCCTAACCATAGACATGAGTTTTCGATTAATAATGAGATCATATCATTGGGAGAATGATATGATGGACAAACCCAAACTAAGCGGAGCAATTAGATCGTGTCATCGTGTTCATCTTTGTGAATCTTTTATTATGTAAAATATTGTATTCCTTAGACCATGAGATAATACAACTCCCTGGTATCGGAAGAAATCTTTGAGGTCATCAAACGTCATCCTATGAGAGGGTGATCATAAAGGTGTCTCTCAGGTGATCGGAAAATACCTGTTGGGTTGTATGTATCGAGATGGGATTTGTCCCTCCCAAGTCAAAGAGATATGCTTCGGGCCCACTCAGTAATCGATATCAACACCGCTTGCAAGCATGTGGTTAAGGAGTTAATCACAAAGTGATATCGGATTACGAAACGAGTAAAGTACTTGCTATGAATGAGATTGAACTAGGTATGACGGTACCGACGATCAAATCTCGGGCAAGTAAAATATCGCGAGACGAAGGGAATATATATACGAGATTGATTGAATCCTGGCATCGTGGTTCATCCGATATGATCATCGATGAATGTGTGGGAGTCAATATGGGTTTCCAGACCCCTCTATTGATTATTGATATAAGATCATGTCTGCATATTCTCGAACCCGAAGGGTCACACACTTAACATGTCTCGACGCTAGGATAGATTGGATAATTGGTTTATGAGTTTTTTTTCGGAGTCTCGGATGAGATCCAGGACGTCACGAGAGGTTCCGGAATGGTCCGGAGAATAAGATTCATATAAGGCAATGCAATTTTTGGAGTTTGGAATTGTTTCGGGTTAATCGGTATTGTAGCAGAAGCTTCTAGAACCTTCCGGAGGGGGACCAACGTGGCCCCACCTGTCGGAAGGGGGCATGAGCCTATGAGGGAGTTCCCTAGCCGCATTGGGCCAGGGGCACAAGGCCCCATAGGGCCCATCCGGCCAAACACCTAGGAAACCCTAGGGGAGCTTCTAGAAGGGAGGGGGAAACTTGCCCCCCAGTCCTCCCTCCTTGGTCGCCGGCCTAGGGCTTGGGGGAGGGGCTAGGGCTGGCCACCCACCCCTCTATATAAAGAGGGCTGGGGGCGCACCCTCCCCTACACCTCCTCCACAACCCTAGCCGCCCTGCTGCCCCTCCTCTCTCTCTCCCTCCCGACTACGCGTAGGCGAAGCCCTGCCGCAGAAACTCTCCACCGCTTGCACCGCGCTGCCGCGTTGTAGATCCAATCCATCTCTCCACCCCACTTGCTGGACCGAGGAAGGAGGATACGTAGAGGTGCCGCACGTGTGCATCTCTCAGAGGCATCGCCACTTGCGGTGTTAGATCGGATCGGATCGCGAGGAGGAGAAGCGAGTACGACTACATCACCCACGTTCCGTCGAACGTTCCGCTGTGCGAATCTTCAAGGGTATGAAGATATGATCTATTCCCCCTCGTTGTTTGCATCTCCTAGATTAGATCTTGGCGTTCCCGTTTGCATCCGTAGAATTTTTTTGATTTACTATGCTGCGAAACCCTTTAGTCCACAGTTCACTAGAGGTGTTTCTCCATAAGATAAATAGCATGTTGGGTGAACAAATTACAGTTGGGAAATGATAGATTGAAAATGCATAAATATGCATGTATAAGTCATGATGATTCCTATGAGATTCTTTTGGGCATTACAACATAATACATAGACCGTAATCCAACTGCATCTATGACTAATAATACACCTTCAGGTTATCATCTGAACCCCTTCCAGTATTAAGTTGCAAGCAATAGATAATTGCATTAAGCAAAGTGTGTAAAGTAAACAATACAATTGCCCTTGGGCAAATGATTATTGTTTTGTCCCTAGTAGCAACAGCACATCTACAACCTTAAAAATTTCTGCTACTTCCCCATATTACTAGAGGCATGAACCTACTATCGAGCATAAATACTCCCTCTTGGAGTTACAAGCAACTACTTGGCCAAAGAAACCACTAGTAACGGAGAACATGCAAGATCACAAATAACAAAAACATGATAGAATCAATAATCAATCTTGAACATAGTACTCAATATCCATCGGATCCCAACAAACACAACATGTAGGATTACAAACAAATGATCTTGATCATGAATGGATCTCACAAGATCTAAACATGATATCACAAAAGAGGAGAAACAACCATCTAGCTACTATATGTATCCATAGTCCAAGGGTGAACTACTCACGCATCACTCTGGAGGCAGGCATGGTGATGAAGAAGGCCTCCGGGATGATCTCTCCCCTCCGGCAGGGTGCCGAGAAGAGCTTCAGATCCCCCCAATCTTGGGACGATGGTGGCTGCGGCTACAGACTATTTCGTGAATTTCTGATCGGGTCCTTCGAGTTTCTGCCTCAGGATGTTTTATAGGCGAAGGGGCAAGGTCGGTGGACAGCCAGGAGGCCCACACCCTGCCCTTGCGTGACCTAGGGTGGAACCGCGCCGGGGGGTGGTGTGGCGCCCTGTGGAGCCTCTTTGTCCCTCCTCTTGACTTCGTGTTCTCTCTGGTAAAATATTGACTTCGGCTTTTGTTCCGTCCAATTCCGAGAATATTTTTTACTAACTTTTGTGAAACCAAAAACAGTAGAAAACAGGCAACTAGCACTATGACATCTTGTTAATAGTTTAGTTCCATAAAATGTATAAAAATGCCTCAAAGTGTAGACGAAACATAAGATAGTTGGCATAAAACAAGCATGGAGCATCAAAACTTATAGATACGTTTATGACGTATCAAGCATCCCCAAGCTTAACTCATACTCATCCTTGAGTAGGTAAGTGATAAAAAGGATAATTTTTTAGGTGACAAGCACCATCACAATCTTAATCGAGGTATTTGTAAAGCATTGCTAGATGGGATCAAAGTACTCTAATCATGAGCATGAAAGATATATTTTTAACAATAAGACATAACAACTATGTTGTAACATGAAAAGTAACACAAACAAAAGATCATGAATAACAATGCATTGAAAGAAATTTGTTTGTTTCACATATAGAAAACATAGAAAGAGTGGTATTCAGCTTGTCCTTCATGGTATAGCAAAACATAAATGCATAGGACACCTTCAAGGTTCATAAGGGTGACTAGATACAAATAATTTAAGAACAAGCAATATCAAAGTTATGAATCAATCAACAAGCTTTGGGACAATGCACATTAAACTAAGAATGACAACTATGCTCTCCTAGTTTGTGCATAAAGATATAAGCTGAAGACTCAACATAAAAGTAAAAAAGAAAGGTCCTTAACAGAGGGAAGTAGGGATTTCAAGTTTCATAAAGATCTTCCAAAAATTATGGTACTTGTTAGCTTTGATCTCTCATTGTCCCTATCATAAGAATCTTGAAGTGATTAAGGTTAAAGTGAAACAAATATGAAGTATATGCTTGAAATATCATAAGTTGGAAATCTCATGGCCCTTGAGTACGAGGGCCGCTCCTCATGCTACTCAACTTTAGTTACAAGCAAGTTCTTGTCATTGTAAATATATGTGTATCATAAAGAACCGCCTACGAGGTACCCATTTCCCCATGACATAGGAGCTATCCCATATCAAAATGACAAGGCAACAGACAATGAGCATCTCAGCAATCTTCTTATTTACCATGAGTATGGTGCTTTTTTTCTTCTTCTTTTTTCTCTTCTCTTTTTTTATATTTTTTTCTGAAGATGCTTCATAGATTGCTCACTATGGTTATGCTGCAAGTTTCCACCATGATTAGGCATGGCTTAGGCTAGCCGCCTAGGCGTTTCTCTAACACATATAATACTCCATGGACTTACAAACTTCCCTTTTATTTCACACCACTGACATCCATAAACAAAAGATCATGATATCAACTAGATAATATGTACAAGTGTTGAAAAAAGCGTTCCCCATGACAACATGGTTCTGTTAACTCCCAACTTATAATTTGCAAGTATATAAGCAACATAGATGACACAATCGTGCAAGTTTATTAAGTGCAAGAAAATAAAGTGTGCCATCAAGTTCGTGAGAGCTTTAATCACTAATTTTCACATAAAAAAGTTTAATTTGGAAGATAAATAATCACATGAATATACTTGGAATGGTGTAACACACCATGCATAGGATTTTATAGTGGACTCTTTGGAATAACTTGGTTTCTTGGGAGTTGGATACACGAGTGATACGTCGGAAACGTGTCTATAATTTTTGATGTTCCATGCTTGTTTAGTATCTACTTTGCTTTGTCTACACTTTGAGGTGTTTTCTTATGTTTTTTGTTACTAACCTATTAACAAGTTGCCATAGTGACAGTTGCCTGTTTTCTTCTGTTTTTGGTTCCAGAAAAGCTAGTAAGGAAATATTCTCGGAATTGGACGGGACAAAAGCCAATGTCAATATTTAACCGAGGAGAACACGGAGTCCAGAGGAGAGACAAAGGGGCGCCAAAGGGCGGCCACACCCCTCAGGCGCGACCTAGGGTGGGCCCGCGCTTGGGCAGGGTGTGGGCCCCTTGGTCGCCTCCCAGCCTCGCCTCTTCTCCTATAAGAAGCCCCTGAAGCCTAAACCCTAAACACCCGATCAATATTCCACGAAACCGTCTGTAGCCGCCACCATCGTCCCTAGATGGGTGGGATCTGAAGCTCTTCCCGGCACCCTGCCGGAGGGGAGATCATCCCGGAGGCCTTCTTCTTCATCATGCCAGCCTCCGGTATAAAGTGTGAGTAGTTCCACCTTGGACTACGGGTCCATGTAGTAGCTAGATGGTTGTATCTCATCCTTGTGCTTTCATGCCTAGATCTTGTGAGCTCCGTTCATGATCAAGATCTCATCTATTTGTAATCATGCATGTTGTGTTTGCGGGGATCCGATGGATATTGAGATTACTATGTCAGATTGATTAATGGTTTTATCTTATTGATTCTATCATGTCTGTGTTGTTTGTGATCTTGCATGCTCTCCGTTGTTAGTAGGTATCTTGGACAAGTAGTTGCTAGTGACTCCAAGAGGGGGTATTTATGCTCGATAGTGGGTTCATGCCTCTACTTAATCAAGGGAAATGAAAAAAATCTCTATGGTTGTAGATGTGTTGTTGCCACTAGGGGGGAAACAACAGTCTCTTGTTCATGGAACACGTGGATTGCTTACCTTACACACTTTGCTTAAAGAAGTTGTCTGTTGCTTGCAACTTAATACTAGAGGGGGTTCGGATGATAACCTGAAGGTGGACTTCTAGTCATAGATGCAGTTGGATGGCGGTCTATGTATATTGTTGTATTGCCCAATCGAATCTCAGAGGATCTTTATGTCTAGTATTGCATTGTTATGCCTTGCTCAGTCCTGTCAATTGCCCTGATGTAATTTGTTTACCCTTCATGTCATGTTTGAACTATGGACCCTGGTCCAATCTTTACCATTGATACATCTTCCACTATTATTGTTTACTTGTTGCAAACCATCATCACCTTCCACACCATACAGTTAATCCTTTGTTACAGCAACCGGTGAGATTGAAAATCTCACTATTAGTTGGGGCAAAGTCTTGAGTTTGTGTTGTGCAGGTTTCCACGTTGCTTGCAACACCTTTGAGATGTTTCCTTCCTCCTACGGGTTCGATGACCTCGGTTTATTACTGAGGGAAGACTTGCTGCTGTGATGCATCACACCTTTCTCTTGGGGTTTCCCGATGAAGCGCTCCCACGTCAACATAGCGCCAACAACGAGTAGAGCTCATACTCAGTACAAGTGGAGGCTAGCAAAAGACTAGGAGCGACCAACTAAGAGAGCAATAATTGTCATAATCATGCAAAGTGAAAAACATTATTAATTAAAGCATAAAGTGATATCACAAGTCAAAAACTAAATGATCATATAGGCTAAGGTGACTGGTTCATAGTCTTAACATGGTGTAAGCATGTGCCAAGTCAACCCAAATAAAGCATCAAAGGAGAATACCACAACATTATGCTTTTCTATGCTAAAACAACGCATAATTTTTTCAAGGCACATTAAGCAATCTCAATTGTTTGAGACAAGTCATGCTACAACAATAATGACTAAGCATATATTCAAAGCAATATCTACCATGACATGATAAAGTCTAAGCCACAGTCAAAACAAGCTTCTTTTTGTACCAACATAAGCATGGAACTTCCTACTCTCTTCCAACACCAATCGACTTATTTGAAACAACTCGCAAAGATAATACTCAATAAAGAACAGTTAGCTTGTCTCACAAATCCACAAATAAGAACTAAAATTTTCTAAGCAAAGAAGCTAAGCACAGAGCTAGCAAAAGAGAACACTCACAAGAAAATAAGAATGAAAACTAGAGTGTTCTAGACAATGAAGAACTAGGTGTGACTTTTCCAAAATAGGAGTGTTGGGGTCCGACCACTTATTGAAGTAAACAAAACAAAAAAACTAAAAACAAAAACAAAGATGCTCCAAGAACAACAAATAGTGCATGAAGCAATAAAAATGAAGTGTCTTGAAAGAAGACCTGAGATTTTATTGATGAAGAAGGGGATGTCTTGGGCATCCCCAAACTTTGACGCTTGTACCTCTTGAATATTTCTTGGGTGACACGGGTGGCATCCCAGGCTTGAGCTTTTGTCCATACTTCATCTCATCACATCATTCTTCCCCTACACTTGAAAATTTCCTTCATACAAAACATTACACAATCTTCATTAGCAACATTAGTGTATTCAAGATAATAAACATTTGGGTTCAGTTTCAACTCAAGTAAAACTTCCATTAACACAATATACTGTAGCAATTCCTTTTAAAAGCTCAAGTGATCAAAGAGAACTCAAAAAGAAACCGATAAGAGGCAAACACAAATAATGGCCGAAATCTGTCAAAATATACCAGCAGGTAAAGACCGATTTTTACGAAACTCTTTAGTTGCTCAAATGCAAAAGTGCAAAACTAACTAAAGTTTGATAAAAACCTGGGGCATAAGCACAAAAAAATTCAGCTCAATCCGACGTATTGGAACTTTTTCATGATTTTTACAATGAAGCACAGAAATCTATTTCGGGATAACAACTTCCCCAAATCTTATTTCTCTCTCATTAGAGGTTATTTTTGGCACAAAAACCACACAAAAAGGATAAGGAGAGGTTATTACAGAGGCAATAACTTCCAAGACTCAACAAAGTAAAAACTTACTGAAAATAAAAATTGGGCTATCTCCCAAGAGTACTTTTCTTTAATGCCTTTCAGCTAGGCATAGAAAGAAAGAATCAAGTATTTTCGAATGAAGAAGCATCAACATCAACCTTCTTGCCTCTACCTTTCTTACCTTTACTCTTACCTTTAGGGAATGTATGATTTCTTTGTGAAGAAGTGAAATTCATGGTGCCTTTTCCCACATCTATTGTTGCACCAAGGAGTTTTAGTAGGGATCTTCCAAGTGTAATTTGTCCTTCTCCTACACATTCAATAACAAGATAATTAGTAGATACCATTTCCCCTAGGATTTTTGTAAACAATCCTTCAGCTATTCCAATGGGTAATATGGTGGCATTATTGGTAAGAGATATTTCTTCTCCGCCCTCAGAAAGTTCCCAAAGATTCAGAGATTCATAAATATCTTTAGGGATAAGATAGAACTCAGACATAATATCACAATGAGCATGAAAAGTTTCATTATTTATAGCAACTTTCACTGTAGGGAACCATTTTGATGGTTCAGAATTTATTGAAACATAATCATGATGCTCTCTAAGCATATTGTAGCATTCCTTTAAACTAGATGTAGTTGTCTCAAGAGTGTTTAATCTAGCATAAATGCTTATTAGGGATGGATCAAGTTTACTAGGCAAGTTGTATGTTGCAATCAACTTTTTTTAGCATTAAAAGCTTCATCCCTATCACAATGAAGGAAATCTCCTCCTACTACATCATCTAAAGCATATCTATAACAAAGAGCAAGACCAAAGTAGAAACTACTAAGAAGCAAGCCTAGAGTCATTTTAGGTTCAGTTTTTTCATAAGAATCAGAAATTCTAGACCAAGCTTCTTTGAAACTCTCCTCACTTCCTTGTTTGAAAGTGAAGATCATTTCATCAGGTGACATAGTGATTGGAGCAACACTAGACATAAAGGCAACTTGAAGTAGGAACTAATTTTTTTTGTGTTTTTGATAAAAAAGAGTAAACCAACAGAAATAGCAATTAAGGTAGGAACTAATTTTTTGGTATTTTTTGATAAGAAGCAAACAAAACAAAACTAAAGAAACAAAGCAAAACAAAAACAAAGTAAAGAGATTGGTTGTGAGAGACTTCCCTTACAAGAATCTTCTCTCTCCCAGAAAAGTGGTTTGACGGGGAGGAACAGATTTAAGTTGTCCTTCTCTCCCCGGCAACGGCGCCAGAAAAGTGCTTGATGACTCAGATATGTAGAGATCGTTGGGAACCCCAAGAGGAAGGTATGATGAGCACGGCAGCAAGTTTCCCTCAGTTATGAAACCAAGGTTATCGAACCAGTAGGAGTAAGGAAACAACTCCAAGGTGTTGCTAGCAACTTGGAACCTGCACAACACAACCATAAAACTTTGCCCCAACTTACAATGAGGTTGTCAATCTCACTGATTTTGCTGAAAACAAAGGATTAAATGTATAGTGTGGAAGATAGCAATTGCAGAAAGTAACAGTAAACGGTAAACGGTAGATGCTATATCAATGGTAAGGAATGGACCGGGGTCCACAGTTCACTAGAGGTGTTTCTCCATAAGATAAATAGCATGTTGGGTGAACAAATTACAGTTGGAAAATGATAGATTGAAAATGCATAAATATGCATGTACAAGTCATGATGATTCCTATGAGATTCGTTTGGATATTACAACATAATACATAGATCGTAATCCAACTGCATCTATGACTAATAATCCACCTTCAGGTTATCATCTGAACCCCTTCCAGTATTAAGTTGCAAGCAATAGATAATTGCATTAAGCAAAGTGTGTAAAGTAAACAATACAATTGCCCTTGGGCAAATGATTATTGTTTTGTCCCTAGTAGCAACAGCACATCTACAACCTTAGAAATTTCTGTCACTTCCCCAGATTACTAGAGGCATGAACCTACTATCGAGCATAAATACTCCCTCTTGGAGTTACAAGCAACTACTTGGCCAAACAAACCACTAGTAACAGAGAGCATGCAAGATCACAAATAACACAAACATGATAGAATCAATAATCAATCTTGAACATAGTACTCAATATCCATCGAATCCCAACAAACACAACATGTAGGATTACAAACAGATGATCTTGATCATGAATGGATCTCACAAGATCTAAACATGATAGAACAAAAGAGGAGAAACAACCATCTAGCTACTATATGGACCCATAGTCCAAGGGTGAACTACTCACGCATCACTCCGGAGGCGGGCATGTTGATGAAGAAGGCCTCCGGGATGATCTCTCCCCTCCGTAGGGTGCTGAGAAGAGCTTCAGATCCCCCCGATCTTGGGACGATGGTGGCTGTGGCTACAGACTATTTCGTGAATTTCTGATCGGGTCCTTCGAGTTTATGCCTCAGGATGTTTTATAGGCGAAGGGGCAAGGTCGGTGGACAGCCAGGAGGCCCACACCCTGCCCTGGCGTGACCTAGGGTGGAACCGTGCCGGGGGGTGGTGTGGCGCCCTCTGGAGCCTCTTTGTCCCCCCTCTTGACTTCGTGTTTGCTCTGGTAAAATATTGACTTCGGCTTTTGTTCCGTCCAATTCCGAGAATATTTTTTACTAACTTTTGTGAAACCAAAAATAGCAGAAAACAGGCAACTAGCACTATGACATCTTGTTAATAGGTTAGTTCCAGAAAATGTATAAAAATGCCTCAAAGTGTAGATGAAACATAAGATAGTTGGCATAAAACAAGCATGGAGCATCAAAACTTATAGATACGTTTATGACGTATCAAGCATCCCCAAGCTTAACTCGTACCCGTCCTTGAGTAGGTAAGTGATAAAAAGGATAATTTTTTAGGTGACAAGCACCATCAAAATCTTAATCAAGGTATTTGTAAAGCATTGCTAGATGGGATCAAAGCACTCTAATCATGAGCATGAAAGATATATTTTTAACAATAAGACATAGCAACTATGTTGTAACATGAAAAGTAACACAAACAAAAGATCATGAATAACAATGCATTGAAATACATTTGTTTGTTTCACATATAGAAAACATAGAAAGAGTGGTATTCAGCTTGTCCTTCATGGTATAGCAAAACATAAATGCATAGGACACCTTCAAGGTTCATAAGGGTGACTAGATACAAATAATTTAAGAACAAGCAATATCAAAGTTATGAATCAATCAACAAGTTTTGGGACAATGCACATTAAACTAAGAATGACAACTATGCTCTCCTAGTTGGTGCATAAAGATATAAGATGAAGACTCAACATAAAAGTAAAAAGAAAGGTCCTTAACAGAGGGAAGTAGGGATTTCAAGTTTCATAAAGAGCTTCCAAAAATTATGGTACTTATTAGCTTTGAGCTCTCATTGTCCCTATCATAAGAATCTTGAAGTGATTAAGGTTAAAGTGAAACAAATATGAAGTATATGCTTGAGTGTGTAAATTAAACAATACAATTGCCCCAACATTAAGTTGTAAGCAACAGATAATTGCATTAAGAAAAGTGTGTAAATTAAACAATACAATTGCCCTTGGGCAAAGGATTGTTGTTTTCTCCCTAGTAGCAACATCACATCTACAACCTTAGAGATTTCTAGCACTTCCCCAGATTACTAGAGGCATGAACCTACTATCGAGCATAAATGCTACCTCTTGGAGTTACAAGCAACTACTTGGCCAAAGCAACCACTAATAACAGAGAGCATGCAAGATCACAAATAACACAGACATGATAGAGTCAATAATCAATCCTGAACATAGTATTGGAGATATGCCCTAGAGGCAATAATAAAAGTGTTTATTATTATATCTTTGTGTTTATGATAAATGTTTACATTCATGCTATAACAGTATTAACCAGAAACATTAATACTTGTGTGATTTGTCAACTAAATTAGAGTCCCTAGTAAAGCCTCTATGTAATACTAGCTTGTTGGTTAATAGATGATCGTGGTTTCCCGATCATGAGCATTGAGATGTTGTTAACAACAAGATCATATCATTAGGAGAATGGTATGATGGATATACTCCTATAGATAAGTGTAGCATTAAGATCAAGTCATTTCAATAGTTCGTTTGCTATAAGCTTTCTGATACATAGTAACCTAATTCCTTCGACCATGAGATCATGCTAAATCACCATCACCGGAAGGATGCTTTGATGACATCAAACACCACACCGTAACTAGGTGGCTATAAAGGTGGCATTGAGTGTTCGAAAAGTATGTGTTGAGGCACATGGATCAAGAGTGGGATTTGTCCATCCATATGATGGATAGATATACTATGGGCCCTCTCGGTCGAATGTCATCCAATTGGCTTGCAAGCATGTGACTGGATCACAAGGGATCACATATCACGGGAACGAGAAAAGAGTACTTATCGGTAACGAGGTTGAACTAGGTATGTAGAGATACCGACGATCAAAACCTCGGATAAGTAAACTATCGCGAGACAAAGGGAAATTGGTATCGTATGTAAGTGGTTCATTCGATCGCAAAGTAATCGTAGAAGTATGTGGGAGCCGTATGAATTTCTAGATTCCTCTATTGGTTATTGATCGGAGAAGTGTCTCGGTCATGTCCGCATAATTCATGAACCGTAGGGAGACACACTTAAGGATTCGATGTTGTTTAGTAGATATGGAATGTTAGTAGGGATACCGAATGTTATTCGGAGTCTCGGATGGGATCTGGGATATCACGAGGAGATCCGGAATGGTCCGGAGAATAAGATTCATATAAGGAAAGTCCGATTCCGGAGTTCAGGAAAGATTCCGATGTTTTCATCGGAGAGGTTCTAGAAGGGTCTAGAAGGTTCACCGGTCCGGAAGGGGAATGGTCCATGAATGTGTCATGGATAAGTGGAATGATTGGATCATATCCTAGATCACTTGGTTTGGGCATTTGCAAAAGAGAATTAAAGCTCTAAATTGAAAGTCAAACGGGAAGTTTGAAAAGTCAAACTGGAACAATGGTTTCCTAGTGGAAGAAGAAACAAGTCCTTCTCTCAATCCAACTTGGGTTTGGGTTTGGATTCAAACCTACCCCTCCCAAGGTTGCCCCCCCTCTCATAAATAGAGAGGGAGGGCTGCCCCAAAGACCAATCCCTAGACCCTCCACACCCGCCGCCGCCGCCGGCCCATCGTCGTCGCCCTAGCCGCCGCCGACACCTCCTCCTCCCGGTCTTCTAAACCCTAGATCACCGGGAAACCCTAGATCCACCATAACTCGCATCGGCTTAGGAGAAGCCCTGCGGGATCTTCCCTCTACTTCTGACACCACGCCGTCATGCTGCCGGAATCACGAGGGGAGAACTACAACCTCCGCTGCCTGCTGGAACAAGGGAGAGGAAGGTATTCATCGAGTACCGAATGTGTGACCGACTGCGGAAGCGCTGCCGGAAGGATCGTCTACGCGGTCTTGAGATCGGCAAGTGTACGACTACATCACCCACGAAAATCTGCTCTCGTTAACCGCTTTGGAATCTTTGAGGGTGAGTGATTCTATCGACTCGTTGCTACAATCTAGTAGATAGATCTTGGCTTGTTTGTGTGCATGCGGTAGAATTTTTTATTTTCCATGCTACGAACCCCTACACATAGTACTCAATATCCATCGGATCCCTACAAACACAACATGTAGGATAACAAATAGATGATCTTGATCATAAACGGAGCTCACAAGATCTAAACATAATAGCACAAAAGAGGAGAAACAACCATCTAGCTACTGTATGGACCCATAGTCCAAGGGTGAACTACTCAGTACTCACGCATCACTCTGGAGGCAGGAATGGTGATGAAGAAGGCCTCCGGGATGATCTCTCCCCTCCAGCAGGGTGCCGGGAAGAGCTTCAGATCCCCCCGATCTAGGAACGATGGTGGCGGCGGCTACAGACCGTTTTGTGGATTTCTGATCGGGTCCTTAGGGCTTCTGCCTTGGGATATTTTTATACGCGAAGAGGCAAGGTCGGTGGACGGCCTGGGTGCCCACACCCTTCCCTGGCGCGACATAGGGTGGACCCGCGCCAGGGGGTGGTGTAGCCATCATGTGGCGCCTCTTTGTCCCCCCTCTGGACTCCGTGTTCGCTTCGGTAAAATATTGATTTCGGCTTTTGTTCCGTCCAATTCCGAGAATATTTCTTTACTAACTTTTTTTAAACCAAAAACAACAGAAAACAAGCAACTCGCACTGCGGCATCTTGTTAATATGTTAGTTCCAGAAAATGTATAAAAATACATTAAAGTGTAGACAAAATATAAGATAGTTGCCATAAAACAAGCATGAAGCATTAAAAAATACACATACGTTTATGACGTATCAGCATGCATGATACTAGCTATTATACTCCCACTAAGACCACCCTTAGACAACTAGTTGTATGTTACATTGTTCACTATAACTTAGTGTGGTGGTGGGGTGGGACATAAGTCTCCATTTATATTATCTTATGCAAAATACGTTTAGATTTTGACATGGTAGTCTTTTGAAGTTGAGTCGTCGTATGCCGCGTAAGTGGCGGCAGACAACGAAGGCGAGACGCTAGCATAACTTTTATATTCTATCTGTTAGTAAATTTTTATGGAGGTAAATAACTTACATGTTATTGGGTTGGTAACTTACATGCTAAAGTCTAGATAACTCTTGTGGTTACTGATGGTTAACTTTTTTTAACACGTGAGTTATCCATGTCATAGTATGTAAGCTATCGATCCTGTAACATACTAAATTATCCACCATAATATAAACGGGTTGGATGGAGACATTTCTCATATGGGTATTTATATATTTTGCCTCATGAAATAACGGTTGTCACATGTATTTTACTTTACTTAATTAAATGTGAGCTATGATCCAATTTAATTGGGACACGGTAGCCTAGATGTTATTAGGGTAACAAAACTGCGGCAACAAGCGATAAAATCGAGCCGCTAGAAAAAGTTTTGTATTCTATCTGTCAGTAATTTTTTGTAGTGGATTAACTTACATATTATTGGGTGAGTAACTTAAATGTTGAAGTCTTGATAACTCACGTGTTATAGGTGAATAACTTTTAGGTCCCAAAAAAGTCATCAAAACATATCAATATGGGTCTAGTTTTAAAGATCTTGTCGGGACTAGTCTAACGATAAAAACGGATCTTAAATCTGATAAGAGACTAAACCCACAAAACATTTTAAATTTCTGATTTTAAAATTTAAATACAATACATGAGCATGTGTTATCGTTTTGTGTTTATGAGCTAAGGAAATCTTAATTACTACTGGGCTAGCCACGTGTGCACGGTGCTCACTTTTTTTTGGCCGCATGCATCACCGCTTGCATGGTGGCCTAAGAAGAATTGTCTGGTCCATCAAGATTGAAATTTCATAGAATGTCATAGCAGACTCCATATTCTATCCAGATTCATCTTAGAATAACAATGTTTAGCGTTGTATTGGTGTTATAATTCTATCACCGGCCGGCCAGGACACTAATTAAGGTGTCAATTAGGATCTTACCAAAATCCTAGTTTTAGTTAATTTATTTATTAAAGGGAGGTGCTACGCGTCTTTCAGGATCAAAACTTCTGATCTCCTGGGTCATCATGTTGTCACGTGTTTTCTTATCCTGGTTTTGCTACACTAAATCCCACTTTTGCTATATAATATTTAGTTTTGCTACACGGTAACAAAAAGGATTCGCGCCTCGTCCGGATACTTTGTAGCAAAAAAGTATGCTATTGTAGCAAACCCGACCACGCCGAAGACTTTCGCTGAGAGATCTCGTCAGAGATCGTATAGCAAGAACTTTGCTCTATTGTAGCAAAAACATAAAACTGTTATACCAAAACTGACTTCGTCGGAGACATCATTGTACACTATAGCGAAAGACCTCGTAGCAAAACAATATAGCGATTATAGCAAATAAAATATGCGAAAGTAGAAAAAATACGTAGCAGAAATAAATTCAGAATAATTATTTTATCCCGGTCTGTCTATTAGTTTTCACGTGTGTTGCTTCTTGTAACTGGATATTCAATTAATGAAATGTGTGGTTTCTCTCTCTAAAAAAAGTAGCAAATGTTGAGGGAAAAATAGCAACACCGGCCAACTAGAGTAGCAAAATCTAGAAACTGTAGTAACAAAGCCGAGCGTCCTAGCTAGCATGCAGCCATAGCCGCTCCTCCACAAAGGAGCACCTCCGCCGTGGACTCTGATACGTCGGAAACGTATCTATAATTTTTTATGCTACATGCTTGTTTAGTATCTACTTTGTTTTACTTGTCCACACTTTGAGTTTCTTTTTACTTGTTTTCTGGTACTAACCTATTAACAAGTTACAACAGTGCCAGATGCCTGTTTTCTGCTGTTTTTGGTTTCAGAAAAGTTAGTAAAAAAATATTCTCGGAATTGGACGGGACAAACGTCAAAGTCAATTACTTTCCGTGGGTAACAAGAAGTCCATAGGAGAGACGAAGGGGCCGGCCAGGGGGGCCATACCCACCCCAGGCGCGGGGGCAGGTGGGCCTGCGCCTGGCTAGGGTTTGGTGGCCCTGGCCGCCTCCCAGTCACACCCCTTCTCCTATAAGAAGCCCCCGATGCATAAACCCTGAGTACCCGATTAGAAATCCACGAAACCGTCTGTAGAGGCCGCCACCATCGTCCCTAGATCGGGGGGATCTGAAGTTCTTTCCGGCACCCTGCCGGAGGGGAGATCATCCCGGAGGCCTTCTCTCCGGTATGATTCGTGAGTAGTTCCACCTTGGACTATGGGTCCATGTAGTAGCTAGATGGTTGTATCTCCTCCTTTGTGCTTTCATGTATAGATCTTGTAAGCTCCGTTCATGATCAAGATCTAATCTATGTAATCATGCATGTTATGTTTGTGGGGATCCGATGGATATTAAGATTATTATGTTGGTTTCATTAATGGTTTTATCTTTATAATTCTATCATGTCTGTGTTGTTTGTGATCTTGCATGCTCTCTGTTGCTAGTGGTTAACTTGGCCAAGTAGTTGCTAGTGACTCCAAGAGGGGGTATTTATGCAAGATAGTGGGTTCATGCCTCTACTTTCCAAGGGAAGTGACAGAAATCTCTTTGGTTGTAGATGTGCTGTTGCTACTAGGGAGAAATAAACGGTCTCTTGTTCATGGAACATGTGGATTGTTTACCTTACACACTTTGCTTAAAGCAGTTATCTGTTGCTTGCAACTTAATACTGGAGGGGGTTCGGATGATAACCTGAAGGTGGACTTCTAGTCATTGATGCAGTTGGATGACGGTCTATGTATATTGTTGTATTGCCCAATCAACCTCATAGGATCTTTCTGGCTAGTAATTGCATTGTTATGCCTTGCTCAGTTCCTGTCAATTGCCCCGCTGTAATTTGTTTACCCTTCATGCCATGTTGTTTATCTAAGGAGAGCGCCTCTAGTGAACTATGGACTCCGGTCCAATCTTTACCATGGATATATCTTCCACTGTTACCTGTTTACTTGCTGCAAACCATTACCTTCCACACTATACGTTTAATCCTTTGTTACAGCAAACCGGTGAGCTTGACAACCTCATTGATTCGTTGGGGCAAAGTCTTGAGTTTGTGTTGTGCAGGTCTCCACGTTGCTTGCAACACCTGTGTGACGTTTCCTTCCTCCTACTGGTTTGATAACCTCAGTCTCAACTGAGGGAAGACTTGTTGATGTACTCTTCACACCTTCCTCTTGGGGTTCCCAACAAGACTCCACATCAAGCACCAAGTTCTCTGGCGTCATCAAGGAGTCATCAACAAGTTTTCTGGCGCCGTTGCCGGGGAGATATATATATAACAGCTTCAACCTTTTCCTCCCCGTCAAGCACGCCAGCCAACACAAGTTTTCCGGCGCCGTTGCCGGGGAGGCTAAGGACTTCTTCACTAGGGAAGTCCTTAACTTCCTTTCTCTTTACTTTGTTTTTAGTTTGCTTTGTTTCTTTTGTTTGGTTTTGTTTGCCTCTTTTCAAAAAACCCAAAAAAATTAGTCTAGCTTG
Source organism: Avena longiglumis (assembly GCA_030063025.1). Lineage (NCBI taxonomy): Eukaryota > Viridiplantae > Streptophyta > Magnoliopsida > Poales > Poaceae > Avena > Avena longiglumis. The sequence goes on along the minus strand of CP125976.1, from coordinate 39,818,843 downwards.
GTTTGCTTGCTTTATTCAAAAACACCAAAAAAATTAGTTCCTGCTCTAGTTGCTGCCATGTCGGGGTCTACCTTTATTTCCCCTATGGTAGAAATCTCCACTTTTAAGCAAAAAAGTGAAGAAAGTTTTAAGGAAGCCTGGTCTAGAATCTCTGCTTTCCAGAGGGAAACTGAGCCTGAGGTAAGCCTCAGCTTGGTTATTGATAGTTTCTATCGCGGCATTGCTTTTCGTTATAGATATGATTTGGATGCTGTGGCTGGAAAAGATTTTTTGCTTTGTACTGAGGATGAAGCTTATGATGCTATAAGGAAATTAATCATGATCTATGGTACACCTGGCAAGTCTGATTCCTCTTTCACAAGTATTTTTGCTAGGTTGAACCATCTTGAGACTAGTATTGCTGCCATGAATAGTTTCTATCACACTCTTAGGGCTTACCATGATTATGTTCCCATAAATTATGAGCCTTCAAATTGGTTTCCCACAATTAAAGTCTCAATAAACACTACACTTTTTGATGCTCGCTGTGATATCATGTCTGAATTTTGTCTCATGCCTAAAGATATTTTTGATTCCTTAAGTCTTTGGGGGCTTATTGAAGGAGGAGAGGAAATCTCACTTACCAACAATGTCACTATATTACCCATTGGAATAGTTGAAGGTGTGTTTACAAAAATCTCAGGGAAAATGGTGTCTACTGATTATCTTGTTATTGAATGTGTAGGCAAAGGACAAATCACACTTGGAAGATCTCTACTGAAACACCTTGGGGAAGTAATAGATGTGGGAGAAGGCATCATGCACTTTACTCCCCCGGTAAGCAATCATATCTTCCCTAAGAAGAAAAATAAAGGTAAGAAAAGAAGGAACAAGAGGGGAAATTCTTCATTTGAAAATACTTGATTCTTCTTGCTTCTTGTGCCTAACTTAAAGGCGTTAAAGAAAAGTACTTGTTGAGAGATAACCCAAGAGTTTCCTTGAGTCTTGGAAGTTATTACTTCTGTAATAACCTCTCCTTATCCTTTTTGTTCGCTTTTTGTGCCAAGAATGACCTCTAATGAGAGGGAAGTAAGATTTGGGGAGTTGATGTCCTGAAACAGATTTCTGTCCTCCACCAAAAAAATTCGTGAGGAGGCTATGTAACTCGGATTGAGCTCAAAATTTACGAATAAATTCCCCAGTATGTTATCTAACTTTCGTTAGTTCAACACTTTTTATTTTAGCAACAGAAGATGTTCGAAAAAATTCGTTTCTACCTGCTGGTCTGTTTTGACAGATTTCTGCCATTATTTGCATTTGCTTCTTATTGATTCCTTTTTGAGATCTCTTTAGGTAAATTGAGTTTATTTGAAAGAGTTACTACAGTAGCTTGTGTTTTTAGTAAAAAGCCTTGTTGTTCCAAAGCTTTGCCAGTGGTCTAATATCTTTTGAATAAGCTAATGTTGCTAATGAAGATTGTGTGAAGTTTTGTATGAAGGAAAAATTTTAGGTGTAGAGAGAGAATGATGCGATGAGATGAAGAATGGACAAAAGCTCAAGCTTGGGGATGACACCATGGTGTCACCCCAAGAAATATCCAAGAGGTACAAGCGTCAAAGCTTGGGGATGCCCAAGGCATCCCCTTCTTCATCAATAAAAAGCTCAGGTATGTCTAGACAATTCGTTTTTATTGTTTCATGCATACTTGTGTTGTTCTTGGAGAGTCTTAGTTTTTGTTTGCTTTGCTTAGTTTGTTTAGTTTGATATTAGAGTTTGAACCCCCGTTCTCGCTGTGTTGTTTTGCAAATAAGTTTGCTTGGTGTTTGGAAAGGAGTAGTAAGTTCTTGCTTGAAGTGCAAGAGGAGCTTGCATTGACTGTGACTTAGACTTTAGCATGACATGCTAGGTGTTTTTTGACCTTATGCTTAGTGATTATTGCTGTAGCATGTCTTGTTCCAAACAATTGGGATTGCTTAGTATGCCTTGAAGAAATTATGCGTTGTTTTAGCATGCAAAAACATATTATTGTGGTATTATCCTTTTATGCTTTGCTTGGGTTGACTTGACACATGCTCACACCATGTTATGACTCTCACAAGTCACAATTAGCCTTTATGATCATTTAGTCCATGACTTGTAGTACCACTCTTTGCTTTGATTAGTTTGCTTTGTTGCATTCCATAATTTTTGCCATTATTGCTCTCTTAGTTGGTTGCCCCCAGTCTTTTGCTAGCCTCCACTTGTATGAGTAAGTTCTACTCATGCCTCCAACTCCCAAGAAACCAAGTTATTCCAAAGTGTCCACCATAAACTCCTATGCATGGTGTGTTACACCATTCCAAGTATATTCTTCTTTTCAGCTATCTTCCAATTAAAAACTATTTTGTATGTGAAAACTTAGTGATTAAAGCCCTCACGAACTTGATGGCACACTTTATTCTTTGCCCCTAATAAACTTTAACCATTGTGACAACTTTGTTGTATATGCTTGCACTTATAAGTTGGAATTAGCAGAACCGTGCTGTCACGGGGAACGTTTTCAACATTGCACTTGTACCTTGATGTACTCAGTTGATATCATGTTCTTTTTTCTATGGATGTCATCGGTGTGAAATAAAGAGGGAACTTGTAAGTCCATGGAGTTTGTATCATGTGTTAGAGAAACGCCTGGGCCGCCAGCCTAAGCCATGCCTAATCATGGTGGAAACTTGCAGCATCACCATAGTGACATCTATGAAGCATTCTTCTTAAAAAAGACACATTGAGAAAAGAGGAAAGAGAGAAAAAAGCACCATATTCCCATGGTACATAAGAAGAATTATTGAGATGCTCATTGTCTACTTGACTTGTCATTTTGGTTATGGGAAAGCTCATGTACCATGTGCAAGGGGTACCCCATTGGCGATTCTCAATGATATGCAAATACTTACAGTGACAAGAACTTACCTGGACCCAAAGTTGAGTATGCATGAGGTGTGACCCTCGTATTCAAGGGGCATGAGATTGCCAACTTATACTTCATCAAGCATATACTCTGGCTTTGCCACTTTAGCCTTAACCACTTCAAGATGCTTATGATAGGGGCAATGAGGGCTGAAAGCTAACAAGTACCATAATTTTTGGAAGCTCTTTTTGAAACTTGTAATCCCTGCTTCCTTTACAAAAAGGCCTTTCTTCCACCATTATTGAGTCTCCACCTTCTACCTTTAGGCACCATTAAGAGAGCATAGTTGTCATTCTGTGTGCAATATTCCAAAGCTTATTAATTGATGCATATTATGTTATTACTTGTTCTTGTGCTACTTGTTTCTAGTCACCCTTGTGAACTTTGCAGGTGTCCTATGCAATATATTGCTACTCTAGGAGGGACAAGCTGATTGCCACTATGTTATGTTTTCTGTATGTGAAACAAACAAACGTTTTTCAATGCATGTTATTCATGATCTTTGTTTGTAGCTTGTCATGTTGCATGCATAGTTACTATGTCTTATTGTTAGAACTCCATCTTTCATGCACATGTTTAGAGTTCTTTGATCCTAGCTTTCAATGCTTGCAAATGGTTGGATCTTTATTGTGAGGGTGCATGTCACCTTAAAAATTATTCTGTTTATCACTTACCTACTTGAGGACGAGCAGGAGTTAAGCTTGGGGATGCTGATATGTTGGAAACGTATCTATAATTTTTGATGCCACATGCTTGTTTAGTATCTACTTTGCTTTACTTGTCCATACTTTGAGGTGCTTTTTACATATTTTCTGGTAACTAACCTATTAACAAGTTGCAACAGTGCCAGATGTCTGTTTTCTGCTATTTTTGGTTTCAGAAAAGTTAGTAAAGAAATATTCTCGGAATTGGATGGGACAAACGTCAAAGTCAATTACTTTCCGTGGGGAACAATAAGTCCAGAGGAGAGCCGGAGGGGCCGGCCAGGGGGGCCAGACCCACCCCAGGCGCGAGGGTAGGTGGGCCCACGCTTGGCTAGGGTTTGGTGGCCCTTACCACCTCCCGGTCTCGCCCCTTCGCCTATAAGAAGCCCCCGATGCAGAAACCCTGTGTACTCGATCAGAAATCCACGAAACCGTCTGTAGCCACTGCCACCATCGTCCCTAGATCGGGGGATCTGAAGTTCTTCCCGGCACCCTGCCGGAGGGGAGATCATCCCGGAGGCCTTCTCTCCGGTATGATTCGTGAGTAGTTCCACCTTGGACTATGGGTCCATGTAGTAGCTAGATGGTTGTATCTCCTCCTTTGTGCTTTCATGTATAGATCTTGTGAGCTCCGTTCATGATCAAGATCTAATCTATTTGTAATCATGCATGTTGTGTTTGCGGGGATCCGATGGATATTGAGATTATTATGTTGGTTTGATTAATGGTTTTATCTTTATAATTCTATCATGTATGTGTTGCTTGTGATCTTGCATGCTCTCCGTTGCTAGTGGTTATCTTGGCCAAGTAGTTGCTAGTGACTCCAAGAGAGGGTATTTATGCTCGATAGTGGGTTCATGCCTCTAGTTTTCAAGGGAAGTGACAAAAATATCTTCGGTTGTAGATGTGTTGTTGCTACTAGGGAGAAAACAATGGTCTCTTGTTCATGGAACATGTGGACTGTTTACCTTACACACTTTGCTTAAAGCAGCTGTCTGTTGCTTGCAACTTAATACTGGAGGGGGTTCGGATGATAACCTGAAGGTGGACTTCTAGTCATAGATGCAGTTGGATGACGGTCTATGTATATTGTTGTATTGCCCAATCAACCTCATAGGATCTTTCTGGCTAGTAATTGCATTGTTATGCCTTGCTCAGTTCATGTCAATTGCCCCGCTGTAATTTATTTACCCTTCATGCCATGTTGTTTATCTAAGGAGAGCGCCTCTAGTGAACTATGGACCCCGGTCCAATCTTTACCATGGATACATCTTCCACTGTTTCATGTTTACTTGCTGCAAACCATTACCTTCCACACCATACGTTTAATCCTTTGTTACAGCAAACCGGTGAGCTTGACAACCTCACTGATTTGTTGGGGCAAAGTCTTGAGTTTGTGTTGTGCAGGTCTCCGCGTTGCTTGCAACACCTGTGTGACGTTTCCTTGCTCCTACTGGTTCGATAACCTCGGTCTCAATTGAGGGAAGACTTGCTGTTGTACTCTTCACACCTTGCTCTTGGGGTTCCCAACAAGACTCCACATCAAGCACCAAGTTCTTTGGCGCCATCAAGGAGTCATCAGACTCCATCTCCGTGGAAGCACCGGAGACTGCCGCTCATAGGAACGGGGAGCACCACCATCGCCGACGAGCACACACCAGCGAACAAGAATGAGGCGCAGGAGCGCGTGTGCTGAGCTCGTGGCCCTTGAGGATTCGGGGGCCCGGCGGGAGCTGCAAGGGTGCAGCGATGCGAGCTACGGAGGCCGACGACGCAGCTACAAGGGCGGCGCGCGAGCTGTGCGTCTAGGCGTAGGTTGGTGTGGTGCAGCGCCATCGTCACCGGGAACCCATAGTCGCAACCATGGTGTTCGCCTCCCCTCGAAGCAGTACGATCGTCCTCTAGAGGGGTCGACAACGAGACGGGGGAGCTCGGCGTCAGCGAGATGGGGAGTGGGGAGGCGTCGGCGAGATGGGGAACTAGGCACGTCGGGGACTTCCGCCTGGTCACCGTGAGGGATTCGTGGTTTCTTGCTCTCAAGGGAACAAGAGGAGATAAGATCTGGGGGGATAAAAATCACGGATCCCCCGAGGACATAGTATCATTTTCGTTTATCAAATTTTAGTTCAAAATTTTGCTCAAAGTTTGCACTAGAATTTAGCAAATGAACTAAAAGTAGAATTTTGGTGGGATACTCACTAACCCTAATTAAGTCATTCGAGATTGATATATTCTATTTTTTTTACACACAAAGTTGCATAAGAAGCAGTATGTTGAACACCAAACACAGACACAGGTCTTCTTGCCATGCAGATGCATCAGTACGTCGTCTCCTGCTTTTTATGTGAAGTTGCAGCCTCCAAAACCTGCCATTGAAAAACACAACATATCTCCGTGTAACTCAGAGGCACGATCAAACGATAGAGCTGAAGTACTTCACGTACAAAGAAAAAGGAAGAAATATTTACTTGGGTCAGCAGAGGTCACGACGCCGGTGTGACCGAACTCGCAGTCGAATGCGTGCTCTCCGTTGCTCCGGAAATAGAGGTTCATGGCGTACGCCGCGTGCGCCTGCAGCGTGTCCGGCTCGTAGCAGCTGCCGCCCGGCCGTATCGCGCCGCAGTCGATGCCCCCCTGCCCGCACGCGAAGTCGATGTTCTCCTGCAGCACCACCGCGTCCGCTGCCGGCGTCGGCACGCACCACCGCCGCCCTCCCGAGTCCGCCGCTGTCGTGTCCGGCGCCGGTGCCGGTGCCGCCACCGCCGGTGTTATCTTCGAGCTCACCGGCCCAACATACTGCACGTACGAGCGCACGAAACTGTGACTGGTTAACAACTCGACACATCACGTTGAAGAAGAGTGGAGCGAAGAACGGATGGCGGAGCAAATTACCTCCGGAGCGGTGACGATGCCGGCGTCGTAGACAGGCGTCATGTCGGCGTGGAATAGGCCGAAGTGACGCTGGGACAGCGGGCCGGGCTTGAGGTCCTCGTCGAAGAGGGAGAAGATGGAGACCTCGAAGGTGCGGTTCGGCCTGAGCGGGGTGCCCACGCCGGACCCGAGGTGGCGGATGGCGTTCCTGTTGTAGTCCCCGGCGTGGTCCGCGCCCACGCCCACCTCCCAGCCCTCCCCGGCCCACGGCCACCCTGTCTCGGCCACGACGACGTCGACATCGCCGAAGCCCATCCGGTCCATCGCGGAGTGCACGGAGTCGAGCTGCGCGTCCAGCGCGTTGGTGTACATCAGCCCGGAGCCGGCGTCCATGACGCCCGTGGCGCCCACCCGGAACAGCGCGAAGTCGAGCGGCGTGTCGTCGGTGAGGCCGTAGAACGGGTACGCGTTCACCATGAACGGCGCGCCCGTCGCGCGCAGGAAGGCGAGGAGCGGCTTGACGACGGCGGCGTCGTACAACTCGCGGAACCGCCCGGCGGACGGCTGCGTGGTGGGCGCGGACAGGACGCCGAGGGAGTGCGCGGTGGAGACCTTGATCTGGCCATCCAGCGCCAACGCCACCAGCGCCGTGTGCAGGTTCTGCATGGCCGGCACGAGGCAGAGCAGCAGCGTCCGGTTGGCCTGCGAGATGACCTCGCTGCCCACGAGGATCCGCGACACGTTGGTGCCGGCGGCCGCGTGGGGCGCGACGCGGGCGCGCACCCACTGCCGCGCGGACGCGACGCTGTCCGCGAGGCGCGGCACGAGGGAGTTCCGGACGGTCACGTCCACGGCGAGGCCCGTGCCAGCGAATGCCCGCATGGCGAGCGGGTCGGTGTTGAGGAGCCTCACGCGGTCGACGACGGTGTCGCGGGCGAGGAACCGCGCGACGTCGGCCGGCGGCGGGAGGCTCGTCGCCCGCCTGCCGTAGGTGACGCCGATGCCGGCCGCGTCCGCCGCGGCGATCGACAGCAGGAGGATCAGTGTTGCCCCGAGCATCGTCATGCACCTACTGCCGTGTCTGTGTACCACTTGAGCAGTTACTGGTCGACTAGCAGAGTGATGTGCAATGTGGATATATTTCAGGTGGGCGATTTGAGATGGCTGCTGACAGAAGAAGATTCTTTTCCTTGGCTCTGAGCTATCTGTATGCACGAACTTGTTCTTTGCTTGCCCCTGTTTTGTTCTACCTTGCGTTGCATGCTAGCTCTGTGTTCCTTTCTTGACACACACTGCTACTGTAAGCTGATAACTCCAATGGAACATAGCAAGCATTATTATGAAAGACCATCGACGTGTCAATTACATGGCCCTGTATCCATTCAGAAGGATGTTTCTAGTCTTGTCACACAGAGCAGGAAAACAATCAATAGATGTGAGATTGTCAGCTCGAATTCAAGTTTATTCTCCCAATGGAGAATCTGCCACTACTGTTATCCTGTTACGCGAGGGCCAGTCAAGGTCTTCCTCGTTGTTGGCATCTATGCCAATATGCCATCACCTGAACTGCCTAATCGATCGTCATGGTGGTTCGACGGCTGGATTGACTACACAACAGGGTTTTGGGGTATGCTAGATAACGGCGCAGACTCCACTTGAGAATAGCAACAAGGTGACTGCTATTGAGCAAACCACAAATTGCATTCGATCAGGCCAAACAACCAATCAAATGCAGAGATTCGACATTGCAGATCAAAAACGCAACAATAGCAGAGAAAACAGGAATCACTGTCAGGTTTTGCTGGAAAACGGGTACTTCACTTTGTCAGGCTTAAAACACAGGATATGTAGATAGCAAGGAAGATCAATGGGAAACACAGGATATGTACGTACCAAGGAAGATCAATGGGAAACAGAGGATATGTACATAGCAAGGAAGATCAATGGGTGTTCTAGTAACAAAATAAGACATTGCGGTGTACGCCAAATAGATTCATCTCAGAGCGAAATGGTTCAAGAATATCCTAGATAAGCAACTCGCAAGCACACTGCTTATTTCTCAGTACTCAGTAGTAGTTACCAAACGAGCAACAATTGCAACATCCTATACAGCTAAAAGAGCTCTCATTTGCTTTGCCTTCAAAACGAAACACTCATATTGCTTAGAACCGATGCAAAATTCGGCAGAACACAGCCAGACTCAGTGGTATCCGATCGGCGCCGGGGTGGCCTTGAGCTGCATACCCTGGTAGTAGACGTCCTGCACGAAACAAGAGACAAACAAAATTAGCATACATCAGAAGATCACAACCAATCCACACAAACAGATCCAGATAGCCTTTTTTTTTAAATGAGATCAAGATAGCCTGATCAAGGAAGTGGATCAAGAACGCGTGCGTACCGATGCAAAGTGGTTGACGTCGCGGTGGTGAGCCTCGTCAGCACGGACCACGGTGACGACATCCTTGAGGGTGGCGTTGGCCGGGAGGCGCCAGTAGTCGATGGCGATGGCTGGGGCAGGGACGTTGTCGATCTTGCCGTCCTCGAGGTCCTTGAGGAACTCAGTGTAGGAGTGGACGGCTTCCTCCTCGAGGTACCCGACGACACGGTGCGCGAACTTGGGGGAGATGAGGTAGCCGAAGAAGTAGGCGTTGAAGAAGACGCCCTGGACGGTGATGACGAGGGCACGCTCGTACCACCTCGGCTGCGCCACCTCCATGAAGGTCATGAGGTGCATGCGCTCGTTCTCGGCCTCCTCCAGCAGCGCACGGATCCACCCGCCGCTCTGCTCGAAGCGCCGGAGGGAGCGCAGATGGAGGAGCATGCCGCCCACCATCCCTGGCACGGCTGCAACAGTCTCCAGCATCATAGCGCGGCAGCCATACCTCCTCTGCATCCAATTTTGCAGGGTCAGAGGTTGCGTAAGAATGACAAAACTTTGACAATCAAAGTCAATTGCTAATACAGTACTAGACATGGATAACATAATTGTTTTCCTGGACACAGAAATGCAGAGGGGATCTAGAAACTAAACTTGTGTAAAAAACTCATAATAAAGAGGTACTATAGTACTAAGTACATGGCAAAACAAATTGTATCCCCTCTAGTGCAATGCAATCAATTAAAAAAATGTAGTGGCATGATTTACGGGCTAACAAATTGCACATGTGTGTGGTGATGTCAAGATCACTATTTATTTTAAAAAATTAAAAAAAGTTTGTTGAAAGTCCTCGAGTCAATCTTCAGTGTTTCACCACTGACCCTCTATCTGAATACTACTGTTTAGACACTTTAAATCTGATACTGAATATAAAAACGACTCGATCTAACGAATTGTTAGCTAAAATACTACTGTACTCGCTTGGGTCGTCGTTCAAGATAGAGAATACAAACGGGAAACGTCTTCTTCCAAGAAAGCAGGGGAACCAGAATCGAAACGAGACAGGGACAATGACTTTCCCTCATGACACGCCACGATGCAGGCACCGCCGATTATGCTATCTTCGGCGAAACAGTTGAACTAAATAAACACGGAACGAACTATCGAGAGAATAGAACAGCGGTTACGACGGCCGGAGCAGATGGCACGTACCTGGAAGAAGATGTCGGTAGGGAAGCGCAGCGACTTGACGGTCCAGTAGGCGATCTTGTCGAGCATGGTCTTGGGCACGTGGTGCTTGGTCAGATCGATCGTCGTGTCCGCGCTGTACGTCTCCCAGGGCTGCAGCAGCAAAGCCAATCACAGACGGCGCAACAAGTCAATAACGCCCATGCCCACCACTCCGATCTGGCGATCGATCGCCGGCAAACGAATCGAAACAGAGAACCGGACCGGAGCAGAGCAAAGCATACGTACCCTGAAGCAAGACCACTTCCACTCGGTGCCGTCCTCGCGCACCAGCTTCTGCGACTGCTCGATCCCCCAGTAGCTGTTGACCGCCACCTCCTTCTTCTCCCCACCCCCCTTGTTGGCGGCCGCAGCAGCAGCAGCCTTCGCCGCCTCGTCCTTCGCCTGCGTGCCCGCGGAAGTGGACATCAGCCTCACCCACGACCCCTGGACGCCCTCACCGCCCGCGAGGAGGGGCCTCGCCGCCGGGGAGGTCGCGGTCGCCGAGAAGAGGCGACGGCTGGCGCCGCCGGCGTGGCGGAGGAGGAGCGATCCGGCCATCCGGGAGCTCATCTCCGAAACTCCTGCCTCCGCGAATAAAAAATCCGGGAGTAGCCTTGCGCGTGATGATGATGTCGACGGGCGCCTGGGTTCGTTTGCTGCTGTGGTGGGTGGGTGGGTTGCGGTTTGCGAATGGAAGGAAGGGACTTTTCGTGGGAGGATTTTATATTGGGAGGAGCCATGGCGGAGACGGCGGCGTGGGGAGGGCAGGTTCGCGGGTGGGGCCGAGCCGTCAGTGACGGGGGAGCCGGTCCTGCTTCCGGGGGATCCCAGGAACTGAGGGGGTCTTTTCTTCTTCTCCAAGTCGATCGATTCGGGGGCATTAATTGGTCGTTCAGATTTTCTTCTTTTCTTCTTTTTTTTCTTTTTATTACTTCTGGAAACAGCCTGTGCGTGACTAAATCGAAAGGCTCACATGGTTGCACCTTTGCAGTTTATGTGTGATGCTTGGGGTGTACACGAATTAGCACCCACTCCGTGTTAGACGTGGAACATGCTTGTCACACGGCTGAGATACGCCTTTAAAGCTGTGTTTGGAAGCACGGAATTGGATGTCAAAATAGAATGGAGTGGGAATTCCAAATCTAAGCTGAAAAGAAAATGATTTCTAATTCGAATTCTATTGTTTGGTTGTGCTTGAAATTTGTTGTTGGAATTAGAGGGTGGTATTCAATTCCAATTTGTTTGGATGTAGAACCATGAAACTGGATGTTTTATTGAGTTTGAACAATATAAGCTTGTGTATATATGAAAAACAATTGTCTGCACAAGTATATAGCATGTGTATACTAGAATATGTATAGTATTAACAAAAAACTTTGTGTTTTTGTTTGCTATGGTATCATGGTAAGAGCATCTCTAGTAGAACCACATAAACCGACCGAACCCGGAAAAGTCGGATCGGAGAGCTAGATAATGGTTTCCCAGTTCGAGAAAACATGCGACATAACAGATCTGGATTATCCAAAATGCATATTCAAAAAAGAAAAATTGAGGGTGTTTTCGCATACAAGTTCACCACATCTCACACGAGTTCATCACATACGAAACTTAAATTACACATATGATTCCTACATTTTTACATGCCACGACGGCCTAAAACCTAACACTAAAAATAGACCAAAAGGCGGCAATGTTTCTTCGCCGAGATGCAAAGGCGGCGACCCTTTGCTACTCATCGGATGAAGTGTCCACCCCCCGATAGATAAGGATGGCAACGAGTAGGGTATGGACAGGTAGAGTAATATTATATGCATACCTGTATAGTCAATGTGTACGAATCTACCTATACTCGTACTCACTGGTATGGAAATTTATCTACCTCATACCCGACAGGTACCCATACCCATTGGATACCCGGTAGGTGGACCAAATAGTATACTACAAGTTATTTACAATTTTACATTCATCATCGATAGCATATTTAAAAAAAAAACTATCTCAACTCGAGTACATGACAAATATCAAAATTAAGAAATCACAGTCTCATACTTGGCCCTTACGATATTGTTCTACTCGGCTATATAGGTTGGAACTCACGGATAAGGTCGGTAGGATATGGTTATACCCAAGGGTATAAGGCTATACTCATGTCCTTCCCATGACTTAACGTGTAGTGTATGAGTACTACCCATGAGTATAAAAGTGTGCATATACCCTACTCATTCATATGATACTTGCGGTTACCCGTACCCATGAGTAGTTTCCATCCTTACCAGTAGGCCTAGAGCAGCACTTCGACACGCCAGGCCTAGCGGTTGTCCTTGAGATACTTGAATGCCAAGAGCCCCTCCTGCAATTGTGCGTTGTTTAGCTCCGCGACATCGATAAGACGTAGGTCCTCTTGCATCGCCGAGCGGGCCAGCAACCGATAGAGCACTTGCTCCTCGGGCTCGGGCTCCTCCTCCTCGTTGTTAGTATCCGCCTCCTTGAGGACGACATAGCTCCACCGTGTAAGGTGGCGCCAACGCGTGAAGCACTATGGCCCAGAAGCTCTCCCCTACGCGTCGGGCATGTGGAACCATGTGAAGTAGGTGTCCGACCGCATTTGGGCAGTGCATGTGTTGTTCATCGCCCGATGAAGACGTTGTTGTTGCGGGCAGTCCACATTGGTGAAGAGCTCAAATGAGTCGTGTGTCGAGGACGAGTTAGAGGCTTTGTGGTCTCGCATATATGCAAATGAGTCCCCAAGACCGCCTCCGCTACTGTTGACCGGCCACATTTGGCAGATCCGGTGGTAGGGCTACCGGATTTAGTACTTGAAGGCATGAAAAATGGGATTGGCGCAGAGGAGGCGATGCGACAATGGAAGAATGGGGGATTGGACTCGGATTTGGCACTCCAACCCGTGTATATAGCGGCGGGGTGGGATGCTATCGAGTTCCCTAGATAATTTTATCTAGACTCGTCGTTTATCCGAGATCTATTCGGGGCACGAAAATGGCTCGAACCCCCAAAACGACCTTTTTTTGGTTTTAAGACATTTTTCGGGGTTTGCCTAAAGTCAGCTCAAATGTAGGGCACTTATTGACTGACTTTACCGGACTTAAAGTCAGGCCACTTCGAGTCATTAACATGTGAGCCGTCATATGCAGGGTCGACAGGTCAGTGCCTCAATTCACCCAAAGTCATGAATCGGAATCGTCAAATCTCACCCGCTACACATCAAGAAGAAAATATTGAGTTTGTAGTGATAAACCCTGTTCTTTCCAAATTAGTAAATTTGGTATGGTCCCTATCAGAAACTTTTTAAGGTTGAGAAGTTTGAAAGATGGAATGATATTTGAAGAACGGTAAAGATATTTTTGGCCGTGCTTCAGTTTATTGAATTGTTTTATTGGGATCATGGCTGCGAACATACATTTTGTGGTTTCTTTGGAAAAAGGGATATTTTAAGTGAAAACATGAAGTACTAGTTGATTTGATTTCACACAAGTGTACTCTCCCAATAGTGACTAGTGGGAGTACATGTGGAGTATTAGAAGTACTAGTAGAACGGGGATGTCCTGTTTTGGCACCCTTTCATCAAATTACAAGTGCGCGTGCATTGTAAGCCTCGAAACAGGCTTTCGTTCCGCTTTATAAATAAAGAAAACCGGTGAGACCGTTGTTGGGCCAGACAACACAACGCCCAAAGAACTTGCTGGAGCCACAGCATAGTCAAGCCTAAAGAAAAGAAAAAGAACAAAAGAAGAACAAATGCCAACATTGGCAGATCGATGACCGCAGACGACCCTCTACCGCTGTGCTCCCCGGATAGTACCCACCGCGCTCATGGCATTTCGAACCACTGTGTATCAAGCAGCACCTTTAGCAAGGAATGCGACGATGACGTCGCTGCCGCCTAGACTAGTCCTAGGGTTTCCCCCGGTACACGGAGGGGGGGTGGGGAGGAGGTACACGACGCCCTCCAGGAAGAAATGGCGACACCCTCGGGCGTCGGTGCCGGACAGGGCCGACAAGGATTTCTCCCACCCCCAAAGAACCACCACCCCCGGACGGTCCCAAAGTGCCCACCCAACCAACCGCCAACAAGCTCGCACCACCACGGAACAGGCGCCATCTTCGTCATCTCACCGTGGACATCAACGCGAGGCCTCGAGTTCCGAGCAAGGGGACAGTGGTACCGAGGGTAGTAGCACCGCAGCCACGCGGGAGGGAACTAACTCCACCGCCGTGGCAGTAGCCAACCGGACGCGGCAACAGGGGCACACCAGGGCTGACTCGGCCGAGCCCAGATGGGCCCGCAAAGCCCCCGTCGCCACGTTGCAGCAAGGGCGGCCGCGGCCGCCACCACCAACCCAGGCCCTCCGACGCCCCTCCTCCACCTCCAGGAAGCTGCAAAGGGCCGTGCGGAAGCAGGCCCGCCCAACCCAGATGGGGCCCAAACGGGCCCAGATCTGGGCCGAGCAGGGCACCACGTGCCGCCATCGAGACCTCCACTGCCCCGCCGCCAACACCGGCGCCGCACACGTCTCCGCCCACCCCGCCCCTGGGATTCACTCTAGCAGGCCAGACCACCGCCGCCTAGGAGCTCTGTCGCCGTCGGGAGCCCCGCCTCCCTCTGCACAGATGAGAAGAAGAAGAACCGTCGCCGCCAGCACCGGCCGGGAAGCCCCAACAGCCCACGCCGGCGACGGCGGTGTCGGGGAGGAGAAGGAGGGAGCTGCTTGGTAGGAGGAGGGGGCGGCACCCGCCCGTCGCCCTACGGGGGACGAGAGCGGGTCGGGGGCGAGAGAGCCCGTTTTTTCCTTGTCGTGCATTGTAAGCCTGCATCGCAAGTTTTGTAATTCTTTTAACTTTACATTCCAAAAAATCTATAGATAAATAATATATTGATCAGCAAAAGAGAATATATTTATCAATTATCATAAGCCATCGTGGTTAGCTCAAGGCTCAATAACTTTCGTCGGAATGAGTGAGCCTAACTCACTTGGTTAGGAGAGTGGATGTATGACCAACCGCTCAGGCTCAAGTTCTCATGGATATAAAATTGAATTCTTATTATTTAAAGATCAAACTCACTATGTGGTTTCTCTCATCGCTTCCTTAAAAAAAATAACTTTCATCGGAGTTCTAATTTTTTATTGATTTAGCTTGTTGTAGACGAATTTTGTTCTACTCCAGTATGTTGGTATGTTTAGAGATGTTTTTTCGGTCGAACAGAGATATAGGAGATGAACCATTCTCACCACAAAATATCTTTTACAACATAATAAATATTGTTACTTTATTACATTTCGTTTATTGAATGTTTTGTGTAAGAATGGTTGCTAAGAAATATTGCAAGGATATAGGACTGTACATGGAACAAGTACGCAATTTTACGTTGGAACTCGTCCTACATGGTAGCCCCTTATTTTTGAAATTTCAAAAGTTTGGTTTGAAAGTTTTTTAAAAAACTAGACGTAGCCAACTGTATAAAATACGAGGGTGCGAATTTTCAGTGTGTCATATCTAGTATTCTAGACTCAGCAAAAAGGACAAATCAAACAAAATTTGAAAGCTTCAAATTTTACACGGTTCACCACAACCATATCTACACATTTTTCAGAGCCTAAAATATAAGGTATTTCACATTGAAAATTTACGCCTCAGTAAAACGGAGAATTGAAAATTCAAAGTTTTTTAACAGGGCTACGTAAGCTCCAAAAGGCTGCACTCGGAACAAGTAGCCCTACATGATTAGAGACAAGTGTAATATCTAGTATTATGGACTCAATAAAAAGGACAAATCAAACAAATTTTGAAATCTTTGAATTTTGGACGGTTCACCACAACCATATATGTACATATTTATCATTTTTCTAAGCCTAAAATATAAGGTACTCCCTCCGTTTCAAAATATAAGATGTTTTAGATTTGTGAATAAAATGTATCTAGACTTGTTTTAGTGTGTATATTTATTTCAAACTTAAATAAACATACATATTAAAAGTAGTCTAGATACATTTGTTTTACAAAGCTAAAACATCTTATATTTTAAAACGGAGGGAGTATTTGGGATTGAAAATTTACACCCGGATAAAATAGAGTATTGACCATATAAGCTATTTGTATCGATTCTTTTTTGGAAACCATGAATTCAAAATTCAAAGATTTTTTTAAAAGGGCTACGTAAGCTCCAAAAGGCTGCACTCGGAAAAAGTAGCCCTACATGATTAGAGACAAGTGTACTACTACGCCGGTGGTAGTACAAATGGAGTTTTACAAGTACTAGTTCTGGTGGAATGGGAATATTCCGTTTAGCACCCGTTCACACTGGAGGTGGCACACATGCATTGTACGGCTTTGCAAATATCCAGCGCATGGGAAACAAAGCGAAACGGGAGATGTATTCTGGTGATGCCTATCCTGTTCCTTGCGGGCCAAGAAAGAATCAGTCAAATAAGGCAACCGATTTAATTAGATCCTTAAGCCAGCAGCAAATAATACAGACAAACGTACGTGACCGAATACACAACTGCTGCTTGCCTGTATTAGCAGCTAGCTAGGCATATCCTGGGATCTACTAGTATCTTGCTTACGGGTAGTAGTAGCAATAATCCTGGTGGCCTCGTGCTTGCCACACGAACCATCAGCTGAGAACGAACAAACGACGCGTCTGTCATGATCTTTGATTCTTGCTTTTATGTTGATTCTCTCGGTGGTGTTGGCCGTCTTCTTTTAGCTTGACTCTTCTGATCAGGAAATTTCAATTTGCCGAGTAGAAACCAAGACATATTATTTGAACATAAAAATTTGACGTGCATGCAGAGTAGAAATCCCTAAACTAATATTTGTAAAAAGTTGAGCATTTAATCATAGAATTTGATTTGCCAGGTAGAAAAATCCTTCAACTGCAAACAATTTTGACGGTTTGCCCATGAAATTCAATAATGTGCAGAGTAGAAACACCTCGATCACGCATTGTGTATTTGTGTTTATTAGCTTTACTACCTCTGTTTCAAAATATAAGACGTTTTAGGTTTGTAAAGAAAATGTATCTAGACTTGTTATAGTGGGTAGGTTCACTCATGTTTAGAGCGAATCTACACACTAAAACAAGTCTAAATGCATTCTCTTCACAAATCTAAAACATCTTATATTTAAAAACGGAGGGAGTATTTAGCAATAGTGATTTGCAGGTTTTTTATTTGGTTCGCTTGAACAGTTGAACTAATCTGATTCCACCCCTGCACGTACCGTACACAAGCAGATCCGCAACATTTAAATTTAAAACAATGTAAATTCGTTAACCTTTCAAAACTGATGTGGCCGCCCATGTCTTCAATTTTGGTAGTACTTCATATTTCACTCATTCTAAAAACGTAAGGAATGTATTTTAATGAAAAAAAATGCAAAGTGTGAGCAAATAGCGATCGAACCCTACTACGGCCCTATGTAACGCATATGAGGCCTGATAGCAATTTGGCGCCATCAGTAACACCAGAGCAGTTCAGCCAATTGGTTTTTTTCTACATCTCCTTTGGAGACAATCAGACAAGTACACATAAAACGGAAGCTTCCTGAAGCCATCTTTTCAATCCTCCTGCAATGCAAAGGCCAATTGTTAGGTCGCAGACATAACTTGGTTATCTGAAATGAAGACATCGAATCGTGCACGTTCGTCAACAAGATTAGGATAGCGTACCGTGGTGCTCAGTCCTACAGATCGAGCAATCTCTATCTTCTTTCTGATGTACTCATGATAGAATTTGGGTTTTATACTCTGATGAGGAAAATAAACGAATTTCTACTTTAGCACAACAGGGTATTTAGAAACAATCATTTGCACAGCTTAGATGCAACTTCATACAGGCACAGTACCTCCTTTTTAACTGCCTCTGCAATCAGCTCCCGAGCTTCATCCTCTGACACCTAAGGCACACAGACGTGAAGTCAGTAAGGACGTACACATAATTAACTGCATCTATCCAACACGCATGCCACAGTACTTACATCTTTGGTAACGCCTCTCATGCAAATTTGGAACTGAAAAGACAAAGACAAGAAGCAAAGAGATAAGCATGCATGCTACAAATGTTGAAGACTTGTAAGTATCTGCATACAAGCGCCTACCCCCTTTTCTAGAATGATCAAGTCATCCTCCTCCACGGTATACTTCATGAAATCTTGCCGTGACATAAACTTGTTCTGTTTATAGACTTCCTTCACAGCATCTCTGAGACTCTTCTGTGCATTGTTGAGGAAAACAAGCATTACTAAGCATAAATATATACGGAGTTCATTAACTTGACAAGTGCGCACTAGACTGGGTTGCAGTCTAACCTTTTCTTGAGTGACCCGCTTCCATATCTCGAAAAAGAGACCCTCGGATGCGTCACACCAAGTAGCCTCAATGCTCATGTAAGCAAAACATTCCTGCATGGAAATAATGAAACTGTTAGATTCAAAGCACAGAAAAATCAAATTAGTGAGTGTGTTAGGTATCATACAAAGAAGCCAAAAAAAGCTAAATGACTTGTCATCTTGGTAAAGCGAGTGGCGATCTTCGTTGCATGATAAATCCCCCTGGTGCATATTCTGTCTGCCTAAAGAACAGAGAAATTACCATGGTGCTGCAAAATATATATAGAAACATTGCAATTCCATGACTTTTGTGTGATCATATACTTACAATAGGAGATGCTATATTTATAATCGGTAGACAATTTTTCAACCACTGTATCAAGATAAAAAAAGAGAGGTTATTAGTCCCCTAACAAACATCTAATCATTGCAGGAAAGCTAGTCTTGCTCGACTTTATGATGCAGGAGTACCTTAAGTTCACTTAATAATGTCTCGAAGTACTCGATGTATTCATGCTCTGTCTCATAGGTATGGCAGTCACGCATGTACCCCTCCCAATCAAAGTACTCGTAATCATCCTACATCGAAATGAAAGGAAATATGTTTTTAGAATCTCAAATAAAATATGAATTAAATAAAAAATGTAAATAACAGGAGCAACAAAAAAACAAGGTTTGATAAAGGACTAGAAAAATGTATTCCCTTCGTCCCAAATTAATTAACTCAACTTTGTCTAGATACACATGTATCTAGACACCAAAACGCGTCTAGGTACGCATGTATGTATCAGGCAAAGTTCTTGGTTGAGTCAATTAATTTGCGATGAAGGGAGTACTAACATTCATCAAGAAAATAAATCTGTTCTTTTCAAATACATTTATTAAGAAGCAATCTGAATTTACCGTTTCTAGCAGAAAAAAATGTGTATAACTGCTTTATTAAAAAAAAGATGAGTCTAGAAAGGCAATAAAGTGGAAAGAAACATATCCTGGATTGGCACTTCCTTTAAATAGTCAACCAGCCGGTTTCTCACACAGGCCGATAATTTGATGATCTCCGCATTTTCCAGTATATTGTGCATTATGAAAAATGGTTCATCTAAGGAAATGACTTTTAACACCCAGTAAATGTATCATGAACTATATCATCATTTTGATATTCTGACAAATAGTCCCCAACTAGCCATACTAACTCAATGTAACAGTGATTGCAATTAAATAATTATAGGAACACTCGAAGATCAATGTATATACGTACATGGTCCAAGTGATTCCGGAGGACTAGACGCTGGTAGTCATTCAGGCCAGCAAGCTCGCAGAGTTCAGGGTGGAAGTACCAGTCCAAAACGCCCTCTCTCTCGAAGAACATAAAATAATCCATCTCCCTCAGGAAATCTGAAGGAAATTCCTCCTTGTCAAAAAGGTCCATAGGGCAGTCTTCCATCTCGTCGCGGCACAACTCATGCTTGGACAAGCCATGTGACAACTGTAAGCAATTGTATCACCATTAGAACAAATTAGATATGAATGGGAGCTTTAGCAAACCAGCATAAATATATAGGATAGGACCAATGACAGTAAATAACACAAGGAACACAGATGTACAGAATGAATGACATTTGATGATCGAAAAACAGAAGCATGGGTGGGTGGATGTAACCTTGTAGGATCTGATGCGATACACCGCATGGCGGATATCCATATGAACGAGATCTGCACCGCTCTGATGAATTCTAGTATTAGTGTAGATGTATTTGGGCAGCAGCGTCAAGTACCCATAGTGCTCCTCAAAGCCGATATCCTCTCCCAAGCCCAATTCGTTAAGCTTCTGGATTATGTCCTCCATGTCTTTACCTATCTTGATCTGCCTCTGTTCCTCGGCTGCATCAGTACTGTTGCCACGGTCCTGAGGATCGACAGGACGACTGGTAGAGGCGTTGGAACTGCGGGATCTCGCTCGTGTTTTGAGTTGTGGAGTGCTTCTTTTCGTTGGATACGATGATGTGTTGCTTCTGGTGTGCTGCTTCTTCTCTCCGGCAACACGTGCTTCAGTCGTGCTGACAGGCCCGCACATATTCTCCTTTGCGTTATGCTTCTGTGGAATCGAGCATGTATCCAACTTCTCCCTTTGCTTCAGCGACATCTCTCCACGCGAGCTCGTACTCGGCGCCGGCGATTTCTCCTTTCCGAGGTGCTTCCGTGACACCCCGCAGCTTGAGCGTGCGTCCGCCATCTCTGCGGCGTCAAAGACACGTCTCTATTCACCGACCTTCCTTATGCTCGGGAGGTCGCAGAAGGGGGTACCGGCGGAGGGATTCGGCGGCGACTCGATCGGGGCGTGGTAGTGCTCGCCGGAGCAGAGCGCCCGTATGCCCACGGTGGAGGTGCAGAACAGAGGGCCACCACGCCCAAGGTGGAGGTGGCTGCGGAGAAGAAGCTCCGATGGCGAGACGGATCAGTCTGGTCGGCGGCGACGGGAGCATCATCAACTACTTGGAGAGGGTTGCAGCGCCTGCCGCGCGTGGCTGGGTTCGGACCGGATCCGGTCCGGAATTCCGGATCCTCCCGGTCGCTAGTCGCTACAGGCTGAGGCAAATTAAATAAAAATAACATAAAGTCGTAACAAATTCAAAGATTAACCCTATTTGAAAAGTAATTCAAACTGACTAACCCTTTTCTCGCACGCCTGCCACGCTGGCCGGCTGGGGCCCGACGCCGCACAGCTGCCACGCTGGCTCGCGTGTGCAGCGCCACCGAGCACGGTCAAGACGCTGCCGCCACTGCGGCCAAGCGCCGCACGCGCCACCGCTGGCTCTGGGCCCCAGACCTTAAGTGCGGGCGCCAGGGGTGGCGCCAAGACTCAGGCCGTCTTGGCCGGGCGCCGCACGCCTGGAGCCCTTAAGGTGGCGCCGGGTCGGCCCAGCCCGACCCTCTTCTCCTTTTCCCCTCTTTCCTCTCCCCTCAGCGAACACACACATGGCGGCGGCTAGGGGTGATACTCCCCTCCTCTAATCCCTCCTCCAATTGCTCAGACCTTGAAGAATCTCTCCGTGGATCTTGTTCTTCACCACATCCCCCAGGTATTTGTCCAAGAAATCTCTCATTTTGCCCTAAGGAAAACCCTAGTTTGGCAATATTCTTGCTTATTAGTAATTGGTAATTGTTAGTAGTAAGTAGTAGGAATTGTTAGTAGTAATTGTTGTGGATAATAATGTGGGATAGTATGTTTTTGTTATTGGAACCTTGGTTACATAGAGATGCCTTCATAGAAACTAGGGTTTGTAAAATTAGGTCACAAAGAGATGGCCATATAGAAACAATGGTTTATAATTTTTCTCACATAGAGATGCCACATTGGAATAATGGTTTGAAAAATGTAGATGCCTACATTGCTCACATAGAGGTGCCCACATAATTTGGCTCACATAGCAATCTATTCGTATTAGTAGTTGGTTTATAATATGCTCACATATATAGTTCTACTTTTTTTAATTAACTAGGATGTCGGAATCGGAATTGGAAGAAGCCCGTACACCGCCCCATGTACAACCTGGGTTCGTAGAAGGCATGTCGCTTCTTGAGCCGTCGTATGACAAGGTTCACCGTGGCCGCATTCTTGCCGAGGGGATCAAGGTAACAAAAAAAACCTCAAAATCATTATATGTTTCTCAAGTTGGATGGACATGTTATAACCGAGCTTCTATGTGTGCAGCCTCTTGTTCCCCTACGACTTAGATATCACGGGCATTTCCAAGAGATGATGCGGTACGATGATCGGTACATGGTGCACATCAAAGCGCTAGGATTGCTCCCATTCATCCATATGGTCAATCGTGGTTCACCGCACATGAACCCTGCTGCTATCACCGCGCTCGTCGACCGATGGAGGCCGGAGACGCATAGTTTTCACCTCCGTACCAGTGAGATGACCGTCACTCTGCAGGACATGTCCATGATCCTTGCACTCCCTATCCAGGGGGATCCTCTGTGTATTAACACAGGCTCTGACGGCTGGCGTGAGCGGATGTGTGGCCTTACCGGTGGTAAGTGTCCTGGTGACACTATAAACTCAAAGGGGGAGAAATTAAGAGTCACGACCGGTGCTACTTTCAAGTGGATAGCACAAAACTTTAGTACATGTCCTGAGAATGCTAGCGAGGATGAGATTATTATATATGCCCGTGTGTATGTGTGGTATGTCATCACGAAGACTATATTTGCTGATGGTAAGGGCAACATGGCTCACTGGCACTGGTTGAAGGCCTTAACTGTGATGGATAAAAAATGGAGCTGGGGTTCGGCGGCATTAGCCTTCTTGTACCGGCAGGTAATGGGGTGTTTCTATTTTTCCCCTCTTTATATATGTTCTTCGAACTTATGCATGACTAAGTTTGTTTGATTTCTTGTGTAGCTGGACGAGGCTTGTCGAAGGACTGGGGCTGAGGCTTATATCGGTGGTCCGTTGCTACTCCTCTCGGTGTGGATGTGGGAACGCTTTCCAGTTGGTAGGCCAAAACATATGCCTTCCAAACCCTATAATGATGGCGGGGAAAGGTTGAAGTGGCCCACATGGTCTTACAATTGGGACGTGGTCTCAAAGCCTCCAACCGACCTACAAAACGCGTACATGAGATACACCAATGAGTTTGATAACCTTCTCCCGAAGCAAGTAAGAATTTCTGAACATACACCGTTTAGCATTCCTTGCAAGTGCTCTTCTCATTAAACTATCTTGTTTGCGATTAAGGTTGTATGGGAGGTATATGGTCCTAGGGACAATTTTGGTTGTGAGGAGTTCTGTATTAACCCACAGTGCGACGCGGAACGCAATCTATGGTATATGGAGTGCCCCATGATATGCATGTGGGTTGTTGAGCATTATATCCCGCAGCGGGTTATGAGACAGTTTGGTCTCTATCAGGCTACACCTTCGGATTACCAGGACACCGACGAAGCTCTTCATCGGTAAGAATTGGTTCTATATATGTTTTTGAATACAATGTATGATAGTTGTGTGTGCTTCAAAAGTTGCTCTTTATTCACATACAGGTTGGACAGGCTCAAGAGCAAGAAGACTGACTGGGGCAAGATTCACCAGAAACACGTAGCTAGATTTCTTTTATGTGTGAGAGAAGCTAAGAAATCGAAAAGAACGGCTGCAAAACCCCATTGTGAGGATGCTTTCAGCGAGTACCTCCATTGGTTTCTAGAGAACACTCGTGTGAAGCTCCTACCGGATGCATATCCGGAAGATATATTGGAAGAGCCGCTGCCTGCATGGGACGAGCTAAGGAACCTTGAGTACAACCAAGATGTTAGAGAAGGGCGTCAAACCTCCTTTGCCCCCGTGATGAACTTTGTGGTAAGTCGGTAGTTCTTGTTCCCGTTACTATCTTAGTCGGATTTGTGTAATGTGTCATTGATTTGCTTGCAATGCAGCGCACGGAGGTCCAGAAGCAGGCGGATGAGTTGGAGGGCGCTTTGGAGTTCCCGAGGGATGAGGAGGGCAATAACAAGTTAAGGGATTGCGTTAGGAAGCAGGCACAAAAGCTCTGACGCCGCGAACTTGCTTGGTTGTCGGGATCCCGAGGTTGTTGCGCCGTCAAAGAACCGCAAAGTCCACTTCACGAGGAAAGAAGCGACGATGAGAAATCTTCCACGGTAAGAGATAAACTTTCACCGATGACATCGTTCTTAAATTTCCATGTATCACTCTAATGAGATCATTGCTCTTATTGTAAAGGCCGAAGACGAAGAGGTGCCGGACGACATGTCATTGGAGAAGTATCAACGGAAGGTACGGTCCGCAATCAAGCTAAGGCCAAGAAATCGTCCTATTGTCGAGTCCGATCCAGAGGACGAGCCGCGGCAGAAGAAGATTGCTCCGAGGAGAGGAGGCAAGAGCAAGCGTGCTAGAAAGTAGTTGCTAGAAGAAGATTGCTCCTAGGAGAGGAGAGGGCTATGTTGTTTCAGTGTTGTGTGAGACTATGTTGGGAAAATGTTGTGTGAGACTATGTTGGTTCAATGTTTGAGGTACCGTGATGTAATCCTATGACGATGTTCTATGTTTGAGACAATGTTAGAGAAGCTTGAGTCAAACATGTTATAAATGTTAGAAAGTTAGAAATGCTTGAGTCACGTCTGGAGTTAGAAAGTTAGAAATGCATGCTAGAAGGAATCAGTGCACCTCCAGGCTGCGAGCCGGGGCGCAGAAGAGTGCTTAAGGCGCGTGTCATCTGGCGTCGCACACCTCCCGAGCTGCAGCGCTGGCGCCAAGATATCCCAGCTCGCTGCGCTGGCGCCGCGATATCCTGTGCCCGCCAGTAGCCATTCCCAGGCCTGCGGCGCCGTGGCAACTGGCGCCGCATACTCACAGGCCTGCCGCGCTGGGCGCCGCACCCTCCCAGGACTGTGGCGCCGTGGCACATGGCGCCGCACAGTTAAAGGGTGCCGCGCCAGCCGGCATGGCGCCGCACACCTCCCAGGCCTCCTCCTGTCGAATTGACAGGAGGTTTCCCTGCCGCGCCACGAGAGCAGCCTGGCGCCGCATATGGGCGTGCGGCGCCGTGGCACATGGCGCCGCACGCTTAAAGGGTGCCGCGCCACGCATGGCGCATCACACCTCCAGGCCTCCCGCCGAATTGAGGAGGTTTCCTGCCGCCACGAGCGCCTGGCGCGCATATGGGCTGCGGCTGCGTGGCACATGGCGCCAAGCCGCTTAAAGGGTGCCGCGCCATCCGGCATGGCGCCGCACACCTCGTGCCTCCTCTGCCGGGTGACAGAGGTTTCCTCAGCGCCACGAGAGCAGCCTGGCGCCGCATATGGGCCTGCGGCGCCGTGGCACATGGCGCCGCACACCTCCCAGGCTTAAAGGACATGCATAGTTCAAGTATCCGTGGCTTGTCAAATATCACACAAATCATACATAGTTCAAATATCACACTAAGTTCACACATCACGCTAAGTTCAAACATCACAAATTATACATAGTTCACACATCACCATCCGTAGTTCGACATCACACTAAGTTCACACACATCATCCATCGTTCATACGCGAGCTCCCGGTTACATAATCTAAAGCATAGGTCCTTTGCCCTTCCTCTTCTTCTCTTCCTTTTCCTCCATGGAACGCCACGCCGCTTGACGAAGCCTTTCCCTCTCCGCAGCACGAGCCTCCTTAGCGCGGCGCTCCTCTTCCTCCTCTTTCCTGCGAATCTCGTCATTACGTTCCTTGCGCTTCCTCGCCATGTCCTCGTCACGCAGCCGTTCTAGGAAGCGACTTCTTCTTATGGCAAAATCGATCTCTTGGATAGCCTTGTTGGATTGAGGTTGCTCAAGGTCTATCCAAGTGTAGTACACATCTGGGAGGGAGACTACAAGAAAATAGTGCATGTTAGAGGATATGCTATGGAATAGTTTGGGACACATGAAGAACTAAAAAGCTTTGAGCATACCCGTGGCTTGTCGTATGGGTTGCGGCTACGCTCGGGAGAGCGGTTGTAGTTGGCACACATGAAGAACTTCTTTCTCCAACTATCGGATAAGTAGTCTTGGGATTCCTTAACAGTGCAATCGGTTCCACACCAACAAATAGGAACCTCCTTCCCATGGGCCTTGTCAGTACGAAACGCCTTTCGTGGCCTTTCCTCTTGGTCGGCGCAAGGTGGCCTAGCATTGGTCCTCATCTTCCTCTCTTCCTCTTCCTTCTCCTTTTGCCTCTTCATCTCTTCCTCTTCCTTCTCCTTTTGCCTCTTCCTCTCTTCCTCTTCCTTTTTATTCTTTCTCTCGTCCTCTTCGTCCTTCTTCTTCGCCAAGTCTCGAGCAAGTTGAACTACCTCTTGAAATGCCTTCCTTTTCTTCTCTTCTTCTTCCTCCTTCCTATTCCTCTCTTCCTCAGCTTCCTTTCTCTTCCTCTCTTCCTCGGCTTCCTTCCTCTTCTCCACCACCTTCATAGCATTCGCCCAAATAGCCGAGTAGTTCATACCGTCCCCATCATTGCCCTTGTTGGGTTGAGTCGCCATACCTATTATAAGAACAAAAGCTACAAGTTAGTAAAGAATGCATGAATGTGAATAATAATTGATTCAATGAAATAAGCATAGTAGGTAGTAACATAATTGATTCATCCATACCTATTAACATAAGGATTTGGTCCTGCCAAGTAACCTAACATACTAGCCGGGTTAAAACCGCCACGCCCTCTTCCTCGTCTAAGCCCTAATGATCGGCCTCTTTGTTGTCTAGGAGCTTGTTGTCTAGGGATTTGTTGGCTAGTTCTTGGTTGGCTTGGTACTTGTTGACTACTTCTTGGTTGGCTTGGTACTTGTTGGCTACCTATTGGTTGGCTTGGTACTTGTTGGCTACTTCTTGGTTGGCTTGGTACTTGTTGACTACTTCTTGGTTGGTTTGGGACTTGTTGGCTAGTTCTTGGTTGGCTTGGGACGTGTTGGCTAGTTCTTGGTTGGCTTGGAATTTGTTGGCTTGGACCACTTGTGCTTGCTTCATTTCCCTTTGCCCTCTTCTCTTGTGTTGCACAACTCTGTGCATTGTGTCCTTCACCACTACACTTCCCACAACGAGATCTCTCACGAGGTTCTTGAAATTGGTCGTTTCGATTCCACAAGACACGTCCCCATCCATCCATGTCACTTCTAAAACGCTTTGTCTTGCGTCTACCACGTTTAACAACCTTCCATTCCGGATGGGGCCATAGTTGGAGGCCATGGTACTCCGGCCATTGTGATTGGTCAAGGTATGGATGAAATCTAGGAGCCCATGTATCTTTTGTCTTCATGATAGAGAACTCGGACTCTCTAACGGTGCGCTCGTGATTATAATCCACATGGCGTTTTCGAGACGCACATAGCAAGTGAGAACAAGCTAGATGAAGCAACAACGGCCTTCCGCATGTGCAATCACAATCCCTTAGTGAGACCTTAAAGGCTTGGCCTCCGTGTTGGACACCATCTGAAGTGGTTCCTCCAGGCTCAACCACCTGGTAAATGAGCTCGTCGTTATTAAAAACAGTGGCAACTTGGGAGTCCGCTTTCCTTGACTGAAATGTCCTCCAATCATCAACCCTAGGTGGGAACTCGTACTTGTACTCCTTCTTGTTTTGTCCCGCAATTTTCTTATCGGTTTCAAGTGAGTAGTTCAGAAAATCACCATTTAACTTGTCAAATGTGTATCGAACTATTCTGTGATTTGCAATGCACGGACACCTTTAAGGACCTTGTTGAAGGCCTCGCCATGTTGCTTGTCATTTGACCATACCTCCGCCATCCTCATCATAAGCCCGTGCCCACTTGTCACGGAGTGAATGCTTATTGAGAAACTCTTGACCCTTGGAATCGAGTTTTTTGTTGTTCCACAATCTGAGATATAGATTTGTGAAACGTCGGTCCGTGAAAGCAATACAACAATCTTGAAGATCATCAGCCAACTCCTTGCTCTTACATTCCCTATAGAAGTTGGAACAAAAATGTCTCATGCACCATCGGTGGTGTAAAGGAGGATGCCCGGGAATGTCAATCGTCACCGCGTTGAGAATTCCTTGATGGCGATCCGAGATGACACATATTTCCCTATCAAGAGGTAAAACTTTCATTCTCAAAAGACGGAAGAACCACTCCCAATTAACATTGTTCTCCGCCTCTACCAAAGCAAAATCCAAGGGAAGCAACCGGTTGTTTGCATCATTTGCTATTGCAATCAAGAGAGTGCCACAGAACTGCCCGGTCAAAAAGGTGCCATCCACAGATATTACCGGCCTACAATGTTCGAAGCCCCTCACACATTGCTCGAATGACCAAAAAGCACGCCCAAATATTCGAACATTTCTTTCATTACGAACCATCGTTTCGGTGCCATATGGCTCAACCACATGAACCATGCCCGGGTTAGCATCGGCCATTGCTAGCAACAACCTAGGGATTCGGCTGTATGATTCTTCCCAACCACCGTACAACATCCTGAATGCGGCCTGCTTCGTCTTCCATGCCTTTCCATACTTCACCTCATAGTGAAAGATTGCTTCCACGAACTCCATGACCATCTTGATGATCATTGTCGGAAGTGAAGAAATTTGGTTTGAAAGCCTAAAGGCGAGAAACTCAGAGGTCAGTTGTCGGTGCTCGTGCTTCACATCTTTGCCATCCACCCTTTTTCCATGGCACATGTGCGTTGACACGCAGCTTGAAATGCGCCAAGAAGGCCCCCCCTTGTATGGTCTTGCCCGCACTATCCAAGGACAACCATCATCTTCGCATTTAACCGTGTAACGCTTCTTCACGTCCGAGTGAACCACCGTGAAAGGGCGATGATACCTAATAGAGAAGTCCTTGATCCATTGCTTAAGTTCCAACAATGTGGCAAACCTCTGTCCTTTTGAGATGATACGCATTGTCTTCCAACGGTTGTGCATCCCAAATCCCACATTGTGCCTACCCTCCAACTCAACAACATCACTAGGATCCATCCAATTCAAATCTACCCGAATTTGTTGCAACACCTCCGCATAGGTTGGACTATGATCAAACACCAAGTCAATCTCATCCGGGTCTGGCTCAATATTGCCTCTCAAGAAAGCTTCCTTGTCCATATGATGAACATGGACAATTCTAGCCATCCCTAAAAAGAATATAAGAACATAACGGTGCATAAATTAAATAAGTATCTATGCCGAAATTTACCCTAACAACAAGCTCATACAACCATACCCTAACCATAACCCTAACTCTAACCCTAACCCTAACCCTAACTCTAACCCTAACAACCTTATCTATATACATGAAGGTTTAATATAACAATCCTAACTCTATATATCAACCAAAGACCTCATTCCTCCATACAAATTTACATATCTAATTGGTGGCCTAGCATTTGGAAGAATTTCTCAAATTAGGGACAAATAACTTAAAATTTGCGGATGAAATTGAGGGGAGAAGAGGAAAATACCTTGGTGAGGCTATTGGGGAAGAAATACCCTAAGTTTTTCTTCAAATCTTGGAGTTTTGAGTGGAGATTGGGGAGGAGTGTGCCCTAGCCGCCGCCGTTCTAAGTGGTGAGGGGAGAGGAAAGAGGGGAAAAGGAGAAGAGGGTCGGGCTGGGCCGACCAGCGCCACCTATGGGCTCAGCGTCTGGCGCCCGGCCAAGACGGCAAGATGTGGGTGCGGCGCCACCCCGCCGCCCGCACTTAAGGTCTGGGACATGAGCTGGCAGCGTGATGCAGCGCCAAAGACG
This sequence comes from Avena longiglumis, assembly GCA_030063025.1. Classification (NCBI taxonomy): domain Eukaryota; kingdom Viridiplantae; phylum Streptophyta; class Magnoliopsida; order Poales; family Poaceae; genus Avena; species Avena longiglumis. The sequence continues at coordinate 39,789,143 of CP125976.1, read as the reverse complement.
AGTGGCACCAGGCGTGCGGCGCCGTGCTCGGTGGCGCTGCAGACACGAGCCAGCGTGGCAGCTGTGTGGCGCCGGGCCCCAGCCGGCCAGCGTGGCAGGCGTGCAGCGCCGTCCTAGGTGGCGTTGCATGAGTGGCTGCGGCGCCACGCGGGCGGGAGTGGCAGAAAAGGGTTAGTCAGTTTGAATTACTTTTTGAATAGGGTTAATCTTTGAATTTGTTACGACTTTAGGTTATTTTTATTTAATTTTCCACAGGCTGACGGAACGCGAGAAGGAGAAACAGAGAAACGAAAACGGTGGTGGGCCTTAACTGTGACGGCCCGAAGAAAGATGATGGTTATTAGTTTGTTGCACGGGGCCAGAGGCAACTCGACGCCCATTACCTCACTGTGCAGGTGGAACTGTCCGCCGGAGTTCCGCATATGTCCGCACAGTCCCGCAATAGTTATGTGGGTGATAGCTGCTTAATATGGGATGTCTCGACACGTTTCTTCCGTGCGCTCCACACACCTGAGCTACGCACCTGTTCATGACAGGGACGCCTCGATCTCCCCCATGGCTGGCTCCGGTGGAGCTCGGGTAGCCACGCGTCTCCGGACATCTCTCCCCCACCTACTCCATCATTTTCCCACTTGCTTCAGGCTCACACATCGCCGACTCCTCCGCCATTGCTGCGAATCGCGCCTCGATCTAGACCTTCCCGTCGATTGATGCTGTCAAGAGATAAGGATGGAAAACCGGAGGAGGAGAGCGAGGGAGCGCGACAAGGAGCAGAATCAAAGGGAGGTGGAGAAGAAGAGCAGCTCGGAGGTTACATGCCACATCCTCTCCATCAACGTGATTTGGGGTTTGCAGAAGTTCCGCTCTGTAAGGCCCCCTCTCCCTGTTCGTCTAAAGATGGATTCAATCTCTGCATTGGGTCGTTCAACCTGATATACATTGGGGGCAGAAAACTCGTCTGCTTTGCAACCTGAGGTCGATTTCGCGGGCGAGGCAGAAATTGGGGTCACTGGAGAAGATTCTGATGGACCGCCAACCACGCATGGATGTGGTTCAACTCATGGGCATATCCTGCAAGCGAGGGAGGCCTCGCAGAGCCTCATCTCCCATGTCGAGGCTTGTGCAGGATCTGCAGAGTCCTTTGCTCAGACGGTGTGCTGCAGTTCAGATGGTATCGGGTTTTTCGAGGATGGAAATGGGGGAAGCAGTGGGATTTTTGGATATCCAGGTACAAGCAAACCTGCTCCGTGACGTGTTGTGCTCGCTCCTGAATCAGAAAAAACAGTAGGGTGTCAGATGAAGCAGTGGCGGGAACTTTCAGGATTTGAGGCTTGCTGCAAGGAGAGGAGAAAGTTTAAGCTAGCAAAAGGTCCTGGGATGGAGTTGGATGGGCTTGGAATGGGTGGCTCTAAGGACATGGATGTTTTTTCCTACAACTTTGGTGTTGTCCTTTGCAGCCCATGTGTTGTCCACCACCACCACCACAACCACCATAACGACCACATCCTATCTCTACCAGGACACTTGTCCCTTCTTATATAACCAAGGATGCTTCTGGTCCTAGGGTTTATTCTTCCCCCTCCTGGTGGTGGTGGTAGTTGATCTCACCTCTGGTTTGCAGTGTCTGGGGCTTGAGGATATGCAATCAGACAAGTCCTGTGAAGGAAACATGGGGGATCGTGGCGGGGGAACCAGGGGAGAGGTAGAGGGAGGGGCAAGGAACAGGAGGGCTGGTCTCATCAGGGAGGGAAACAGCAGATGCACCAACAAAATCCCTATGACTTTGGGCAGTTTAATCCTCAGTTCTACCCCAACCAGCCTCCTTTTGGTTTCATCCCAGGTATGCAGCCGCCCTGGGGTTTTAAAAACCCCTTCCCTGCTTTTCCTAATCAGCAACCTTTTGGTGTAACACCCTCAGAATCGGCCCGATGCAAGTTTTAGCGGTTCCCGCCAAACCCGCATAGAAACGATTCAAAGGTGCCCACCAGGCACTTGTGTGCGGGTGGAAAACGAAGTAATATCATTACACAATAGTCCTCGATGGAACCCACAAAACATATATATACAACAGCGACTCAAAGAGTCAAGAATACAGGTATACATTACAAAGATCCAAATCACCTTGAAAACGAATCAGCGTCCGAGTACGGACAAGATGCAAATTGAGCTAAGAGCCCTGAAGAATAACCAATGGCGTCCATAACCCTGCCCAGGCCAAGCCGGAAGGGTAACCCTGCTAACGACGTCGAAACCTGCTAAAACAAAAGGGGTCCCGACAAAGGGCAAAGGAAAAAGAGGAGCGTCAGTACTGAGGCCAGTACACGGCGAGGCTAGAATTCGGCGGTCCTCGCCTACATAGGTATGGTGGACTGAAGCGGCAGCGCGGCATGCACTAAACAACCTATAGAGACTCGATACAACTAGCGGCTATCAGAGAGGGGTAAGAAAGACCTATTCGGAACCAACCTGATACTACCACCAAACATACCCATCCTGGTATTTTCCCCCTCGAGACCAAACGAGGAAGTCAACCGAGGAACTCACACCGTTGGCAGTTTTATTCATTCCGTTATCGTTGCACCAATTACTAGTCAGGTATAGATAGTCATCCTGATAGAATAAGCAGTGGGCAGTTTTAGTTAACCATTCCGGTGTAGTTGCAACACTTACTAGTCAGATACAATTAGCATGAGATATCCCCAAACCCAGCAGTTGTTGGTACTTTTATTTAGCCATTCCGTTGCAGTGAAGCTGATTACTAGTCATATCGGATACAAGTCAAATTATAGCAGAAAACTTTAGTTATAGTTGTCTATGATCGAGAACTGTGCTCCAAGTCATCCATAACCGCGGACACAGCTTTTCGAAAAGATTTAACCCTGCAGGGGTGCACCAAAGTATCCACACGCACTTCGACCCTTTTGCGATCGGTTAACATACACCCATCGGTATGTCGGCGGGCCTAAGTCATGACGCTTCCTGCACCCAAAGCAAGTACATGGGGCCACCCCACTAAGCTACCCGAACGAAGTCGGCCGGTCTCGAGACGGACTCGTTTTGTGTCAATGGTCAGAAACGATCGGGAACCCGAAATGAGACTGGCTTGTCGATACCGAAAACACTCCGCAATCCTAAACAAGATGCGAAAGATTGCACAATTTTAAATAAAGCGATAAAGCATGGCATAAGTACATAATAGTAATAAAGCCCCAAACTACTTGTGGCCCCTGACAATACTTTGATATCGGTACTAATCGATGGGGTGCCCATACACCCCACCGTGGTTAGCGCTCGATCTCTAAGTGTCAAGAACTCGGGTCCCACGGACACTAGTGGGTTAACAACCAAATAACATCTATTGCCCATCGGTGCCTCTGCATTTACCTACTTTCAATTTTAGGTATTAAACAATAATTAAAGCCATGATCATCTCCAACATTAAACATGCGGCAATACTCCAACATCCGTGGTACCTGACGACACGCAACAGCACTTGAGCAAGCGACTACGACGCGCAGGTCCAACTATCTACCAAACAACAGGTAATAGGATGGGTCCAAGGCAATATAAGGCCGCAAGGGATATCACGGGTACGGAAACTAGAGCATCGCAACACAGATAGCAATAGATCAACATGAGGAAATAAAGACTATAAATGCAAAATAGGTAGAAGGGGAAGGGATGCTCGCCTGAAAACATTGCCGAAGGTTCATCCGAAGATCGGGTCGACACTCGCATCAACTCATCGGCCTAATCCGTGAAGAAGCAAAGCACTAGAAGAAACACCGGATGCACTATTTAATACTACGGCAGAAGATCGGGCATGATGCATGTATGATGTATGACATGGCAAAGATGCGATGCAATTAGGCAATATTAAGCGGAACCGGGGGTCCCGACAATTAAATATATGGTTCTAGTTGTTTAGATACCCCGCATTTTAAATGTGGTATTAACATGGCAAAAAATAGCATCGGTTCGCTACACAGATTTAAATGGAGACAAACTAAGACTAGAATAGCCCGCATATGGTCTCCATATTTAATTACGAGGTGAATCGGCATAAGGCCCCCAAACCACATGACAATATGTATGCAAGCATGGCAATTTTATATGGAACAAGTAATATTATTTATAAAATATAGGTCTCGGAAAAAGGGATCACACATGGGGTTCCGGTAGGGTTCCGACGATCTTGGTGGCTCCGAGGGTTCGGGGATCGGTCTTCGGGTCCAGGATCGGCTTCGGTTCGGGGCCTCGGGGTCTTGGGATTCGCGTCCGTGTGGCGATCTTGGGGTTCCAACTTCGAGGATTGGTGGAGGACTTGAATTACATGTCGGTGATTCACCAGGTTTGTCTTCGTTCACAACGCCATCTTCACTTGGCGCCGCATCGGTGGATCCAGACGAGGTTGGGGACGTAGCGGCATTTAGGAGATCAAGTTGACCTTGTCACCGATCGAGAACAAGGGGCAAGGGAGCGTGAGGTGACACCACAAGGACATGGGCAGGAGGAGCTCATGGCAACCAGGCACATCCATCGCTCACCACCAAAACAAGGAGAAGCTGTACCGAGACGAGCTGTTGTTGCATGCGCACACACGCGAGGTGGAGACGACACCTTAGGCAGGCAGAGGACATCAAGTCGTGGGTGCAGCGACACTGGACTTGGTGGCGAGGGCGCCGACCTGCAGAAGGACAGCGACGCAAGGGACAGGGCACGCGTCCCCGATGGCGAGGGAAACCGAAGGCCAGGGCAGAGAGACGGCCAGATGGGGGGGTGCACAGGCCACGGGGAGGACGGGCGGCTCCCTGGCGCAGCGACGGGCCATCCGCGAGGAGGCGCACGAAAGCAGAGGCGGCGCCGACGGCGACTCGAAGCAGCGGTGGAAGGAGGGCGTTCGGGCCCAGCGAGCTCGCCACGGAGAGAGCCCGACGACGGCGCGCCGAACAGGACGACGAAGACGCGGTCGGCGTGCAACGCGGGGAGATGAGGACACGCGGTCGGACGGAAGTAGACAGGTCGCAGGGAGCTCTAGGCGACGCAGGTGGTGACGGAGCGGCTCGGCGGCGCTGTCGGGAGGCGCAGGAGGACGGTGAGGAGGACGCGCGGGCTAGGGACGGGAGAGGCCGACGGCGTGGTCGCATTCAGGCGCCAGGCAGGAGGCGGGCGGGCAGGACCAGTGAGAGGGACGAGGGATCGAGCGAGGGTTGCGGGAGGAGGCGGCGAGGAAGCTCATGGCGGTTGGTAGCAACGAGAGGAAGGCGAGATGCGGACGGGAGAGACGCGGGGCAGGAGGGGTGGGCGGTCGCGAGGTGGGAGTGGGACAGGGGAGGCGACGCGGGGTTGGTGGCGTGAAGCGAGGTGGGCCAAGGTCGCGTGGGATCGTGGGCGAGGGAGCGGGGCACTGCTGGTGCCGATCGAAGGGAGTGGTGGGCCAGGGGTGTACAACGCGTTTTGAACACAGGAGGCGTGCGGGAGTGCGGGTGGTGGGACCAGGCAGGTCAGCGCGACGACGTGGCGCGCTGCGAGTGGAGGAGGTGATGTGGCTGGTTGGTGGAGGAAGGCGGGTAGACTAGGTTTAGGTAGAAAAAGGGTTTGGGGTGGCTCTGGTTTTTGTACTGGGGGTGGCCGACTGGGTCGGATCGGCCCGGTACGGCTGCCCCTAAAAATAAAGTAAATATTTTATTATTTTAAAACGGGGCTTTTGAAATCCATTGGTAGACGAAACAAAATAATCCGGAGACCCGGGTTTTGGATTTTGAAATAAAGGTGGGGTATTTAGAAAACCAAATATGTTTTTCGGAAATAGTTTCAGACAAACAAATGCATGATGATGACGATGCTCAAATGCAATGTAGCATGATGACATGAGCATGCGGTCATGATGATGCAATGCACAGAAACAACGCGATTTTCTAGTAGTGGTTTTGCGGGGCGCCACAATTCGACACCACTAACAATGGATCTCGCCCTCGAGATCCGCTTCATGGTACCGGGAAGAAGGGCGGCGATCTGAATCTTCTCGCATCGTGTAGATCCTCGCGACACCACTAACAAGAGATCGTTGTCCGTGATCGTCGAGAGAACACTCCGGGAACAAAAGGTCGAAGGTAGAGGTACCAACAAATAAAGCCACCTCTAGCTTCGATATAAAGAGGGAACCGATGCATTCTCACCCACTTCAATGTACAAAAGCGAATAGAAGGGGTAGTCGGCATGGGGGCCAATCCATCACGCACCCAAACTATTACTCTGCACAATCAGTAGAAAAGCGTGCAACCATTCTTGGAATCAGACTGAAGATCTCAACAATCGAGGTTCAGAAACAAAGGAGTGATGCAGACTCTGCATCGGATCTGGCGTAGATGATGTCGTCGCGTCGGAAAACACCGGAAGGCACGAGAAGGAACAAAGAGAAGTCCACCAGACGAAGGATTCCTTGGATAGCATGAAGACCAGATGTAGCAGCACCGTTACCAAAGGAGGAAGCGAAACCCTGAAGGTACGATGGAACCCAGCCACGAGAAATCCTGGACTCGGAGAGGGAGAAGAGAGCGGATTCAAAACACGCAGAGGTGAGAGGAGAGCAGCAGAGGGGTAAGGAGTAAAATCAGACCTAATCAGAACTATCCAACCGATTTTGCAAAAATAGTTTTGACACTCTACTTCGGCCGTTAGCTAGGTTATCCTACAGGCTGGACTTGTGGGGTATCGCAACTCCTGAACTCTGATACCACTCTGTAAGACCCTCAGAATCGTCCCTATGCAAGTTTTAGCGGTTCCCGCCAAACCCGCATAGAAACGATTCAAAGGTGCCCACCAGGCACTTGCGTGCGGGTGGAAAACGAAGTAATATCATTACACAATAGTCCTCGATGGAACCCACAAAACATATATATACAACAGCGACTCAAAGAGTCAAGAATACAGGTATACATTACAAAGATCCAAATCACCTTGAAAACGAATCAGTCCGAAAGTGCGGACAAGATGCAAATTGAGCTAAGAGCCCCACGAAGAATAACCAATGGCCCATAACTGCCTTGCCAAGCCGGAAGGGTAACCTCGCTAACGACGTCGAAACCTGCTAAAACAAAAGGTGCCGACAAGGGCAAAGGAAAAAGAGGAGCGTCGATCGAGGCCGATTACGGCGAGGCTAGAATCGGTCCTCGCCTACATAGGTATGGTGGATCGGCGGTAGCATGCACTAAACAACCTATAGAGACTCGATACAACTAGCGGCTATCAGAGAGGAGTAAGAAAGACCTATTCGGAACCAACCTGGTACTACCACCAAACATACCCATCCTGGTATTTTCCCCCTCGAGACCAAACGAGGAAGTCAACCGAGGAACTCACACCGTTGGCAGTTTTATTCATTCCGTTACCGTTGCACCAATTACTAGTCAGGTATAGATAGTCATCCTGATAGAATAAGCAGTGGGCAGTTTTAGTTAACCATTCCGGTGTAGTTGCAACACTTACTAGTCGACAATTAGCATGAGATATCCCAAACCCAGCGGTTGTTGGTACTTTTATTTAGCCATTCCGTTGCAAGAAGCTGATTACTAGTCATATCGGATACAAGTCAAATTATAGCGTAAAACTTTAGTTATAGTTGTCTATGATCGAGAACCGTGCTCCAAGTCATCCATAACCGCTGACACAGCTTTTCGAAAAAGATTTAACTGCAGGGTGCACCAAAGTATCCACACGCACTTGACCCTTTTGCGGATCGGTTAACATACACCCATCGGTATGTCGGCGGGGCCTAAGTCATGACGTTTCCCAGACCCAAAGCAAGTACATGGGGGCCACCCCACTAAGCTACCCGCAACGAAGTCGGCCGGTCTCCGAGACGGACTCAGGGTTTGTGTCAATGGCTGTAAACGACTGGGAACCCGAAAATGAGACTGGGCTTGTCGATACCGCGAAAACACTCCGCAATCCTAAACAGTACAGGTGCAGTACTTCGCACAATTTTAAATAAAGCAGTAAAGCATGGCATAAGTACAGAATAGTAATAAAGCCCCAAACTACTTGTGGCCCCTGGTACAATACTTTGAAATCAGGTACTAATCGATGGGGGTGCCCATACACCCCACCTGTGGTTAGCGCGCTCGATCTCGGAACAGGTGTCAAGAACTCGGGGTCCTACGGGACACTAGTGGGCGGTTAACAACCAAATAACATCTATTTCCCACTGGTGCCTCTGCATTTACCTACTTTCAATTTTAGGTATTAAACAATAATTAAAGCCATGATCATCTCCAACATTAAACATGCGGCAATACTCCAACATCTGTGGTACCTGACGACACGCAACAGCACTTGAGCAAGCGACTACACGCCACAGTCCAACTATCTACCAAACAATGGTAATAGGATGGGTCCAAGGCAATATAAGGCCGCAAGGGATATCACTGCGAAACTAGAGCATCGCAATACGATAGCAATAGATCAATAGGAGGAAATAAAGACTATAAATGCAAAATAGGTAGAAGGGAAGGGATGCTCGCTTTGAAAACATTGCAAGGTTCATCCAAGATCGGGTCGACACTCGCATCAACTCATCGGCCTAATCCGTGAAGAAGCAAAGCACTAGAAGAAACACCGGATGCACTATTTAATACTATGGCAGAAGATCGGGCATGATGCATGTATGATGTATGACATGGCAAAGATGCGATGCAATTAGGCAATATTAAGCGGAACCGGGGGTCTCGACAATTAAATATATGGTTCTAGTTGTTTAGATACCCCGCATTTTAAATGTGGTATTAACATGGCAAAACATAGCATCGGTTCGCTACACAGATTTAAATGGAGACAAACTAAGACTAGAATAGCCCGCATATGGTCTCCATATTTAATTACGAGGTGAATCGGCATAAGGCCCCCAAACCACATGACAATATGTATGCAAGCATGGCAATTTTATATGCAACAAGTAATATTATTTATAAAATATAGGTCTCGGAAAAAGGGATCACACATGGGGTTCCGGTAGGGTTCCGACGATCTTGGTGGCTCCGAGGGTTCGGGGATCGGTCTTCGGGTCCAGGATCGGCTTCGGTTCGGGGCCTCGGGGTCTTGGGATTCGCGTCCGTGTGGCGATCTTGGGGTTCCAACTTCGAGGATCGGTGGAGGACTTGAATTACATGTCGGTGATTCACCAGGTTTGTCTTCGTTCACAATGCCATCTTCACTTGGCGCCGCATCGGTGGATCCAGACGAGGTTGGGGACGTAGCGGCCTTTAGGAGATCAAGTTGACCTTGTCACCGATCGAGAACAAGGGGCAAGGGAGCGTGAGGTGACACCACAAGGACATGGGCAGGAGGAGCTCACGGCAACCAGGCACATCCATCGCTCACCACCAAAACAAGGAGAAGGCTGTACGAGGGAGCTGTTGTTGCATGCGCACACCGCAGGTGGAGACGACACCTTAGGCAGGCAGAGGACATCAAGTCGTGGGTGCAGCGACACTGGACTTGGTGGCGAGGGCGCCGACCTGCAGAAGGACAGCGACGCAAGGGACAGGGCACGCGTCCCCGATGGCGAGGGAAACCGAAGCGAGCGGCGGATGGGGGGTGCACGGGCCAGGGCAGGCGGCTCTGGCGCAGCGACGGGCCATCCGGCGAGGCGCCTGAAGCAGCGGCACGGCAGCGGCGACTGGCAGTGGAAGGAGGCGTTCGGGCAGCCGAGCTCGCCACGGAGAGAGCCACGACGCGCCAACAGGACAACGAAGACGGTGCCTGTGCAACGCGGGAGAGACACGCGGCCGGACGGAAGTAGACAGGTCGCAGGGAGCTCTAGGCGACGTGGCGGCAGGCGGCTCAGCGGCTTGTCAGGCCGCGCGAGGCGGTGAGGAGGCGCGCAGGCTAGGGACGACGGCAGCGTGGTCGCATTCAGGGCGGTGCTCAGGGGCAGGGAGGCCGGGCGAAGCAGGGACCCAGTGAGACGGGGACGGCAGGGATCGAGCGAGGCCGGGTTGCAGGGGGGAGGAGGCGCGGCGGGGAGGCTCGCAGGCGGCGGTTGGTAGCGACGAGAGGAAGGCGAGATGCGGACGGGAGAGACGCGGGGCAGGAGTGGTGGGCGGTCGCGAGGTGGAAGTGGGACAGGGGAGGCGACACGGGGTTGGTGGCGTGAAGCGAGGTGGGCCAGGGTCGCGTGGGATCGTGGGCGAGGGAGCGGGGCACTGCTGGTGCCGATCGAAGGGAGTGGTGGGCCAGGGGTGCCTGGCGCGTTTGAACACAGGAGGCGTCTTGAGGCGGGTGGTGGGACCGAGCAGGTCGTGTGACAGCGATGGCCATGAGTGGAGGAGGTGATGTGGCTGGTTGGTGGAGGAAGGCGGGTAGACTAGGTTTAGGTAAAAAAAGGGTTTGGGGTGGCTCTGGTTTTTGTCTTTGGGGGTGGTATTGGGGTCGGATCGGCCCGACCTGCCCTAAAAATAAAGTAAATATTTTATTATTTTAAAACGGGGCTTTTGAAATCCATTGGTAGACGAAACAAAATAATCCGGAGACCCGGGTTTTGGATTTTGAAATAAAGGCGGGGTATTTAGAAAACCAAATATGTTTTTCGGAAATAGTTTCAGACAAACAAATGCATGATGATGCTCAAATGCAATGTGGCATGATGACATGAGCATGCGGTCATGATGATGCAATGCACAGAAACAACGCGATTTTCTAGTAGTGGTTTTGCGGGGCGCCACATTTGGTATGCAATCCAATCAGTGGGTTGCTCCACAGCAACAACAAGCTCCTCAAGTTTCTAAGCAGAATGAGAAAGCTAAAGTTCAGCAGAATCTAAGAAGAAACAGGGGCCTACTCAGAAGGACACTGCTGCTCCTGTGATATCTAACAATCAGTGGAACTATGTGGATGCTATTTGTATGTGCTGTGGTGAACCAAGTCACCTGCAGAGTAGCTGTGAGAAAACCCCCCTTTGTTTCATCTTCAAGAGCTCTTCACATGTTGTGGAGAAGTGTCCTGTGAGAAAAAGGCCACATCAGATGGCTAGGTATGTTGGTAGTGGGGCTCCTAGCTTAGGTTTTTACCACATTGAGGTGCCTGAAGTGGTTATGCATCCAATTACTTCCACCAAAAATTGTGGGATTGTCCTAATTGAAGAAGGTTCTTTGTCTACTACTGAACTGGCTCAGGAGTTCTCCAAGATCTACAAGACAAATTGGCCATGGCAAATTAGTGAATTAGGGGTTGAAAACACCTTTCTGGTTAAGTTTCCTCCACACATTGGAGTGGATCAGGTCATTGGTTACCCCAAGTTTGGTGTGTCAAAACCAGGAGTGTGGGTTAAAGTTGAGGCATGGAATGATGACCCAGAGCCATTTGACTCCTTGAAGAAAGTTTGGGTGATTATTACTGGCCTACAAACTAAGTGGTGTGAATGGAGTACTTTGGACCAAGCTGTCTCCACATGTGGTATACTTGAGGATGTAGATTGGCAGAGTATCTTCAGAAACAATGCAAAAGATGTCAGGGTTTTGGTTAAATGCAAAGACCCTACCAAACTTCCTGCTGGAAGAATCTTTAATTTCCATGATCACTTGTTCCATATAGGTTTCACTCTGGATACTTATGTCCCTGCTGTAGAGTGTGATAATGTGCAATCAAATGAGGATCAGAATGATCAGAATAAAAGGAATGTTGATGATTCCACTAGTCAGGGAGATGGTATGAATCATGATGGTAGCTTAGGAAGTGGACTGTCCTCTCAACAAGCTAGTTCTAGCAATCTATCTAGGAATGGTGGGCAAGGTGCTAGCAGAATTAGGATGGCAGCTAATTCAGAGTTAAGTGCCAATGGTGTGTTCCATTTGATGGTTCAAAAAGGTGTGGTTGATTCTAAAGGAAACTTCATCTGGGACAAAACTCTTGTGGCAGCTGGTGTTGACACTGAGGTGCAGCAATTCTGGATGCAGGGGCAACATGAGGAGGTGAGCTTTGCTCAGAAATTAGATTTAGAAGCCAATAAAAGGGATGATGCTGAGTTGAAACTGCCTGATGATATAATGCCAAGCTTTAAAGATCTGGGAGTAAGGGAGAGGGAAGACTCTAACTTGGAGACAAAAGCCTTCAAGAGGCAGAAATAGTGGGGCCCTGTCTAGACCACTAAACAGAGTACAAGAGTGGATAGGTCTAAAAATATCCTTGCCAAAGCTGTTGACTTGAAAAAGATAAACAATCTAGAGGTTCCCAAAACTCTGCAAGGTATAATGATGTCTAACCCTTTTATAGTTCTTTCTCCTATAGAATTAGAAGTTCTATCAAATAATATAGAAATTGAAGTTGGTGATAGTTGATGACCCACAAGTATAGGGGGTTTATCGTAGTACATTCGATAAATAGGAGTGTCGATCCCAACGAGGAGCAAAAGGTGCTGAACAGTGGTATGGAGTAGGAAATCCCTGTGAATACTTAGCAAACGGATTTTTAGTGGTTTTCTGACAAGGCAATAAAACAAAGAGCAAGTAACAGAAGTAACGAACAAACGGAGCAAGTGGCCCAATCCTTTCTTAGCAAAGGACAAGTCGGTGGAAATACTTATAAGGACCAAACGTTCTCGAGGACACATGGGAATTCTGTCAAGTGCTTTCGCTTCAAATAGCTAAGTATTCTTCTCTGGTGTTTATGAGTGTTGTGTGGGTAAACCTGTGCTAACATACCGCCCTTCCTAGGACTAATACATACTTGTGATTAAACCCCCTGCAAACATCCGTAACTACATGAAATTAATTAATATATAAATCTAACCACAGCCTTAAACTCTAAGATCCTACGCTCCCTTGTGCAAAGGTGTCCTAATGGGGGTTCAGGTTTCTATCACTCCGGCAACCCCGCGATTAGTAGTCAAATACACAATGCATTCCCCTATGCCCTTAAATGGTGAAGTGTCATGTATTCGATGTTTACATGACACCACTAGAAGAATAGAACCACAACTTAAATACTAAACCATTGAATAATAACTCATCACAGATTCACTACTAACAACATGAATTCTCTCATGTCCTCAAGAACTAAACGAACTACTCACAAGACATCATACAGATCAAGATCAAAGATGATATGATAATGGATAACAATCTGAACATAAACAATAATCCAATGGTTCCACTGACAAGCATCAACTACAATAGTAATCAACACCGGGAAAGTTTCCCCTAAGAACTAAAGCAATATCCAACACAATTGTTACAGCGGGATGGAGTGGTGATGATGGTGCCGGTGGAGATGATGGCGTGGATGATGATGATGATCCCCTTGAAGCCTAGCTTGATTATGGTGTTGATGGCGATGGTCTCCCCTCTCCAGGAAGGAATTCCCCGGCAGAAATCTGTCTGTTGGAGAGATCTTTCTCTCTCGGTGTTTTCCGCCCCCCAAAGGCGGCGGAAATCTATCTGTGGTCGCCTCCCGAGCCTTAGGGTTTCGAAGGGAAGATATATGCGAAGGAGCGGAGTCGGAGGCCGGGCAGTTGGGCCACACCTACCCTAGGCGCGGGGCTAGGTGGGCCCGCGCCTAGGGGGTGGGCCCCTTGAGGCCCCACTTCGTCCCTCCTTCTAGCTTCCTTCGTCTTCTGGTAAAATAATATGTTTACATATTTTTCTAGTATTTTTCTGATCTTCGCGAAATTGCACCGAAACGCCTTCTTTTTCATGAGAATCTAGACTCCGGTGGTCCATCCTCCAATAATCATCCAACATGCATAAACAGAAGAAAAGCCATAAGTAATACCTCATAATAAGACAAATATCAATGAATAGAGGTAAATTATGGTATAGAATGGTGATGCAAATTGAGCGTATCAACTCCCCCAAGCTTAGACTTCGCTTGTCCCCAAGCGAATACTGAGCTCAATAAACATGTCCACGGGTTTATGGAGTGAAGTGTCGATAAAAGAATAGGAACAAGAAGCATCACACTTACCATTGCACAACTCATAGAAGAAAGCAACTCACCATTATATAACTTAGCTTGCAACCAAGTACAACAGTCACAATAGAGATTCATAAAGATAAATCATAATTGGAATTGGCAAACTTGTTCTTGGTCAGAGAACACCTGGCAAACAGTTTCACAAAAAGCTTTTTGTAGAAGTTTCAAAATAGGAGCACACTTTGCTCAAAAAGGTTTTTCACAAGTGAAGGCTTTCAAAGTAATACTCAATGGATAAGAGTTTTGTGCAAACAAAGAAGATAAAGAACATGATTGAATAAATCACCATATGAATGCTTGAAACACAACAACTCAAATGCTTGCTGGAGATAGAGAGGAAGTAGGTTTACTGACTCAAATTGGTAACTAGGAGAAAGGTCCCTTCTTAGAGGGTAGCATGGATTACAAGTCATAAAGAGCTTCCAAAAGATTATGGACTTACTAGCTTTGAGCCCTCGTTGCTCCTATCATAAGCATCTTGAGATGATTAAGGTTAAAGTGAACAAATATGGATCATATGCTTGACGAAATATAAGTTGGCAATCTCATGTCCCTTGAATATGAGGGACACTCCTCATGCATACTCAACTTTGGGCCCAGGTAAGTTCTTGTTATTGTAAGTATTTGCATATCATTAAGAACCTCCAATGGGGTACCCCTTGCACATGGTACAAGAGCTTTCCCATAACCAAAATGACAAGGCAAGAAGACAATGAGCATCTCAGCGATCTTTTTATTTACTATGTGTATAGCTTTTTATTGAGGATGCTTCATAGATGACTCACTATGGTGATGCTGCAAGTTTCCACCATGATTAAGCATGGCTTAGGATAGCGGCCCAAGCGTTTCTCTAACACAGAATACAAACTCCATGTACTTACAAGTTCCCTCTTTATTTCACACCGTTGACATATATAGACAAAAGAGCACGATATCAACTATGTAAAGAGTACAAGTGCAATGTTGAAAACGTTCCCCGTGACAACACGGTTCTGCTAATTCCAACGTATAGATGCAAGCATATACAACTTCAATGTTCACAATGGTTCAAGTCTATTAGGGGCAAGGAAATAAGGTGTGCCATCAAGTTTGTGAGAGCTTTACTAACTAGTTTTCACATAACAAAATACTTTTTTAATTTGAAAGGTAGATGAAGCTTGAGAATTTGCTTGGAATAGCAAAAGCTACTAGGTAGATATGGTGGACACAAGTGGCAAAAGTTTTGAGTTTAAAGGATTTTGGAAACATGAGAAGTATGCCTTCTCAAAACAGGTTTTTGGCTAGTAAGGCTGGGTAGCAAGCAAGAGAGTTGAAAGAAACAAGCAAACATACAAGTAATAAAGCCAAACATGCAATCTTCATTGAAGACATAAAAGAATCTTAAATAAAGAATACTAAGCTTATGAGCCAACAAGAATGAAAATAAATGATACCAAATACCTGTAAGCTTTTTCTTTCTTTCTTTTTCTTTCAAAATAAAGCCATTGTCCAGAACTTGGTTTGCCAAAACCAATTTAGATCCACTTGATTATCCCAAAGTGGTGCAAATACTGAACATCAAGATCCATCATATAATAGAGATTGCAAACTAAAAATAAGAAGTGCAGAAAGTAAAAGATGAGACTTCTCATTAATATTCCAATAAAGGCACTCACACCAAGGGATAAAATATAATCAACTAAAGGAGAGATACTTCCACATGCAAACCAAACTATAAGATAACCCCTCTACCATAGATATGAATCCACTAAAAAGTTAAAGATAAAATATAATGGTGGTGATACCGCGGCACTCCCCCAAGCTTGGAACAAGCTAAGGGGATGCCAAACCTGATAACGAATTACTCCTTCGGTGGTGGTGGTGTTCTCTTGATAAGCTCCTCAATAAGTTTCTTCAACTCCTCGAACTCAAAAGTAAGAGTACGGATTAGCTCCGAGTTTTGCTCTATATGGTTCATGATCATGTCAGTTCGAGAATCCTAGTTCTTGTTATTCTTTCCCCACTCTTCATCCTTAGCATGATCCTTCTCTACATTGTTAGACTGACGCATATCCCAAACCGAGGGCAAATTCCCTTTGGACACATGTTGATATTGATATTCATGTATAGGTGTATGAAAGGGTCTCTTGTTACGTGGAGGAGATGATCGTGGAGAGAGAGTATGACATCGAGATTTCCCTCCTGTAGACATCCGTGTTGCCTCTTAAGCTTGGTAGGTCGTGCCACCAAACCAATGCTTGCGACGGTAGCGCGAGTGTCCGGTTGCTTGTCCTCCTCCATGTCTCCTTCTTAACCTACCGGAATCTCCTCTTCCTGGGAGACTTGAGGTTCTTCTTTCTCGGGCTCCTTGCCTTTGTTGTTGGCGGAGGCCATGGTGCTCTAAACTTGAGAAGATTTCCTGACAGAAACAGATCGAAACGAAAACACGACGAGAACATGATGCACGAACCTCGGGGAACCCGATGGGGTATATATTACGAAGATTCAATGCATAAGGAAGGTTTTGACACGAAAACGAGGCGGAGATGGAGTTCAAGGGGGGGACACCCCCTCGAGAGCCAGCTAGGCCTGCACTGGGTGGGTCCACCGGCCCGCTTCCTCCTCGATTTAGCCTCGTAACTTCCCTTATGTATTAAAAACATCAAAAATATAAAAAGATTGGGGTTTCACGAACCATCCGTTTTCACCACTTTTATCTATTCAAAGACGAACTCTGTAGATTCCTTCTCTCTTTCTCCTGAGAATTTCCTTTATACAAAACTTTTGCACAAACTCAATGACAACATTAGTGTAAGCAAAAACAATAAACCTTTGGTACACACTTCAACTGAAAACCCATCAAAATAAAAGCTTCTGTAAGAGGAAAATGCAAATGATGGCAGAAATCTATCAAAACAGACCAGCAGGTAAAGATTGATTTTTCCGAAGACCTTCTGTTGCTCAAATTAAAAAGTGCAGAACTGATGAAAGTTGGGTAACAACTTGGAGAACAAGATTAGAAAAATTAATCTCCATCCTAAGTACTGATATTCCTCACGAATTTATACAATGCAGCACAAAAATCTGTCCCAGGATAGCCACTTTTCACAACTCCTCTACTTCACAAAATTAGTTGAACTTGACACAAAAACCAAAACAAAAAGGATAAGGAGCGGTTATTACAGAAGTAATAACTTCAGAACTCTACAAAAACTCTTGGGTTATCTCCCAACAAGTACTTTTCTTTAATGCCTTTAAGTTAGGCTTGAAACTTCCAAAGATGCTCACAAAGGAGATATATATTTGAAGTGAAAGAGAGCATCAAGAAGCAAATAACCAACACACTTGAGCCTAACCCACTTCCTATGCATGGGGGTATCATGAGAAAACTAATTGTTGAAACAAAAGGCCACAAGCATAGGACGACAAAACAGATGCAACTTTAAAGCTTTCAACATAAAACGGGGAAACTTAACATCATTGAGATGCATAAAACCATGTTTCCCTCTCTCAAAATAACTTTCAGTAGCACTTTGAATAAAGCTAACAATATATCTGTCACTGGAAACAACTTTATCATCAGAATAAGCATACTTACAGTCATCAAAAAGAGGTCCAAGGTCATAGACTGGATCAATAGAAGCAAGTTGTTCCATCCTGAAATCTTTATTAGGCAAGCTATTTTCACAAGGAGCTTTAGCAAATTTGGAAAAGTTGAACTCATAAGAATCTCCATCAAACTTAGTTAAAAAAATTTCCTTCTTACAATCAATAATAGCTCCACAAGTGTTCAAAAAAGGTCTACCAAAAATTATGGGACAAGTTTTGCTAGATGCTGAATTAAGCACTAAAAAATCAGCAGGATACTTAATCTTACCTCAGAGAACCTCCACATATCTTACAATACCAATGGGGCAAATGGTCTCCTTGTTAGCAAGGTGAATAACCACATCAATCTCCTCAAGCTCACAAGGACCAGTCTCATGCATAATTTCCCTGTAAAAATCATAAGGAATAGCACTAGAACTAACACCAATATCACATAAACCATAGTAGCAATGATCACCAATTTTAACAGAAAGCATAGGAACACTAGCTTTTCTAGCCTTACCAGGATGAGAGATAATATTAGAAGCGTCTTCACAGAAGACAATGTGCCCATCCTCTATATTTATAGTGACAATGTCGTTCACAATAGCTACCACAGGTTTATGACTCAAATGCTTATCAGGATCCACAGTTTTCATTGTACCTTTGTTATTTGCACTAATAATCATAGAATACTCCTTTACCTTAGCTGGGAAAGGTATTTTCTCAACATGAGGTTCAGGCACAATATGATTAGTAGTACAAACTTGAGTACTTCTAACGGGAGCATGATTAACAACATCTTTATGAGGAGCATGGTACTTATTCCACTTCTTCTTAGAAATTTCTATGTAAGAGGCAAAGGCCTTAAAACAACTGGCAATACTTTGGGAATCAAGACCAAACTCATTGCTAATATCACGGAAGCTATCAGTTCCCATAAAAGATTTGATGCATTCATAATCATAGTTTATACCTGACTTTCTTCCTTTGTCATTCTCCCAAGCTTCAGTTTTCTCTTGAATACGGTCTAGAAGGTCCCATTTAGCTTCTTCCTTCATACATGTGAATGATCCAGCACAAGAAGCATCTAGTAAATCTTTATCATGAAGAGAAAGCCTAGCATAAAATTTATTGAGATTGTTAGGGAGTTCATGAATAGGACATTTAAGCATTAGTGACTTCAATCTCCCCCAAGCTTGAGCTGTACTCTCTCCATCAAGAGGCCAAAAGTTATATGTAAGATTTCTATCCTTATGGATCTCACTGGGATGATAAAATTTAGAGTAAAAGAGAGATGACATCTCCCCCATTCCATGGATTGTCCATTCTTCAGCAGCTTATACCATTCTTCAGCTCTCCCTTTCAAGGATATGGAGAGTAACTTCTTCTTCACTTTAGTGTGATACCTGCACACTTAAACAACCCGCATAATTCATGGATAAAAATCAAGTGATCACCAGGATGGACAGTTCCATCCCCAAAATAATAATTATCCATAACACGATTAACAATACGTGTAGGTATCTTAAAAGGATCTATCTCAACAGGAGGTGGTTCATCTACTACCCTAGCAGTGGTAGTAGTTTTCTCAAATAGAAAACCAAGTGGGTTATCCATATTGGAAAAAAGTAACAAAAGCAATACTCACAGTGAAAGTTTCCCTTACCAGTTCCACTCTTCAATAGTGCTTCACTCCCTGGCAACGGCGCCAGAAAATAGTCTTGATGACCCACAAGTATAGGGGGTGTATCGTAGTACTTTTGATAAATAGGAGTGTCGATCCCAATGAGGAGCAGAAGGTGCTGAACAGTGGTATGGAGCAGGACCTGTGAATACTTAGCAAATGGATTTTTAGTGGTTTTTTGACAAGGCAACAAAACAAAGAGCAAGTAACATAAGTAAGAACAAACGGAGCAAGTGGCCCAATCCTTACTTATCAAAGGACATGCCGGTGGAAATACTTATAAGGACCAAACATTCTCGAGGACACATGGGAATTTTGTCAAGTGCTTTCGCTTCAAATAGCTGAGTATTCTTCTCTGGTGTTTGTAAGTGTTGTGTGGGTGAACCTGTGCTAACATACCGCCCTTCCTAGGACTAATACATACTTGTGATTAAACCCCCTGCAAACATTCGTAACTACAGGAAAGTACTTAAGATATAAATCTAACCACAGCCTTAAACTCTAACATCCTATGCTCTTTGTGCAAAGGTGTCCTAATGGGGGTTCAGGTTTCTGTCACTCTGGCACCCCCGCGGTTAGTAGCCAAATACACAATGCATTCCCCTAGGCCCATAAATGGTGAAGTATCATGTATTCGACGTTCACATGACACCAGTAGAAGAATAGAACCACAACTTAAATACTAAACCATTGAATAATAACTCATCACAGATTCACTACTAACAACATGACTTCTCCCATGTCTTCAAGAACTAAACGAACTACTCACAAGACATCATATGGATCAAGATCAGAGATAATATGATAATGGATAACAATCTGAACATAAACAATAATCCAATGGTTCCACTCACAAGCATCAACTACAATAGTAATCAACATCGGGAAAGTTTTCCCTAAGAACTAAAGCAATTTCCAACACAATTGTTACAGCGGGACAGAGTGGTGGTGATGGTGCTGGTGGAGATGATGGCGTGGATGATGATGATGATCCCGATGAAGCCTAGCTTGATGACGGTGTTTACGGTGATGGTCTCCCCTCTCCGGGAAGGAATTCCCTCGACAGAAATCTGTCTGCCAGAGAGATATTTCTCTCTCGGTGTTTTCCGCCCCCAGAGGCGGCGGAAATCTATCTATGGTCGCCTCCCGAGCCTTAGGGTTTCGAAGGGAAGATATAGGCGAAGTGGCGGAGTCGGAGGCCGGGAAGGTGGGCCACACCTGCCTCAGATGGGCGGCGCCTAGGGGTGGGCCCCTGAGGCCCCACTGCCCTCAGCCGCTTCCTTCGTCTTCTGGTAAAATAATATGTTTCCATATTTTTCTGGTATTTTTCTGATCTTCACGAAATTGCACCGAAACTCCTTCTTTTCCATCAGAATCCAGACTCCGACAGTCCATCCTAAAAGAATCATCCAACATGCATAAACAGAAGAAAAGCCATAAGTAATACCTCATAATAAGACAAATATCAATGGATAGAGGTAAATTATGATATAGAATGGTGATGCAAATTGAGCGTATCAATAGTGTTACTGCTAATGTAGATGTTAGTCTTAGTTTTCATGCTACCTCATCTGGTCCTAGGAACCTAGATGAGGAAGCAGAAGGTTGGATTGAGGTCCTGCACAAGTCTCGGGGCAAGCACCCGAGTAAAAAAAGCTTATGATTAGTGTTTTTTGTAATAGTAGGAGTCCGAATGCTCCTGGTAGACATAAGTACATAGAAGATAATTTCATTTCTTTAAGAGTAGATTATATTGGTTTCCAAGAAACCAAAAAAGATAGTTTTAGTCATTCTTTCTTAAAGAAACTGTTAGGGAATAAGAATTTTGCTTGGAATTTTTTGCCTTCTAGTGGCACTGCTGGTGGTATCTTAGTTGGTGTTAACTTAGACCTCTTTGATATAGTTGCTTGGGATATTAAATCCTTTTCAGCTAGTGTAGTGGTTAAGGATAAAATTACTGAGTTTGTGTGTAGGATTACCACTGTCTATGGTTCTGCTTATGAGGAAGGAAAGCAAGCCTTTATCTCTGAGTTGCATGAGTTGTTTATTAATTGGGATGGTCCAGCCATGATTGGTGGGTACTTTAATTTTATTAGGTCCTTTGAGGATAAAAATAATAGGAACATAAATTTTAAGTGGGTGTACAAGTTTAATGCTTGGGTGGAGCTTTGGGCTCTCATGGAAATTGGGTTGTGTGGTAGAGCTTACACTTGGGGCAATAATCAAGTAGATCCTACTATGTGTAAATTAGATAGAATTTTTTGCACTACTAGTTTTGATACAAAATTCCCTCTTGCTAGTGCTAGGGCCCTCCCTAGATTGGGAAGTGATCATACTCTAATCATTTGGGATTCAGGTGAACATTGTATACCGAAACCTTCTGGATTTAGGTTTGAAAATGGTGGTTAGCTAGATTTTATTTAAAAGATATTGTTAGTAAGGCCTGGTCTCTGAGAATTAATAGTGCTAATCCTCTGGATGTTTGGCAAGGTAAAGTTAGATATTTTAGGAAATTAGCTAAGGGGTGGAGTATTAATATTGATGCTGCTATTAGGAAAAATAAGAAAGAGCTTATGGAGGAGTATGACTCTTTAGATATTAAAGCTGAGACTCAATTACTCTCTGATCTTGAAAAAATAGACTAGATTGGATCTTTAAAGAACTTCAGAGTTACTGGGTTATGGTAGAGACCAAGGCCAGGCAGAGGTCTAGAGATGGGAACATTTTATAAGGTGATAGAAATACTGCATACTTTCATGCAGTAGCTAATCAGAGAAGGAGGAAGAACTTAATCTCTGTCCTTGAGGGGCCAGATGGACCGGTTACAGAGGTTAGTGGCATGATTAAAATTTCTATGGACTACTATAAGGACCTTTTTGCTTGGGAACCTAGACCTGAAATCAGACTAAAACGTGATTTTTTCTCTGAGGGGAAAAATTAGTGATGAGGAAATTTTAGTTTTGGGAGCTCTTTTCACTGAAAAAAAAATTAGAGTAGCAGTTTTTGGCTCCTATGCTAAGGGTGCTCCTGGGCCTGATGGTCTTTCTTTCCTGTTTTACCAATATTTTTGGGAAATTATTAAGTTTGATCTGCTATCCATGTTCAATGCATGGCATGCTGACCATTTAGATATCTTTAGATTGAATTTTGCCATGATTACTTTAATTACCAAAGAAAATGATGCTAAAACCATGAAGAAATTTAGGCCTATTAGTTTACTAAATTGCTCTTTTAAAATCTTTACTAAGGTTTTGACAAATAGGTTAGCTAAAGTGATAGGTAGGATTATTACTCCTAATCAATCTGCTTTTATTAGAGGTAGATTTATTCTAGAAAGTGTGGTGACTACTCATGAGATCATTCATGAGGTGCATAGCAATAAAAGTGAACGGCTTGTCCTTAAGATAGATTATGAGAAAGCTTATGATAGAGTTAATCTTGATTTTTTGTTTGAAATTTTAGAGATTAGAGGCTTTTGTCCTATTTTCATTAGATTCATTAGACAAATTTCTCTAGGGGGGTCCATAGGGGTCAAAATAAATGATTTTGAAAGTGATTTCTTTCTGACTAGGAAAGGCCTTAGACAAGGTGATCCCATTGCTCCTTTGTTATTTAATATCATGATTGATGTTTTCTCTAGGATGCTAACTAAAGGCTCTGTATGTGGAGCTATTCTTGGCCTTTGTCCTAATTTTGTTCCTGGTGGTGTTATTTGCCTGCAATATGCAGATGATACTTTACTTTTCCTAAAACCCGATAGAGTTGGTGCCATTAATCTCAAGTGGATCCTCACTTGCTTTGAACAAATCTCTGGGATGAGGATAAACTACCACAAAAGTGATCTTATTCCCATTAACTTAGATGATGAGAAGACTAAACCTTACCTAGACATTTTTGAGTGTGTGAAAGGTAGCTTCCCTGTTAAATATTTAGGAATCCCTCTGTATTTTGATAATTTGAGGAGGGAGGATCTTCAGCCTTTAATAGAGAACCTCCTTAAAAGTATTACTGGTTGGAGAGGTAAACTCCTTTCTTATGCAGCTAAGAAAGTTCTGATTCAGGCTTGCTTATCAAGCATACCTATTTACTTGTTATCCTTTTTTAAATTTCCTAAGTGAGCTATAAAACTTTTAGATTCTCATATGGCTAACTTTTTCTGGAATGATGAAGAGGATAGACATAAAATTCATCTTGCTAATTGGCCTTCAGTCTGTATGAAGAAATATTTTGGAGGTTTGGGGATCCCAAACTTACAGGACCTTAATTTATGATTGCTAGGTTCTTGGGTTAAAAGGTACATCCAGGGTGAAGGGACACTTTGGAGGAAGATTATAGATGGTAAGTATAGAACCAAAAACCCTAATATTGTTTGTTGTCATGATATACATCCATCCACTTTTTGGAAAGGTGTCATGTGGGCTTCCAGAGCTGTTGAGGTAGGTTATAAGTGGAAAGTAGGTAATGGTAAATCTGTCAAATTTTGGGAGGATGTCTGGTTTGGTAATTCCACCTTAGCCACCCACTATTGGGAGGTCTATCTAGTTTCCAACCAGCAGACCAAAACTATAGCTGACCTTTGGGATGGTAGTCAACTTAGATTTGATTTTAGAAGAACTTTCACTGATCAGATGATGATCCAATGGCAGGAAATTTTAGGTATTGCCCAATCTGTTTCTTTGACAAATGAAATTGATCAACTAATCTGGCAGTATGAGTCTAAAGGGATTTATTCTTCTAGTTCTATGTATACTCTGGTAAATTTTAGAGGTTTAACCCAGTTTATTTGCCTGCTGTTTGGAAACTTAAGATCCTACCTAGAATTCAGGTTTTTCTCTGGCTTTTCTCTCAAAATAAAATTCTCACCAGAGACAACCTCAGAGCTAGAGTTATCCCTAAACCTTTTGAGTGTACTCTCTGCAAAGAAATAGAATATGTTAAACATTTGTTCTTTGAGTGTGTAGTCTCCAAGATGATCTGGGCTGATGTCCAGGACATTTTTGGAATTTTAGTTGATAATTTTGAATCCATTGCTCTGAGATGGTTAGCTAATAAGAAATATTTATATTTCAATGTGGTTTCTGCTGCAGTTCTTTGGAGCATCTGGAATAATAGGAATAATCTAGTCTTTAACCATACCCCTTGGATTAACTTGAAACAGGTGTGGCGCTTGGTTCTATCTTATCTGAGGAACCGGAAGATACCATTCAAAGAGCTAGAAGAAGGGATGATCATTCTGTTCATGGAACGAATGACAAATAGGCTGAAGAACCCACTGGAGCTCACAACAAACTGAATTGCAATGGGTTCGAGTGGATCTCTACTTGGAAAACCACGTCATCGTCGAGCTACGGGGGGACGTGCTACTCTGGCGTTCCTGGAGGCGCACCCTAAGTCTTTTGACGGAGTTCATATGGTGATCTGAATTATAGAAGTAGTCCGTTGAAACCTGTTTCCCTACCCTTCAGCTTGGTTGTAATGGTTTCTGAAAAATCTTTCACTTAGTTGCCCTTTTGAGTAGTCTGGTTTCCCCTTTTGGGTTGCCTGGTAAGATTTTGTTTAGCTGCAGTTGGGATTTAGTTACCCCGAGCTTTTGCTCCTTAGTTTTCCTGTAATTCTGAACCTGTAACTTGGGCGGTGGTTTCATTTCTTGGAATGGAACCGTGGTGAATCCCTGTTGATCTCTAAAAAAATAGTTAAGTGGGTGTTCCGCGGGAGCCTACTAAATTTATGCGGGTGCCTACCATCCCACTTATGCTCGTAAATATTAAATTATATACTCTTTCGGTCTTAAATAGATGTCGGAAATTTGTCTAAATTTGGATATATCTATATACTAAATAGTGTATGAATACGTATAAATTTAGACAAATTTTTAACATCTATTTAAGACATAAGAGTACTTCTATGGAAAACAAAATTGTATAATATGATGTAGGAAGTTAAGCCATGGATGAAGCTAACATGCTCACGGGGGTCGAGCACACACTGATATGTTGCATGCTTGCTAGCGGTGTCACCACCTTGGAGCCGAGCAGGTGGGTGATCATCCTAGAAAGGTGGCGTAGGTGGCACGTGTACATAACCCTGCTCACCAGCATGGTCGCCATGGGATCGACTAAGGCGGCGGGTGTCATAAGCTCCAAGCCCAGGGACTAGATGCCATGGCGTGCAACTGGTACATCATCAAGAAGTCGCTGACCAACCTCAATAGAGCGAGCCATGATGGAAATGTCAGCGCCAAACTAAGTCGCAAACTAGGGACAATGCGGGAATATTTTTTTGCTTACCCGTGGGATGCCCGCTTAACCTTTTATGCGGGCTTGGGAAGCGGGTCCCATGGGCAGCCCACACCCACCTGCACCCTGACCGGTACCCACAGACTGGCCGGCACAATACTCAGGGAAGAAAATAAGGCCCTTCTTAATCGCTACACCATTGGCATTGGGCTTTGACCGGAACCCTCTCGCTTGGCCCTGACAAAAAAACCTAGACGCCGGCGGTGTCGGCCGTGACGAGGCTACGGGCACATCGATGGCCATGTGGTTGTCCTCTCGCTCTCTTTCGTAGATGCCTGGAAGTGCGGCCATAGCTGTGGCGGAGTCGCCGGCTTCTCAGTGGCCACTCTCTTGTAAGTGATGTTACGCTACAACTTAACTCTCTTTAGTCTCACATCGCCTACGCAGTAGGAGCAAGACCGGTATATAGATGCGAGCCTCATAACGATCATCAACAAGTAGCAGTAATGGAGTAGAACGTTTAATATAGGATACAAGATAGGCCTATAGAGGCGCATGTAAAGGGGATCTATGACGAAGCCAAGGAGATAGGTATGACCCTCATGACAGTGGGGGAGGACTAGGGGTCTCCGCAGGACAATGGGCATGGGGCCGGGGTAGTGGGAGGAGGCTTGATACGTTCAATTTGCATCACCATTCTATATCAGAATTTGCCTCTATTCATTGCTATATTTCATATTAAGAGGTGTTACTTATGTCTTTTCATCTGTTTTTGCATGTTGGATGATTCTTGGAGGATGAACTGCAGGAGTCAGGATTCTGATGGAAAAAGAGGTGTTTTGATGCAATTTCGCGAAGATCAGAAAAATACCAGAAAAATCATGGAAAATTATATTTTCCCAGAAGACAAAGACAACCAGAAGGGGAGGCGTAGATGGTCCACAGGAGGCCCACACACCCCCAGGCGCGGGCCACCCCCTAGCTGCGCCTACAGGGGGTGTGGCCTACCTGGCCCACCTCCATCCCCGCCCTCTCGCCTATATCTTCTCCTTGGAACCCTAATACACGGGGAGCGACCACAGAAAGATTCTGCCGCCTCTGCGGGGCGGAAAACACACCGAGAGAGAAAGAGCTCTCCGGCAGACAGATTTCTGTCGGGGAAATTCCTTCCCGGAGAGGGGAGATCATCGCCATCAACATCGTCATCAAGCTAGCTAGACTTCATCGGGATCATCATCATCGTCATCATCATCCACACCATCATCTCCACCAGCACCATCATCACCACTCCATCCCGCTGTAACAATTGTGTTGAATACTTGCATAGTTCTTAGGGGAAACTTTCTCGGTGTTGATTACTATTGTAGTTGATGCTTGTGAGTGGAACCATTGGATTATTGTTTATGTTCAGATTGTTATTCATCACCATATCATCTTTGATCTTGATCCATATGATGTCTCGTGAGTAGTTCATTTAGTTCTTGAGGACATGGGAGAAGTCATATTGTTAGTAGTGAATCTGTGATGAGTTATTATTCAATGGTTTAGTATTTAAGTTGTGGTGCTATTCTTCTAGTGGTGTCATGTGAACGTCGACTACATGATACTTCACCATTTATGGGCCTAGGGGAATGCATTGTGTATTTGGATACTAATCGTGGGGTTGCTTGGGTGATAAACCGAACCCCGTTAGGACACCATTGCACAAGGGAGTGTAGGATCTCAGAGTTTAAGGCTGTGGTTAGGTTTATATCTTAATTGCTTTCCTGTAGTTGCGGATGCTTGCAGGGGGTTTAATCACAAGTATGTATTATTCCAAGTAAGGTCAATACATTAGCACAGGTTCACTCACACAACACTTGCAACACCAAAGAAGGGTACTCAGCTATTTGAAGCGAAAGCACTTGACAGAATTCCCATGTGTCCTCGAGAACGTTTGGTCCTTATAAGTATTTTCACCGGCTTGTCCTTTGCTAAGAAAGGATTGGGCCACTTGCTGCATTTGTTTGTTGTCTTTATTACTTGCACTTTGTTTCTTTGCTTTATCAGAAAACCACTAAAAATCCGCTTGCTAAGTATTTATAGAGATTTCCTGCTCCATACCACTAGTCAACACCTTCTGCTCCTCGTTGGGATCGACACCCCTATTTATCAAAGGTACTATGATACACCCCCTATACTTGTGGGTCATCAAGGCTATGCGAGCCTCGACAGCGAGGGCGGGGCATGGGAGGAGGTTATGCCTCTTATCTTTTGTATAGTATTTTTTGCATTCCTATGTTTTGGACCAATTATGTAGGCAGTCCTGGAAAGACTATTTAATGGTATTGTTAGCAATTCTGGATGCTTTGCTTCAATTTCTTGAAATGTCAGGCTTTGTTACTCCCTAATGTGTAT
Organism: Avena longiglumis; assembly: GCA_030063025.1. Lineage (NCBI taxonomy): Eukaryota > Viridiplantae > Streptophyta > Magnoliopsida > Poales > Poaceae > Avena > Avena longiglumis. The sequence goes on along the minus strand of CP125976.1, from coordinate 39,761,291 downwards.
CTGCAAACTTTATGATTCATTGACCTACAAAAATGATGATAATAAACTAAGTATCTCTTGGTAATAGAATGGCATTTTGCAAATTTCTCTCTTCATGATTTCTCTATTCGGCATGGTTGCTTGCATTCCCCCTATACTTTTCCACACTTTTTTTTGACCCAAACTTTTGTCCAACTTTTTTTTCGAAATGGAGGTTGAAAGCCCCGGACTCTACATCAAAAAGATGCACCCAACCTTTTTATTAGATTATTCAACAAAGCCTTACAACTTGCTAGAGCCGACCATCAACGAGAAAGGGGCACAACTAGTCAAATAGACCCTCAGCGTGCATCAGCGCACACGCTATATGTAACTACCTCGGTAAATTACGCTCCTAGTTACAAGCCTGGACGAGCGGAAATGGTTAAAATAGTACGGTGGGGCCCAAATGCCATTCACAGGTAGACCTTTCGGCCGTCCTAACCATTTCCAAACATCAGGACAAGAACGGGCGGCGTAATCGGCAGGCGAAGGGATCAACTACATACACAAATGAGTATGTATGCAAGCCACCATACAACAATCCTCAGAGCCATTCCATCTAAAAGAAATAGAAATATTGCAACGCCATACGGCAAGATCCAAATATCCTAGATAGATATATAGTTTAGGATATCTCCTCATACATCAAACATCAGAGTATCAGGCGGAAGCGGAAAACAAGATCCGAGTACGGATAAGAAGCAAATCGGCATAAGATGCCCCATAAATAAGCACATCCATACAGATCTCACGGATCCCCGTTCCCGGAATCTCTACACCGAATGATCGTTGTCCACATCGTCCGTCTCCTCCACCCAGTATCCATCTTGTGAGTGTACCTGTTCATCTGAATCAAACAATTTATCGTGTGAGACCCTAGGGGTACTCAGCAAGTCTTTATGCCTCTAAAGGGGACACAACCTGGGGTGACGCAATTGCAGCAAAAGATAATACCTAACAGTTCTATAGATACTCGCTAACCATCCGCCTAACCAAAGATAGACGGATGTCCGTGAATTAAGAACAACAGTTATAACAGTAATATTAACAGATCCATCCTCCTCCTCGCTTACCAACGAGGAAGCGGACGAACACCCCCCATCCGTTGGCAGTTTTATTATCCATTCCATGAGTGTTGCACTATTTACTAGTCAGTTACTTAGTCAAATTAAAAGCGGTACTTTAGTTATACTTGTCTATGATCGAGAAACTGTGCTCCAAGTCGTCCATAACCGCGGACACGGCTTTCAGAAAGTTTTACCCTGCAGGGGTGCACAAATAGCAACACACACTCGATCAAACTCGGAAAAACCAAATCAAAACCCAACGAGGCTTTCACGACAAAGCAATCACAAGATTCAGAAATATTTCAGGGGCCTCCCATTAAGTATACCATAGCAAGTGGCGGCTCGAGACGGACTCAAGGTTTGGGTGGACGGTACGATCGGGAACCCGAAAGTGTGGTGGCTTGTCGATACGCGAAATCGTGTCCCGATCCTAAAGCAAGTGCGATACCTCGCACAATTTTAAATAAAGCAGTAAAGCATGGCATAAGTACAGGATAGTAAATAAAACCTCAAACTAGTTTGTGGCCCCAAGAAATAAGAATGAATCAAGCTCTGGCTCAGGGGGGTCCCATAAGCCTCCCGGATGTGGATAGCGCGAATATTCAAGGAACAGGAATCAAGTACTCGGGGTCCTACGGGACACAAGTGAGCATGAAAAACCAAATAGCAGATATTGCTCACCGGTGCCACTTTCATTAGTTATCCCATACTACCCAGGTTAAGTTGTTTAGGTGCCTCGTTATCCATCAGACACTCACATACCCTACACATGCTGTTCTACGACTCGCATAGCTCAAACAACTCCTGTAGTAATGGCTCATAGGATGGAGGAACAAGCTTCGGTGGGGTTTAAAAGTAAAGGCTATGCAGTACTTGGGATTCAGTTTAATGCAATCGTGACTCGATGATGCAAGAATAAGATAGAGGCAATAGGTACTGTATGTATGCAAGCATGTGGTATTGCTTGCCTGGCAGCTCAGTTGAAGCGAGAGAAGGATCTGGGTAGTGCTCCTGGGTTTCTTGATATATCCACCTTTCGCCTATTCGAAGAAGAACCAAACAAACAAGGGCCAACATAAATAAAGTGCACAAGCATATGAATCAAATGCGACAAGCAAACAACCATGCCATGATGAATGATGCACAATTTGCATGGCAATAAAGTAGCATGGCATGGGTGAGGTGTAGAATACAAGAAATAAACATTTTATGGAGTTTTAATCACCTTTTATACTCAAATAAGTTGCTGTATACTTTATATTTATATGATGCATGCTTCAATTCAGAACATGGAATGCATAAACAGAAAGGTCTCGTCGCGCTGATCGATTTAGACATATCATTTGTTAAATTTGGAGTTATAAAACAAAAGTTATTAATTAATTAAGGCAAAAGGGCATTTTATTGTAATTTTAATCAACTCGAAAATTAAAGTGTCCAAAATATATTTTGAAGGGCATATTTGAAATCCTCACATTTTTCTGATTTCAAAACATATACCATTTGCTTAATTTGGATTTATATTTCAAAATTTATTTAAATGCAGATTTGAATTTGAGTTTAAAATAAATTTGAAAAGGTTTAAATTGATCAGCAGCAGAAACCATTTTGTACTCACACAGACCTAGCCACTGACACCGCCAAGTGGGTCCGGCCGATTAGCGATAACAGCATCAAGGGTTTTCTGCATGACCTTAGCTAGCCCGTGTCGCCGACCGGTGGGTCCGCTTGGGGCGGGCCCACATAATGACGAGAGGAGGGTCACCACGTGTCGCGCGAAGGGGCGGGTTGATGCGGTGGAACTGGGGTACCTTTTGCAAAACGGCTGGGAGGCCGACAGCGGAATAGAATGGCGGGTTGCGAGACAAAAAGGGGGGTATCGCAAGAATGCCATTGCTCGTTTTTCTTCTCGCCGTTTAAAACTGTCGGCGAGTCGCCAGTGGGGCTCGATCCATGCGTAGCTGTGACGGCGGAGACCACTGCGGTGGGGTGGGGTTGCTGACAGGGAGTGGCTAGGCGGCTAGATGAGCTTCTGCGACGCCACGGTGAGGAGATCCGACCGCGACGCCGGCGCACAGAGGGCGTTCGATGGAACGTCCGGCGCGACCAGGGCAAGACTACAACGACGAGGATGTCTGGGAGGTCGGATAGCTCACCGAGGGTTCGCTGGAGGGCTTGGATCGGCGGGAGCGGCGATCGTGCAGGCCGGCGGATCTAGGGTTTTGTCGAGGCGCGGTCTGGCGAGCTGGGTTCTTCTCCTCGCTGGCGATTCTGAAGCGGCGGCAGGGACCTCCTCGTCCTCCTCGATCACCCCACGACGAGCTTGGCCGGAGCAGCGAGGACGACGAGGTGGCGGCGGCGGCGTCGGCCGGTGGTCTGGAGAGGAGGAAGGAGGAGGAGGCTGGAGACGATCTGGGCGAGGCAGAGGAGGCGGGAGAGGGTAAGCGAGAGGGAGAGGAAGATGCCGTGGGGAGGTGGTGAAGGGAAAAAGGTGGCTCGGGTGCCACCTTTCCCTCTCCTCTTCACGTGCTCGAGCTGGGCTCGGGGCAGGAGCAGGGTAGGAAGCTGGCAGGTGGCCCAGGGAAGGAAGGAGAGGGTGGTGGGGCTAGGGTGGCAGAGAGAGAGCTAAAGAGAGGGGGAAGGTAGGCTCGGGTGGGAGCTAGGGTTGGAGGGGAGGCTCGGGCTAGGGCTTTGTGCTAGGGTTGGGAAGGGTAGCTCGACCAGGGGGAGGGTGGCTAGGTGGGGCCTGCATGGTAGGGAGAGGGGCACCCCGGCATGGTAGAGAGGGAAGTTAGATGGGGTAGGTCATGGTGGTGGTAGGGTTTAGAGATAGAAAAAGAGAGAGGGGTAAGAGAGATTAGGGTTTAGAAGAACTAGGCTAGGAGAGAAAGAGAGAAGAAAAGAATAAGCCTCATATGATCAAGCATAAGAGTTTTATTTAAAAGAAAAGATATGGGGGATGATCCACTCAAAGATTCAAATAAATCCCTAAAGACTAGAATGTGGTGGTACTTGCATGGCCCATGCAAAATATTTAATGCCATGTTTAATCTTGTGAAAACAATAATATTAACATGGCATTATTCCTTTGCATTCCCAAAAGTGGAATAAAGCCAAGCAAAAGGATTTGAAGGAAAGTTCCAGATGGAGTAGATGGAGATGATCACATTTGATTATAATTGGGACTTGCTAGTGTGTATATTCCACTAGATGTTTAATAGTCCCAAAAATATCCCAACATGAACATAATTCCATAATAATCCATATGAAAGCTAGGAAAAAGGAGCACTACTCCTAATGCATGCAAAGGTGGCTTCACATATCCATGATGTGAGAACAACATGATGCTAATATGAGAGCATGCGGAAAAAGTATTGGATCCATCCCAACCCACATGAGCTAGAGGTAAAACCAAACAAGTTGCAATGCTCATATATGGTGGAATGGTGGAATGATGGGGTGATGACAAGAAAGGTGGTGGAGTTAATAAAAGATATGCCCCCAACTCAACTTGGGCATTTAACAATATATCAAGAACCAAATATAATATCAAGAGGCAAATACAATTTACAATGCATATGAGAGAAGAACCAAAGAAAGAGAGTTTTATATGATGCTCAAATGCAAGGTGGCATGATGACATGAGCATGATATAATTATGATGCAACAATTATATATATGAAGTGGCCATTATATAGACTAGGCTAGTAGCATTGCAATTGTTAGACAATTGGGATGCTACACTATAGAAGTCACTACCATCATCTTCCGCGAACCCATCTCCTAGAGGGATCAAAACATCGACCTTGTCAGGCCTGCCATGGACACTGCCATGACGCCAGACAGAGCCGCTGTCCCGCGTGCATCCATCATTACATGTCTGTCATCGAAACCCCGTATCACCATGCCACTGAGACTCGTTGTCATAGAATGGTAGATGCCACACCGCTCCACCTTGGTCCCCGCGCTAGAAACACGTGGAGACCGGTGCCCAGCCTCTGAAGCCATGCACGCGTCCGTCCAACTGATGTATGTCTCCAAAGATGGTGCCCCCACGGGGTGGCGATGCATACATCGTCATCATTCCGGGGAGCCCAAATGAGGTTTTCCCCAGAGTCCATGGAGCAAGAGAAGACCCCCAAAACGCCTCCAACAAGGAATATGACACCCACAGGCGTCGCTGTTGATGGTGGCATCTTCATGCGCTTCACCAGTTGCACAAGTCTCCTTGTCGTGGGCCGCCACACCACACCGGGAAGCAATCCAGCGCCGGGAAGACACCACGAGGAAGCCACCAGGAGCCCAAATGAGGTTTCCCTGGGAGTCCATGGAGCAAGACAAGAACCCCAAAATGCCTCCAACCAGATATTGTTGCACCATCGAGGAGGATAGTCAATAGAAGAGGAGGCCATCTCGTTGTGTGACCGTCTCCATGGCCACGCACGCGCTGAACCGAGGCGCCCTCTTGTGATCCGCTACCACAAGCCGCACCTGCAAACCACAACCGAGGGACGCCCTGTCGCCATCCTCCCCTCAGCCCGGGCTTTTCCCGGCTGGGATCTCGCAGCGGTGGGAGGGGATGGCGATGGCTAAACCTGGGTAGTTACTACTTTATAGAGCAGCAAAACAATATTAGTGCTAAAGTACCAGCGTCACATGTGTGGCAGTTGTTGTTGTGGACAAATTGGTTGCATCATTCTATGACAAATAGAGCAAGTGACTTAAGACAATGTCACGCCGCAGTTGTGGCTACAATCAAACACTTGCCACATGGCAAAGTGTGGCTCCAAACCAAACATGCCATTCGTTGGACCAAGACAATGCTTGATTAGCCAGAAAGAGTGACAAAAGAACTCCACATACATAAATCATTTACATAAACATGGCATACATTCGCTAGCACCGTCTTCCACGAACCCATCTCCCAGAGGGATCACAACATCGACCTTGTCAAGCCTGCCATGGACACCGCCATGACGCCAGACGGCGCCACGCCCTGCGTGCATCCATCATTACGTGTTTGTCGTCAAAACCCCGTATCACTATGCCACGGGGACTCGCCATCATAGAATGGTAGATGCCACACCGCTCCACCTTGGTCCCCACGCTAGAAACATGTGGAGACCGGTGTCTAGCCACTGAAGCCATGCATGCGTCCGTCCAACTGATGTATGTCTCCAAGGATGGTGCCCCCACGGGGTGGCGATGCATACATCGCCATCATTCAATCCGGGAAGCCCAAATGAGGTTTTCATAGAGTCCATGGAGCAAGAGAAACCCCACAAAACGCCTCCAGCGAGGAATACGACACCCATAGGCGTCGTTGTTGATGGTGGCATCTTCATTCGCTTCACCACTTGGTCAAGTCTCCTCGCCGTGGGCCGCCACACCACACGGGGAAGCAATCCAGCGCTAGGAAGCCACCGCGAAGCAACGCCCAACGACCGGATATTGTTGCACTATCGAGGAGGATAGTCAATAGCGGAGGAGTCCATCTTGATGTGTGACCGTCCCCATGGCCACGCACGCGCTGAACCAAGGCGCCCTCTTGAGATCCGCTGCCACAAGCAACGCCTCCAAACCACAACGGAGGGACGCCCTGCCGCCATCCTTCACCCGTACAGGCTTTGCCCGGCTGGGATATCGCAGTGGCGGGAGGGGATGGTGATGGCTAACCCTAGGTAGTTACTACTTTGTAGAGCAGCAATAAAGTACCAATGTCACATGTGTGGCAGTTGTTGTGGTGGACAAATTGGTCGCCACACTTATGGCAACTATTGGCTAGTAAATGATTCTATGACAAGTAGGGCAAGGGACTACTACAACGGCAGATGTGGCTACTACAACCAAACACTTGCCACATGGCAAAGTGTGGCTCCAAACCAAACATGCCATTCGCTGGACCAAGAAAATGCTTGATTAGCCAGAACATAGTGACAAAAGAACTCCACATACATAAATCATTTACATAAACATAGCATACATTGGTGACGGTGATGGTGTCGTCCAATGTGGAAACCGAGGAAGCATATGGATCATCCATTCCATTGAAGTACTGATTAGTGGAACCCGATCGGCGCAGGCGCCTCCTTGAGCTTCATTCCCTGGTAATGGATGTCCTGCACGGCATATCGACGAAACCAATCAGCCATCGGTCAAATACATTTCCAAACATTTGTTTAAAATTCAAGCCGGACATTCATGGAACGTACCGATGCGTAGTGGTTGGCGTCGCGGTGGTGCGCCTCGTCGGCGCGCACGACGGTGACGACGTCCTTGAGCGTGGCGTCGGCGGGGAGGCGCCAGTAGTCGATGGCGATGGCGGGGGCCGGCGTGTTCTCGATAATTCCGGCCTCCAGGTCCTTGAGGTATTCCGTGTAGGAGTGCACGGCCTCCTCCTCCAGGTACCCCACGAAGCGGTGCGCGAACTTGGGGGAGACGAGGTACCCCACGAAGTATGCGTTGAAGAAGACGCCCTGGGCGGCGACCACGAGCGCGCGCTCCCACCATCTGGGCTGCGTCACCTCCAGGAAGGTCATGAGGTGCATGCGCTCGTTCTCGGCCTCCTCCATGAGCGCCCGGATCCAGCCGCCGCTGTGCTCGAAGCGGCGGAGCGAGCGCAGGTGCAGCAGCACGCCGCCGACCATGGGTGGCACGGCGGCGAGCGTTTCGAGGAGCAGCGCGTGGCTGGCATGGCGGCGCTGGAAGAACATGTCCATGGGCACGCGCAGGGCGCGGACGGCGTAGTAGGCGGCCCTGTCCGGCAGGGTCCGGGGCTGGTGGTGCTTCTTGACGTCGATGGACGTGTCTGACCTGTACGTGTCCCACGGCTGCAATCGTAGACAAGAACAGGGGATCAAACACACATACATACAACTTGTTTGCTGCAAAATCCCTCCAGAACTGTGCTGTACGTACCGTGAAGCAGAACCATGGCCACTCCGTGCCGTCCTCCCTGACGAGCTTCCGCGGCTGGACGCCCCAGTAGCTCGCCACAGCATTCTTATTGTTGCTCTGCTCCGTGGTCGTCGCCGTTGCCGCCTCCTCGGGCTTCTCGGCGTCGACTTGTTTGGCATCCGTGCTGGCTATCCGGGCAGGGAAGATCCTGGAGGCCGCGGGCAGCATGATGCCCCTGGCGCTCGCGGCGAGGCCGCCGGACGCCGGCTCGGCGGCGGAGAAGAGGCGGGGGCCCAGGTGGCGCAGAAGCGTGGCTCCGGCCATCCGAGAGCTCATGGCGTGATCGAACTTGACAAGTGCCAAAAGCCTTTGATGGGTCTGTATGTTTTCTGTTGGTGGCGTTGGTGTTGATGTGATAACTGATGCAGCGACAACGTCTCGTATGTGAATGGTTTTATAGTGGGGGCGCCCGTCAGCAAGGTCTCGCTCGGCCGGCGAGACGCCTTCCTGGAAAATTTGCGTCCGTCTGCGACAATCGACATGTGAGCATCGGTGTAACAGCTGAAAAGTTTTTAAAAAATTGTTTATGTTTCTTTAGCCTATGCTAGTGGTAATATATTATCTCTACGGAGGGGCTGCTAAGCGCCCACTAGTACCTAACAATACTATTTTTAAGGTTATTAAAAAGTTAAACATACTTAATTTGAGATAGTGCACTGCATAATGATAGTAAGTACGTCTCCTTATGCTCGGTCGGGGCGCTGCTTCCTTGCCACTGCAGCGCAGCCGTGCGCGGCGGCGCATGTGTCACCTTCCACAGCTTCCGGGGGAGTTCGCGAGACATCGTTGACGTAGTGTGTTGGCGGCGTCAGATTCTGCTCTGCTGCTGCACGATCGTGCTGTTTTCTTGCCGTGGATGCCAAGGGGATGGTCAACGGGAGAGACCATTCGCCGTGGGTCAAGGGAGGCACGCCAAGCTGCAGACTGAAGATCCCATTCCCACGGATCACGTGCACGCGCGCAGTAAAACAAGAACGTTCGACCGGATGCAAGGGAGGCACGTCAAAATGGAAGAGGAGCTCGAAAAAAGTTGTCATCCGTCCTAACGATTTGATCCGTAAAAACAGTGACGGAGACCAAAAAGAATTTATGATAGAACGAACTCTAAAAAAAGTTCAAATACCAAAATAGTTCCAATAGAATGGTACTATATACAATTTTAACATAATCACTTAGTATAAAAGAAATTGAGACATATTTAAATAAGTAGAACCTATAAACATATTGATATTGCAATATTGATGACATATAGAATTCCTAGGTAATGTTGAACCTCTGCAATGTTTTGAAAATCCTCTGATTTTTGACCATCCCCGTTCCATGTAGCACATGATCAAGTCACAAGAAGCCATCACGGATATCTTGTAGCACAACTAAGTCTTGGTGATTTTGTCGCTGGCGAAGCCCTTTTGATTATAGTTGCCACCCATAAAATCAATGCCAAGTCAATGATGCGATAAAACGCATGAAAGATGATGCGCCTTCATATATAAGGAAAACCTTTGACTTTCCATATTATGAATAATGAATAGTTCAATATTATTTCGTATACGCTCGTGCTCGTACTAAGAGAAACCCCGTGTATGACAAACAATGTTATTCACACTAAACCTATAAATTGAGTCCGTTGAGTCAAGACAAGAAAATGGTCTAAATACTCTCAAGACCTCCTTAAATGACCATTGTTGTTGTGCCAGTCCTATGCTCTCGAAACGAGCCCTCAAGCCTATAGTGCGTGCCAGAGCCATGGCGCACCTGTGCCCTCCTAGGCCTAGATCGGGTATGAATGACGAACACGACCAACTCCACCATCATCGACCACTATGTGCTACAACAACACCACGATGTTCCCACCATGTTGCAACGACACGCCCTCCTCACGTCGCTAGTGCACACCGCCGAGATCCACCGCCGCTGCCCCGGCCAGCGGCTCCCATGACGAGAAATAGCATGCCACTAGTGACCCCGTCTACACAGGCTTTGCCAGTTGCATCCTCCAACGAAGGCGGGAAAGGTGGGTGCGAGGAAGAAGGGGGCCCGCAGTGGCCAACTAGGTTTCCCTTGTGGACCCTCAGAGAGTGGCGCGGGGGAGGGGGACTCCATATTGCGTCGTACTGGACAATCTTGTACTACCTTTGTTCTATAGAATGACTTTTTTCTTGAAGTCAAACGATATAAAGTTTGAACAAATTTCTAGAAAAAACTATGGACAATTGTAATAATTTTAAATAATATGAAAATATATTTAATATCATGCTAGATTTGACAATGAAGAAGGTGATATTTTTTGTAAAAGTTTGGTCAAAATTGACATGATTTGACTTTTGCTAAAATTTATATTTAAATAATCGAAGGGAGTATGAGTGAACAAAGTTGCCCGTTATTAATAAAAGAAGGTGTTCGGTCCAATCTCACCTAATTTGAAAAACAATCTGAAAAAAACCGTGTGTACATCTAATTATTTTGTGTTATACACAAGTTTTTCGAAAAAATTATATTTTATGTGACTTGTGTAAAAACATAAAAGAAATTGAAGAATAATAACGTTGGAGCATCCAAATTTTCTTTTTTATACAGGACACAAGAAATATTTCTTTTTCCAAATACTCGTGTGCTAACATAGAATGTCACCATATGTACATGAATTTTTTTTTCAAACAATGGGTTCGCCCGCACCCGTGAGCCTAATTGGATGAACTACAGTAATTTGGCCGCTGATGGAAGTATCAATGTAGAAGCATTGTGTTCTCTGCTCCTGGTTTAGGGGATGGCCGTTGCTCTGTTCCACAGGCCAACACTAGCGTTGTTCAAGATTTCTCAAGGATTAGAAAAATTCCAATCTCAAATCGTGTCCAAGAGCTTTCCCCTGGAATGTGCATATTGCACGTCCATTAAAAAAATCTTATTATCTATAACAATCATACAATATTTACAGGTGCTACCGGCTTACATAAACAACTCATTCAGACAATCAGACTTGATTACCCAGAACAGAGTGGCAAAAGAACTAGTACTATCTGACAAAAATCATTTACATAAACGCGAGCATAAATTGTTGGCGCGGTAGTAACAGTGGTGATGTGAGACGGCATCATCGATCGATTTGGCAATTGAAGTTTGAATTGATTAGTGGAACCCGATCGGCGCAGGCGCCTCCTTGAGCTTCAGTCCCTGGTAATGGATGTCCTGCACAGCATGCCGATCAAACCAATCAGTCACCGCCGGTCTACCACACATTGCCAAATTTGTTCATAACCAACGGAGAATTCTCATCACGTACCGATGCGTAGTGGTTGGCGTCGCGGTGGTGCGCCTCGTCGGCGCGCACGACGGTGACGACGTCCTTGAGCGTGGCGTCGGCGGGGAGGCGCCAGTAGTCGATGGCTATGGCTGGCGCCGGCGTGTTCTCGATGATCCCCGCCTCCAGGTCCTTGAGGTATTCCGTGTAGGAGTGCACGGCCTCCTCCTCCAGGTACCCCACGAAGCGGTGCGCGAACTTGGGGGAGACGAGGTAGCCGACGAAGTAGGCGTTGAAGAAGACGCCCTGCGCGGCGACGACGAGCGCGCGCTCCCACCAGCGCGGCTGCGTCACCTCCAGGAAGGTCATGAGGTGCATGCGCTCGTTCTCGGCCTCCTCCATGAGCGCCCGGATCCAGCCGCCGCTGTGCTCGAAGCGGCGGAGCGAGCGCAGGTGGAGCAGCACGCCGCCGACCATGGGCGGCACCGCCGCCACCGTCTCGAGGAGGAGCGCGTGGCTCGAGTGCCGCCGCTGGAAGAAGAGGTCCATGGGCACGCGCAGGGAGCGCACGGCGTAGTAGGCGACTTTGTCCGGCAGGGTTCGGGGCTCGTGGTGCTTCTTGACGTCGATCGACGTGTCCGCCCTGTACGTGTCCCACGGCTGCGCGCGCATATACAGACGGTCAAGCACACATACATAACATACATACACCTTGATCGGTACGAATTGAGCAGGAACTGTAACGTACCGTGAAGCAGAACCATGGCCACTCCGTGCCGTCCTCCCTGACGAGCTTCCGCGGCTGGACGCCCCAGTAGCTGGCCACGGCATTCTTGATGTCGCTCTGCTCCGCGGTGGCCGCCTCCTCGGGATTCTCGGCGGCGACTTGCTTGGCATCCGTGCTGGCCATCCTGGCCGGGAAGATCCTGGCGGCGGCGGGCATGATGCCCCTCGCGCTCGCGGCGAGGCCGCCGGACGCCGGCTCGGCGGCGGCGAAAAGGCGGGGGCCCAGGTGGCGCAGAAGCGTGGCTCCGGCCATCCGCGAGCTCATGGCGTGATCGAACTTATTACAAGTATCAAAAGTCTTTTGTGTGGCGTGTGGGAGGGAAGGTCAAAGCTCAAAGGAACTGATCTGTGGCTGTGTTGATGTGGCGACTGATGGAAGGATGTCGTCTCGTGTGGGGGAGTTCTTATAGGGGGGTGGCGAACCGGGAACGTCTCGGCGCGGGCTCGGCCGGCGCGTCGCTTCCCGGAAAGTTGCGTCCATGATCCGTTTAGACATGTGAGCACCGGTCACCGGTGCGACAGCTGAAAAGTTCTAAATTGGTGTACTATGTTCTCTAAAATATGGAGTACGTGCTCTCTTATTACTGTACTATATGTGGGCTAAGAGCTGAGTACTATTTTAGGATTAAAGATAAAAAAAGAGAAAATTCCAGATAACACCAGCCTTTGTAGCATTTGTACAGAAACATCTTTTTTAACACACTTACCAAAAAATAATATTATCAATAAATAAATATATTATCAAAATAAATATTTACCAATATTTGTATGTCTCTTAAAAATATACAAATACATGTACATGTGTAGTATGTATAGACAAATTTGTATCAAAATATATTTTCACATAGGACATAAAAAATGTTAAAATAAAATGAGATCTTTTTTGCCTTCTCGGATACAAGATTTTGTGATTTTTATGTAGCCTATAATCTAACGTATTATGTACCAAAACTTTATGGATATGTAGTTGACATGCTTTAAAATACCATTTTCTAATTATTTTTAAATACAGTTGTAATCTCAATGACAATAAATATAGCAAAATTGGTATAGTTTTAGTAAAAAATTGTATCCCCTTTCTAAATTTACTTCATCAACATGTTTTTCTCATAAAGAAAGATACTCCTACTACGTCCTAAAAAAGGAGGTAAACTTATTTTATCATATGCTGGACAACATCAACAAATTTGCACTTTCGCAGTGCGCCTGCACAATCATGCGTCGGCTCCCGTGTTGCTCGGCCGGCGCGCTGCTTCCTGGACGGCGCGGCGGCGCATGTCTTTGTCAAAATGAACTGTATCGTGCCGTGCCGGTGTCTGTCTCGTTGATAGATAGACTAGTAAAACGAGCTGATTGATCGAGGCGTCTTTCTTTCCTCCCTTCCACGGCTTCCGGGGGAGTTCGCGAGACATCATCGTTGAATTTGTCGGTTGTCCGTTGGCGTCAGGTTCTGCTCTGCTGCCGCTGTAGTACGACCAGTGCACGAATTGCATGCCAACTTGATTACGGCCGTCGACTTCCCGTGCTGCTTTCGTGCCGTGGATGCCACGGGGATGGTCGTGCTTCGGAGGATTCGTCAGCCCGTCGCCTTTGGAGGTCAACCGGATACGCGACTCGACCATTTGCCGAATCGCGGTGGCCGGGAAGACGATCACGGGAAGGATCCTGTATTCGTCTGGAGCACGTGCACGCGCAGGCGCGGTAATAAAACCTGTGAAACACGAACCATCGACAGAATATGCTGAGGGAGCCATGTCAAAACGGGAAACGGGGGCCAAGCAGAGTAGGTGTCGATCAGAGCAGTTGCAGGCTTGGAAACAAAGTCTTAATACGGAGTAGTTCTTTTTTTTCCTGGTAATAAAGTTTTTTTTTCAGAAAGAGATAAAGGCTCTCTTCAGCCGTGAAGTGTTTCTAAAATCGAAGTAGTATTTTAAAACTGCAACATTTTCATGCCAAGGCAATAAATACTTCAGCTTTTGAAATAGGTCTGACCTCTCTTTTTTATAAAAAAACTTTGCTTCCAAACGCACCCAAAGGTCCCGAAGGGTCCTAGGAAGGTGTAGGGCTCTACTATTTCCGAGGAAACAAACATGCCAGCAAACAGCCTTTTGTAGTATATGAAGTATAATCTGAATTTTGAAAAAAGAATATCCCTCCCAGGGATTTCAGGAGAAAGTGCTCTAGTTCCCTAAGAAAAAAAAATCTGAATTCCCAACAGCCATGGAAAGTTCCCCAAATAAAAACTTTTAAGCAAAGTTTCTTCTACACTTATCTATGATGCCATGGAGAACCTCAGTCTGAACTCTGAAATAAAAATCATAACTATCCCTGTTGAGGTCTCTTTGACTTGTAAAAAAACTTCCAGCAATATCAAAAGAGACCCTTGAACAGTGATTAGCATTCAAAGCCAGAAAATTAGACCAGGTTTCCAAATGGAAGAATGAGCGAAATCCCAAACTATCATTGTCATGAACTGTATACATGCTACAAGTTGCAACACATGGCTACATGACTGATCTACCTACGAAATACATATGCCATGAGCAGAGCAAAAATATTTTTTTTTTTGAGAAACACAATACAACGCAAATGCTCACAATGCGTACATACACTAACCCCTATGAAAAAACGCACACACCCTATCCCTATGAGAACCTCCGAGAGACTGAGCCAGCGGGTCTTGAAATTGACGAAGCCACAGTAGGCGCCTCGTGTAACACCCTCAGAATCGGCCATATGCAAGTTTTAGCGATTCCCGCCAAACCCGCATAGAATCGATTCAAAGGTGCCCACCAGGCACTTGCGTGCGGGTGAAAAACGAAGTAATAACATTACACAACAGTCCTCGATGGGACCCACAGAACTGATATATACAACAGCGACTCAAAGAGTCAAAAATACGGATATACAATACAAAGACTCAAATCACCTTGAAAACGATACAGCGTCCGAGTACGGACAAGATGCAAATTGAGCTAAGAGCCCTGAAGAATAACCAATGGCGTCCATAACCCTGTCCAGGCCAAGCCGGAAGGGTAACCCTGCTAACGACGTCGATCTCAAAACCTGCTTAAACAAAAGGGGTGCCGACAAAGGGCAAAGGAAAAAGAGAGAGCGGTCAGTACTGAGGCCAGTACACGGCGAGGCTAGAATTCGGTGGTCCTCGCCTACATAGGTATGGTGGACTGAAGCGGCAGCGCAGCATGCACTAAACAAACTATAGAGACTCGATATAACTATCGGCTATCAGAGAGGGATATGAAAGACCTATTCGGAACCAACCTGATACTATCACCAAGCATACCCATCCTGGTATTTCCCCCCTCGAGACCAAACGAGGAAGTCAACCGAGGAACTCACACAGTTGGCAGTTTTATTTATTCAGTTATCGTTGCAGAAATTACTAGTTAGGTATAGATAGTCATCCTGATATAATAAGCAGTGGACAGTTTTAGTTAACCATTCCATTGTAGTTGCACTCTTACTAGTCAGATACAGTTAGCATGAGATATCCCCAAAACCTAGCAGTTGTTGGTACTTTTATTTAGCCATTCCGTTATAGTTGCAATACTTACTAGTCAGGTACAATGGTAGCAAGCGACAACCCAAACAAGCAATTGTTGGCAATTTTATTTAGCCATTCCATTATAGTGAAGCTGATTACTAGTCATTATAAAATCAAATTTATAGCACTACTTTAGTTATAGTTGTCTATGATCGAGATACTGTGCTCCAAGTCGTCCATAACCGCGGACACGGCTTTCAGAAAGTTTTACCCTGCAGGGGTGCACAAATAGAAACACACACTCGATCAACCTCGGAAAAACCAAATCAAAACCCAACGAGGCCTTCACGACAAAGCAATCACAAGATTCAGAAATATTTCAGGGGGCCACCCCATTGAGTACACCCGCAACGAAGTTAGCTGACTCCGAGACGGACTCAAGGTTTGCGTCAATGGATGTAAACGACTGGGAACCCGAAAATGTGACTGGGCTTGTCGATACCGCGAAAACACTCCGCTTCCCTTAACAGTACATGTGCAGTACCTCGCACAATTTTAAATAAAGCAGTAAAGCATGACATAAGTACAGGATAGTAAATAAAACCTCAAACTAGTTTGTGGCCCCAAGAAATAAGAATGAATCAAGCTCTGGCTCAGGGGGGTCCCATAATCCCCCCGGATGTGGATAGCGCGAATATTCAAGGAACAGGTATCAAGTACTTGGGTCCCACGACACAAGTGGACGGTTAACAACCAAATAACATCTATTGCCCACCTGTGCCTCTGCATTTACCTACTTCAATTTTAGTTATTAAACAGTAATTAAAGTCTTGATCATCTCCAACAATAAACACACGGCAATACTCCAACACGTACTGGACGACACGCGACAGCACTTGAGCAAGCGACTACGACGCGCAAGTCCAACTATCTACCAAACCACAGGTAATAGGATGTGTCCAAGGCAATATAAGGCTGCAAGGGATATCACGGGTACGAAAACTAGAGCAACGCAACACAGATAGCAATAGATCAACAGGAGGGAATAAATACTATAAAAGTAAGATAGGTAGAAAGGGGGAGGTGCTCGCCTGAAAACATTGCCAAGGGTTCATCCGAAGATCGGGGCAAAGCTCACATCAACTCAACGGCCTTATCCGCGAAGAAGCAAAACACTAGAAGAAACACCGGATGCACTATTTAATACTATGACAGAAGATCGGGCATGATGCATGTATGATGTATGACATGGCAAGCATGCGATGCAATTAGGCCATATTAAGCGGAACCGAGGTCCCGGCAAATATTTAAGTGGTTCAAGTTGTTTAGATACCCTGCAATTTAAATGTTGTCTTAACATGGCAAAAGATAGCACCGGTTTGCTACACCAATTTAAATGAAGTCCGGAATAAGACAAAGATATCCCGCATATCGACTCCATATTTAATTATGAGATGAATCGGCATAATGCCCCCAAACCCACAACATGTATGCAAGCATGGACAATTTAGTATGCAACAAGTTTATATCATATATTACAAAAATACGGGGCTTGGAAAGGGCATCACACATCTGGGTTCGGGAGATCTTGGGGTTCCGGGGTTCGGTCTTCGAAGGTCGGATACAAGATGAAGAGCTTGGCGTTCCGGGGAGAAGGACTTGGTGTGGCGTCGGGGGCGCATTGGACTCGCCCTGGTCGGTGTCGATCTTGTCGGGCCCGCGTATCAGGTCGGTATTGGCGTCCGGGATGAAGAACTTGGCATCCTCGAGGAAGTACTTGTCGTATCCGTGAAGAAGATCATGTCGGTCCACGGGGTTCGGTCTCGACAGGATCGGTCTTCGGATCCGGCGCTTCGGGGTCTTCGGCCCGTGTCGACGGTCTTGTGGTTCCATCTTGGTTTGCCAGTGTCGGGCTCGGGTTACACGCCAGTGGTTCATCGGGTACATCCGGGTGGTTATTGATCTTGTATGTTTATGTGCTCTAAAGTTCTTGTTGTGGTTTGCGCAATCCCCATGCCACCACCACAGATGCGACTCCACCATAAAGCATAGAGTAGCAAAGACCAGGTTAACGCAAATGAGCTATGCGAGGGCGACGACAACGCGACGACGGCGACTTGGAACGGAAGACGGCCAGCAGCGACACACGCGGCACGGAGGAAGCAGCAAAGCTTGCCGCAACCGGAGTCGAGGTGGGCCACAGGAGCATGCCGGAAGGAAGGCGGCCTGCAGGAGGAGACAACGCCGAGGGCGCTCGGGTTCACGGCGGGAAGGCCTGAGGCGGCCGCAGACGCAGGCGGCATGGGGCTCGAGCCGGAAAGGGAAAGGTCGGTGGCGCGACGAAGAGGGGATCACCGGAGGCGGGGAAGATGCTCTGCGAGGTAGCAGCCGAGGGAGAGGGAGGTACGACCAGCAGAGATGGTCTGGGGCGGTGGCGGTACTCAGGGGAGTGGTCGCCGGCGGCAGGGATGGTGTGGCATCCCGCGCAGCGGGCCGTGTTCCCGAGGCGGCATGGCCGGTGATGCCGAAGGGGAGGCGGCGGAGAGGCGGCGGGAGAAGCGGGGCCGAGAGGAGGAGGCGGGCGAAGCGGCGGCCGGAGAATCGCCGGAGGAGGGGTGGAATCGGGGAAGCGGGAGGAGGCAATCGCCAGGGAGCTGCGAGGCAAGGGCGAGGGAGGCGTCGGGAGCGCCGGACGACGCTGGCCGAGAGGCGGCTCAGGAGCTGCCGGCGGTGGAGAGATGGCTCGGGCGGGAAGAGGAAGGAGAGGAGGAGCCGCGGTCGCGGGAGCCGAGCAAGCGCGGGGCGACCGGCGAGGAGGCGCGGGCCGACGAGCGGAAGACGGCATGAGGATCGGCCAGAGGAAGGAGGCGAGGCCGGCGGGGACGCGTTGGTGCAAACGTGAGCGAGCGACAGGGGGGTTCCCGTGAGCGAGGGCGAGGAACGGGGCGAGCGGGGACGCGAGGTGGGGCCGGGGAACGTGGGACGGCGGCTGGTGGAGGGGTGGGGTGAGAGAGGTGGGGTTAGGGTGAGGTGGCGGGCACTGGTTGGTGGGGTTTTGGGCCAGGGGGATGTGGCGAGCAGTGGTTGGCCGGGGTGAGGTGGAGGGGGCTGGGTAGGATAGAGCTTGGTAGGAAAAGGGGTTTAGGTAGACCGGTTTGTACTGGGGGTGGCCGACTGGGTCGGATCGGCCCGTTACGGCTGCCCCTAAAAATAATTTAACTATTTTATTTATTAAAAACAAGGCGTTTGTAAACCGCTGGTAGACAAAACAAGATAATCCGGAGAACCGAGTTTTAATTTGAATAAAGACGGGAATATTTAGAAGACAAAACTAGGCGTTTCGAAAATAGTTTAGACAAAAACCATGCATGAAGATGACGATGCTCAAATGCAATGTGGCATGATGATATGAGCATGCAACACAAAAACACCGCGATTTTCTAGTAGTGGTTTTGCGGGATGCCACACCTCGCTATCGACGGGAACGTCGCCTTCCACTGAAAGAATATTCCGCCTTTATAAGACACCAAAGCGTCAAACCTAGGGTTTAAACTCGGGTGGGCTTGGGGTACCACTGTCCTCCTAACCATCCAACCACGGGTTGGTTCTCAGCAGAGCAACAATATTGGCTGTTCATTTTTTTTTTTTGGAAAAGAGTATATATTAATATCACAAGGACACCAATTACACCCCCCTGCTCCTAACAACGCCGCCCTATCGGCCTCACGGATGCACACCACAGTAAAAAAAAGAGAAATTACAAAAAGAAAAAAAAAATGAACTAAAGAACTAATCCAAAGAAATGAAGCTGACACCATCGTAATAACACCAAGTCACCACCTCCTCACGCCTTCAAATAAGAAGCAAGAAGACAAGTGCCCAAAGCGCTGTTCAAGTCGACAGGTCATTTTCATTCATCAGTCCAAAGATGCCAAAACAATGCCTTCAAACAAGTCACAAGGTCATTGCCGAGCAGCACAATAAGGCTAGACCTTGATTTTCACCGCAGATAAGACTGGGACTCCTCACAGCCTTCTCGCATATCTCCACGCGCATAGTCGAGTCATCGATCAAGCCCTCCGTCGTCACCAAGAACAAAATCACCATCGCTAAATCTCAAATTTCCGCCCCTCAACATCCTCAAGACCATCATCAGCATGGCTGGGTGGCAAACAAACAACAACAGCCAGCGATGAGCGCAAAAACGCAGAACGAAACCAAAAGGTGACAAAACAAGGTGCCACGCTCCAAATCACTCGACTCCAGGAACGCCATGGGATGAATGGCCCATGGGAGTTCGGGCGGAAGGGCCCTTCTACCAGATTCCCGCTCTAGGGACAGATTCAAAGCAGAGGGCGACTTCAAAAGGAAGAAGAAATCGAAAGAAAGAAAGGTTGATCCTACTCGGCTCGATGGGGCAAATATTGGCTGTTCATGGCTGCATATTGCGCAGAACAAGACAAGTTACATCAGAGGATTCGAGTGAAACATAAACCTGTTTCATCGAGGACAAAGTCAGATTGTACGATACACATCGCCGGATTGCCAACAATATTTACTATTTACAAGAACCTCTCCATGAGTTTGTAATCCAACAAAAGCTCTTTCAGCCCAACCATTTTGCTGTACTGCCAAGTTTTCCACCCAACAAAAGAAACATATGCTACAAGAAGACAGGCTCGCTTGAAGCGATAAGCAAACACCGTGATGCTATGGTTGCTCACAGACCTCCTGGCAGCAGGAAGGAACATGCCCCGGAAGCTTCGTAGTACTGTAGTGATCAACATAGAGCTCATGGCAACTACAACCCCTGCTGCATATCCAAGCATCCATCCTGAACTGAAATCTTTTGACTTATAGGACTTTGAAAACCTGCCATTTCAATCTCAAGTTAAGTGAGAAAATACAAATGTTAAGATAAATGAGCATGACTATTAGAAGGAGAGAATAAAAGGTGACCATTGTTACCAACCAATGCAGATATGCAGATTATGTAGGCGGCAAAAGGTTATTAAGTTCCTAAAGTTTAACACTTGAAATGAAGTGGTAATGCAACAGTACAATCCAAGTATACATAACTATGCCAAGTGATGAGTATATACTTGAAACAGCTGAACTACCAGCAGCAACAAAAACTTTCTAGAAGTAAAAGTATTAGTCCTATAGTTCGTCAAACACTTATCCCTGATCCGATGCAAAAGATCAGTTTGAAGAACAGCCATAACAATTCATACTATTCATTTTAGGACCTCTTCCTTTTGTAGAAAATTTCCAGAAAACTCAAGAGGCCCTAAAACCGTGATTTGCATTCAAAGCCAGAAAGTTAGATCATATTTCCAAATGGGAGAAGAATCCAGCTATAGCCCCAAATTATGACGATCATGAACTGGATACATGTTACAGGTTCCAACAGATGAAGGTTGCCCATGTGCTGTAGCAACCAGAAGACTGATCTACCTGGAATACATTTGGCATGCTGCCAAGAACAGAGCAGCAGAATTTGGCATTCCAGGCCACATACCGTAGCAAAACACGATAAGTTACATCAGAGGAATTCGAATGAAACAAAAAAACAGTTTCACCGAGGACCAGAAATCAGCTTGTACGATATACATTGCCGACACATGTACATTTTACATGAACCTCTCCATGAGTTCGTAATCCAACAACAGTTCTTTCAAACCAATCATTTTGCTGTACTGCAAAGTTATCCAGCCAACAAAAGATACATATGCTACAAGAAGACAGGCTCGCTTAAAACGATACGCAAACACCCTGATGCTATGATTGCTCACTGCCCACCTGGCAGCAGCAAGGAACACTCCTCGGAAGCTTCGTAAGACTATAGTGATGACTAGAGAACTCATCATGCCAGCCAAAACCCCTGCTGCTGCATATCCAAACATCCATCCTGAACTGAAATCTTTTGACATGTACGACTTTGAAAACCTGTCATATTTTGATGTCAAGTTAAACGGAAGAAAATGCAACGACCATGACCATTAGAAGAAGGGAAGAATAAAAGGTGATCATTGTAACCAGTCAACACAGATATGCGATTCTGTAGGCGGTAAAAGTTATTAAGTTCCTAGAGTTTAACACTTGAAATAAAATGGTGATGCAACAGTACAATCCAAGTATACAACTATACATAACTACCCCAACAGATACGCATGATTTCCAGAGCCAATAAGAGCCACAAGTAGGTTTCGTTATCTACGTGACTCCATCTGATGGAGGAAATGTGGATTAACATGATATTAACACATTGTTAAGAAGGTACAGCAATACCCATGTAGCAGGTAGAAATAGAGGGGCATATATACTCACAGTACAAATATCCTTTTCAGCATTTCACTTATTGAAGGTTCCTCAGCAGTACAATTAAATAGCTTGTCCGGATAAACGTCGGCTTTGGTACTCCCTAATGTGTATCTGCAACTGTATGATTCATTGACCTACAAGAAAAGATGATAATAAAATGACAACCTCTTAAATACTTAACATGGTATAGGGAAAGGGCATGCAAACAACTGATGATTCGATGCAGAGAACACTAAGTACTTCCGATGTGAGCTAGGTGTTCCATGGTAGAGTACCTTGAACTTCGCTGTTGTTGACCATGCAGCACCAAAATCAGGTCGGCAACTGTGAGGAAGAGCCTCTTTTGGAGCCTCTGCCAGGGCATATGATGTTTGGCCAGAAAAATATTCTGTGTATTCAACCTACAGTATAAATCCACAACACGAGTGAGAACAAACTAATTAAGTAAACACATGTAGCAAGACTCGTGACTACTAATATTAAGCTGAAAAGTGCAAGCAAGCTGTCCATGACTGCAAGCTGATATTAATAAAATGATAATAAATGATGCCTCCCTTTGGAGGTCCTTCATGGACAAGCTAAAACTACAGCTAAAACTGTTCATCAATTATTGCCTTATTTGGAAGTTGGGACTTCGGCGCACATACAAAGCATCAAATCTTTATATATCAAAACAAATAGACTTGAGAATAACTTCATAACTAGTAAATGTCAGATTTATAGCAAGTTGCTGTGCTGGTAAAAGAATATAAAGCTAGTGAAATGTTGAACAAATCAGCAGCTTTACCACCTCTTTTTAGCAGTACCATAGAGAAACATACAACAACGTACGCTTACAGCATAAATTCTCACCTCAAAAACTGAAGCCCAGTAGTAGTCATCATGGCAGCGGAATCTTCGATTACTTGAGGGGTAAAATACATGCTTAGCTCTATAGTTCAACAGTCCAAGCTCGCAAACCTTTGACGACCGAATGTCCACGCCTACAATTTGCGAACAACGGCATCAAGCTAAACTGGTCCACACCTGATCAACTCAATTCGATATTAACAGAAGGAAAGAAAAGGGGAAGTGATCACATCCTAAGCTTACTAACTGAGCTACACTATGATCAACATCCAACAGACAACCTAGTGATAGCACATAGTTACACACTAATTCGGTACTACATAAGCAGCTCTTAGACCTTGTGGGGGAAATGGTAAAGTAATGATAAAGTTGCACAAAAAGTGGAATCGATCCTAAAATTTGCAGTAAGTTATTCACTCTAAAGCACCAAAATAGCTAATTGGCATGCTTATTTAGCATCCTGGATAAATTTCAAAGCTTTAGGAACAGCATGGGAGTAAATCGGGAAGCTAAGTAGAAGGGAAGGAATAGTGACCGACCAGTGGAGAGGATGCGGCAGGTGGAGGGCATGGAGACCGAAGCGGTGGAGGAGAGTCCGCCGAGGGCGAGGCCAGCGATACCGACAAGAAAGGAGAAGAGGAATGACGCCGCGATGGGGAAGGCCACCCCGAGCACGCCGCGGACCGCGGTCCTGCGCCGCTGCCTGCTCCCCTCCGCTGGCTCTGCCCCAACGCCCGCGGCAGCCCGTGGTGGCGCGGGCTCTACCACCGATGGATCCATCAAGTGGATGCGCGATCCATCACCTGTAGGCCGGCAAGCGGTGGTCGCCGGAAGCCGGCGGTGGGGTGTGCAGGTGGAATTGGGGGTGACGGATGGCTGGAACGGGGCGTAGCGGCCGTAACTCTCTTGGGCTTCCGTGGTTGCCACCTGGGACTATGGAAGCCTATTTGGGCCGTATATGCAGGCCTGTCAAGATTAGTCAACGAAAGGTTGTACAAAAACATCGATTCGTCGTTTCTACGACAAAATCCAACACTAACGGTCAGTTTTTCAGTCGTGTTCTTAGATATAATTTTTAGCCAAAGCAAAATCGACGATATTTTGTATACATTCAGCTCGAATTCGATCTAGTTTGGTATAGTTGGTCTAGTTCGGCCTAGTTTAGCATAGTTTGGCCTAGTTCGGCGACATTTCGCCCAAATTTGGCTTAGATTCGCAAAGTTTGGCTTAGTTTGACCTAGTTCGGCATAGTTTGGCCTAATTCAGCCTAGCTAGGCGACGACATGGCAGCGAGGGGGAGAAAAAGGCGGGAGCTCGGCCTTGTGTCGCCGATAGGGTTGGCCCACCCTTTTTTCGCTTCATCCGGCGTTTCCAGGCGGTTTCCGGCGCCCCGGGTTCGGCTGGGAACCCCGGATGTAAATTGGACCAAATCCGGCAAAAACTAGGTGTCTAAAAACGCGACTGGACGATTTTTCATCGTTCGTCCGGAAAAAAAACGCCCTTGGAACTTGGGAGGCCCTCCTGGGAATACCGATGGAGATGCTCTAACCCAGCAAGGAGCCGCCTAGTGCATCAGATTATGGGTGGCGATATCCGAGAGATATAGGAAGGAAGAGGAGTTTAGATAGCCATGGACACCTTCAGGTCACTACAATGCCAATTCTGCATACAATGCGATGAACCATGGGGCAGAATACTTTGGAATGGCAGAGGCCATTTGGTTAGCCCAGGCACCGCTGAAATGTCAAATATTTATGTGGTTGGCCGTCTTGCATAGGCTCTGGACCTCTGATAGGAGATTGAGTCACAGCCTGCAAGCCGAGAGCGTGGCGTGTTTTGTTTGTCTCCAGGAGGAAGATACGACTGAGCATATCTTGATTCAGTGCCCATTTGCTAGACAAGTCTGGTACACATGTTTCAGAGAGCTGCGGTGGCAAGTGAATGTGCCGGCAAACAACAACACTCTGCATAAGTGGTGGAGTGTGGAGCGAGTTAGGTTTCAGAGACACAGGAGGAGGCTGGACATGGCAGTGACACTAGTTTGCTGGTCCTTGTGGAAAAATTCGTAATGCTTGGGCTTTTGAAGATGCCACAAGACAATTCTCAATGGAAATTTTGGCCAACTGGATTCTTGATGAGCTGAGACTATGGTCTATGGCCAGTTTTGTATAGTGGAGTTGAGTGGTGTTGGTGGCTGTCTTATTCGCATCACGGCCGCCATTTCTTGTAACAAGCTAACCACCTTCTATAAAAATTAATACACTTTCGTGTACTCTCAAAAAAAATTCTACCAGTCCACTCGCGGTTGAGCATATCATATCGTATATTTGCACATAAATATGTGTCCCCTCCCTTTAGGGTTTATGGTTCTCTCGCAAGCAATGTCATCATTGTGTCTATCTTTTCCCAATCCCTCCATCGTACTCCCTCTGTTACAAAATATAAGATGTTTTAGCTTTGTGAAGCAAATGTATCTAGACTTGTTTTAGTATATAGGTTCACTTAATTTTGGAATGAATCACACACTAAAAGAAGTCTAGATTCATTTTTTTCACAAACCTAAAACATCATATATTTTGAAACGAAGGGAGTAGATGTTAGTCTGTCACCAGTGTTCTCGGGCTGATCAAGGGGGTGCTGGCACCCCTGCCCAGCCTTGGTACTCTGGATTGACACTGCAATCTGGGGTTTTGTCGTTTGTAGAGGGAGGGGTGTTGATCTGATCATGGAGAAGGGTGCATCGTCGGCTAGAGGGAGCACCGATGAGGTTTCTAGCATGATGGGACTCACAGACGAGGACATGGATAACGTGATGTTTGAGGAGGAAATGGCGCAACCAGAACTAGTGACACGCTGGATGGAAATTGCCAAAGTTATAGTCGCCACAAGTAAATAACGAAAAATAAAAATGAAATCACAGCAAAGGGGACACATATTTAACATGGAAAAACCTCTCCAATAAAGAGAGAAAAAATCACGGCGTCAGCCAGCAAAACTTCACTATATTAGACAGTGTTTACACAACGTCGGGGATTTTTACGGATGCAGCTCATCCCAACCGGCAGCTTACAAGTGGTTTATATAACAATAGAAACATAGTCTTCGACGGGCCTCGCTTCACTCGTCAGAAGTTGGCCTATACTTTATAAAATTTGGATCAACATATAATACCCGCCCTAAGAGACAAGTACTATGCTGGTTAGTTAGTTTAAAATTCACATGGTGGTTCAAACTTGAGTAATGTAGCTGCGAACTGCTTCTCTATTAGTATTTGTGCGACTGTGTTTCTTCTGGTTTGCCACGATCATGATCACGACCACGACCACGACTACCTCCCGTAATGGTTTGCTTCTCTTTTTTGTTCAGAAATATCTTTCCTCGCAACAGAGTCGAGAAGCGGAGAAAACTCCCGGTCCGGCCGCCTCCTCTGCCTGCTGCCCAATTCTGGCTGCCACCAACGACAATCAATGCGCCCATTGCTCTTGGCGTTTCCCACCACGATATCCTCCACCGGCCGGCCTGGCCTGGCCTCGCCCCGATCCTTTCTCATGCATGGCCGCTTCT
Source organism: Avena longiglumis (assembly GCA_030063025.1). NCBI lineage: Eukaryota > Viridiplantae > Streptophyta > Magnoliopsida > Poales > Poaceae > Avena > Avena longiglumis. The sequence continues at coordinate 39,734,980 of CP125976.1, read as the reverse complement.
GCTCACCACCCTACCACCGTCCCTCATCCCAGACCTGTTTTTGGCTTACCTTCCATCTTCTTCCCTTCGTCCCTTTTTCCTTGATCCTCAATCATGGATATCTAGTGACACAGACTAGAATTGGAAGGATTGATTAGTCTGCATAAACATCACAGTGTAGGATCCAGCTGCCGCCGTAACACCAACAGTGTACTCAGAAATACTATGCACCTCACCAAAAGCCAACACCCACCCATGACCTATTCACCCCAGTCACACAGTGATTGACCAGTTGCTGACAATCGATTCTCGCCAGAGTATTTGTAGACTGAATACTAGCAGCACATACTCCCACTGAAACAAAATCTGACAGAGATGAGCATCCCAGCCACAATAGGTACAAAACTAGAAGAACTCTTTGCATCTCTGCAGACAGGTGCAGACTCGCTTCATAAGTGCACCCCAAGAAGGATAAATCGATGGCAACCTCAAATCTCTGGAGGACAATTGCAATTGACGAAACAACTAACTTGGAATATTAATTGGAGTTGGATCCGGTCATGGCAAGTAAACCTTCTACGGGACAAATACGGGACAAAACCTTACCGATACTGCTGGTTCACACAACGAAAATAGTACTACTGATTGTTCAAAAACTAACTAATTTCTGGACAAAGTTAAAATTTTCAGATGATGGCTGCTGCAAACCACTCTAGTCAACACTCCTGATTCTCGTGTTCCCGTTGGAGCTAGTGTCGTCTATTGGCCGGAGAATGGATGAAGATGCCTGGGCTTCTTCTGCGGTTCGCATCACCTCGTCCTTGTCCAACTTTGCAAGACTCGGGGCTCTCATTTTGACCGGCATTTTGCCTCTGCTTGTTGTTTCAGAAGACCCAACGGCGTCAGGATCAACATTAGAAGATACCAAGTGTCCAAGTATTGAATCTCTTCATATTGTTGATAGAAGTTTCAGCACAAGTAAAATTAGTATCACCATTAGATTGTTTTCTAACAGTATAGATTGTTATTTTTTATAGCTTAAGATTCATGACCAAAATTTTAGAGATGTAGCACTTAAAACACGCTGCTTGCCTGATATGTTACTAGATGTGCAAACCAAGGACCCCTGTGGTGAAGGCCAGTAGAACTTCCAACGCTGAGTTCACTTGCTGCTAAATTTGATGGGAACTTCCTTCATAATCCTCTGAAAATCCCTCACTCATGGCTCTCATTGCGACCACATAATCATACGTTGTGATCCGGGTTCATTACAAATTTTGAGAGCAGGAAAAAATATACCCGGGGCAAATAAAAATAAATATATTTTATACTAAACTTTTATACTTATTTGAACTCATGTTTCTTAGTCTAGCACTAACTAATACAATTTTATTTAGTTAGATAACATAGTTAACCACATAACAATGTTTGTAAAAATTAGTTATAGTATTATTTTCTATTAAATTGGAATGTATCACTCAATATTTTACTTGTGTAAAATTAAATTTTATGTTGTAATAAAAAATCCTTGAATTAATTATCCATGGTGGAATAATCATGTAGTAGATGCATAAGAGTTTACTATGTGTATGTGTCGATGTATATATTTAATATCATTAAATATCAAGATAGAGATCTTAAAGATATGAAATATCTTAACTAGAGGTGGTTCTAGTGTATTATTAAAATATATTTCGTTTGTTTCAAAATGTAATTCTTTCAAGCAGTTCAAATTGTGCGGCCAAAAAGGCTTACATTTTGGAATAAATGTAGTATCTTACAATTCTTTTATCAAATGTTTAATCCATGCTTTAGATTTTTATAAACTTTAAAAAATTCTCACAAACCTAAAGCATCCAATATTTCAAAAAATCTCATGTTTGTTTGTGCCTTGAACCTTCTGATGTTGACTTAGGTAGTCAAAATTTAGGAGACCAAGTCAATAATAAACAAGATTTAGTGAACTCATTTCGTAGGTTTCATGTTTGCTATTTAAGAAATATTAATAAGCAAAACCCATGTCATTCCCAAACGAGGGGACGATGAGTTAAAGAATTAAAGGCAAACAATTAGAAATTTGTTGAATGAAGCAAGATATACATTAGGGTACCACCCTAGCAATGCCGAGATAGAGTTAGAGTTATGCACGTGTGAGGGGTGGCTGAGGCCTTTGTTCGCAAAGTGACCTCGACCTCTTGTAAATTTCCAACTGTTACATGTACCCGCCATTTATCAGCGCCCTTGGATGATTAGTTCTTTTCCCCGGTGGGATATATAGTTTGCACCCTAAGTTCGTTCATTGGTGCAGTGTACACGCCCGCTGTTATAATTGCGACAAGTAAATAACGAAGAATGAAAACGAAATCACAACAAAGGGGAGACAGATTTTAACGTGGAAAAAACCTCTCCAACAAAGAGAGGAAAAAACATGAGCGCTAGCCAGCGAAACTTCACTATATCGGGGAGTGTTTACACAACGCCGGGGATTTTCACATATGTAGCTCATCCCAGCCGGCGGATTTCAAGAGTTTTATATAACGACGGAAACCTAGGTCTTCAGCCCAAGCCTCCGGCGATGGGCCTCGCTCCGCTCATCAGAAGTTGGCCTATACTGTGTAGAATTTGGATCAACATATAACAAACTCCACCTTGAGACAAATTCCTTCTTGTAGCATCAACAACAATCATCTCTCTGAACAAATAAAGCAAATACTTTCGACGCCAATAGCCACTCGGGCTAATCAGTTAAACCAACTAAGTTCGAGCAAAGCTCAAACTTACCAACACGAACAGGTTTAGTCATCATATCAGCAGAATTATCATGAGTGCTGATCTTGCATACCTTTAGTTTACCTTGAGCAACATTGTATCTAACAAAATGTTACTTGACATCAGTGTGCTTAGTTCTCACAAAGTAACGCAAGAATTATCTCCACAAATCTCAGTAAACAAACCTTTCAACCAAACAGATTCTTTGCACGCTTCAGCAATAGCCATGTATTTGGCCTCGGTAGTAGATTGTGCAACAGTAGTCTGCAATGTAGCCTTCCAGCTAATATGACAACCACCAACATTAAACACATAACCTATAAGGGATCTTATCTTATCCAAATTGGTAGCAAAATATGAATCCACATAGCCAACGAGTCTCTGACTTGTCCTGCCAAACTTCAAACAAGCCTTGAAAGTGCTAAAAAGGTACATGAAAACCCACTGAACAGCCTTACAATGTTCTTTATCAGGATTAACCAGGTATCTAATTATTAAACTCATAGCATATGATAAATCAGGACGAGAACAAACCATGGCATATATCAAAGAACCAACAACACTAGAATATGACACATTTGACATGTACTCAAACTCTTCATCAATAGTAGGACATTGTGAAACTGACAGTTTAAAATGAGGAGCAATAGGAGTACTAACTAACTTGGCACCATCCATATTAAAACGATGAAGAACTTTCTTAATATAATTTTGCTGACTAAGAAATAACAAACCAGCTTTTCTATCTCGGGTAATCTCCATACCTAAGATCTTCTTAGCAGCTCCAATATCCTTCATCTCAAACTCACTACTTAGGTGTGCCTTCAAAGTAGTGATTTCTTTCATGCTCTTGGCAGCAATTAACATATCATCAACATATAGCAGCAGGTATATAGGTGATCCATCAGCAAACTTAATATAAACACAACTATCATATTTAGACCTCTCAAAGCCATGTGAGATCATAAACAAATCAAACCTTTTATACCACTGTCTTGGAGATTGATTTAAGTCATAAATAGACTTCTTTAATTTGCACACAAAATCATATTTACCAGGCACTATGAACCATTCTGGTTGGTCTATGTATATTTCCTCATCAAACTCTCCATGCAGAAAAGTAGTCTTAACATCTAACTGCTTAAGATCACGCATAGCCATAATACTAAAAAAAGTGCGAATGGAACTATGATTTACAACTGGGGAGAATACATCATTGTAATCAATACCTGGAATCTGGCTGAACCTTTTTGCTACTAACCTTGCCTTGTACCTCCGGTCGGGCGTTCGGTCTGTTTGGTTTGGTCGGTCCGGTCTATTCGGTCATTGAAAATTCCGGTCATCCAAAAATGCTACCTGAATTACCTTCGGTCTTTTCGGTCTTTCTGTATTCGGTCTTCGGTCTTTTCGGTCCGGTATTCGGTCATGATCATATAGACCGAATATATAAAATGCCAGCACATGCAGACAACATGGTAGCACCGCCAAGACATGTGTATATATAATGTGGTGGGAGCACAAAATGACAGTAAATACGAGAGCTAGAATCAACACAAATGACAGGAAGACAACACCATACGGTGCCAGCACAAAATAAATAACCCCAGCCTCTATATCACCAGTCTTAACTATGGCTTGCACTCCAGCAACTATAGCTTCATCTGTCATCTATCATCTATCTCTGCATCCGCAAGGGTAAGTTCCCGTGCATCCACAATGGCAAGTTCTCGTGCATTCAGCTCATCCTCAAGTACAAAATGGTCCAATTCTTCCTCAGATTCAGATGGCATCTACAAAAAAAAAGAAAAAATTCTATTATTCTGTGATTCAACGACAAATAGATATATTATTAGCAGAACTCCTGTATACTAGCAGAACATATATATCAGAGTGTGTATACACTAACAGAACGTTTATATCAGAGCAAATGCATAGAATTTTCTCTTGTCCTCCTTGGACGACCTCCTCTGCTTAAAACAAAACGAGAAATCCCCAAATAAACACATCATTTGGTGTGTGCGGGGATGGAAAAGCTACTCGAAGAAATCCTAATACTATGTGTTATATGAAGCATAGGATACACTTTGCCGATTCCCTATTTGCTCTCAAGTATTGTTACCAATTCGGCACAATATACTAACAGAACATGAGTCTAGGAGAGTAAGAAAATATAAACAATAGCTGAGGTAGGGGAATGATTTTACCTTGGCATTGGGGGTCGTAGATGTAGCGGACGGCGGCGCCCTGGTGTTGGTCATGTGTGGGAACGAACTTGAAGCGGCACCCGGTGGTGGGCGTCGAGATGTGGCCATGGCACAGAGTCCCGTGGTCGGAGATGCAGTGGGGTAGTCGGAGATGCAGCGATGTCGGCGAAGATGCACGGGGTCGACGGTCGGAGATGCGGTGGGGAATAGGCCGCAACGCCCGTCGTTGAGTCTCTCGTGTGTGGCGACGGGCGGCAGCGCCAGGTTGGGACTTGGGATCTACTATAGTCTAGGTCTGTGTTGAACGAGGTCAGGAGGTCACGAGTTAAATGGGGAAGCAAGAGGGCCGGGCCTCTACCGGATGCGTTGGACGAATTCTATTCAATCCATTGTGAAAATTCCGGTCTCTTCGATCTCCAGCTGCCGAAGACCGAACAACCCGTAATTAATTCGGTCATCTGATTTACATGACCGATGAACTAACCGAAGACCGAATTACCTGAAAATTCGGTTTCGGTTCTGGTTTTTTCGGTTTTGTTTTTTGTGCCTGGCCTGACTTGTACCTTGAAGGCTCTTTAGGAGACAAACCTTCCTTTTTCTTGAAGATCCACATGCAGCGGACCGCCTTTTTTGTTTAGGAAAGCGCACAACATCCCATGTGCCATTTTTCTCAAACGATTGCATCTCTTTTTGTATAGAAGAAACCCACTTCTTGTGCTCAAAGGATACAATGGCTTCATTGTATGTAGCAGGTTTAGAATCGTTCTCCACCTGTTTAGCATAACTCAAAGCATAATAAACAAGATTACACTCTTTAATTAAACGAGGACGAGGACCACAGTTACGCCTCGTTCTATTAGTAGCAATGGACTCATGTGGCTGCTGCAAAATAGTAGGTGAGTGCTAAACAACAATATCATCAATATTTTCCTCATGTGTATCTTCAACGACAACATCATTATCAACAATTTTCTGCAAGTTCTCCACCTGCACACTAACTCTCTCCTCTCCAATAGCAACCAGAGAGGAATTTAATGGAAAGCTGTTATGATACTTAATAGATTCATTGAAAACAACTTTTCTACTCAACAAAATCTTTTTAGTTTCAGGATTTCACAATTTATATGCTTTAACTCCTAAACCATAACCAAAGAATATGCACTTAACAGCCCTTGGCTCTAACTTTCCATTATCAACGTGAGCATATGCAGTGTAGCCAAAAACTCTCAACTGTGAATAATCAGCAGGCGAACCTGACCATACCTCAATGGGAGTTTTCTTCGTAAGTGGAATAGAAGGTGACCTATTAATGAGGTAGCACGCTGTGTTGGCTGCTTCAGCCCAGAAACGCCTATGCATATCTGCATTAGACAACATACAACGAGCCCTCGAGATGATGGTTCTGTTCATGCGCTCAGCCACGCCATTTTGCTAAGAAGTATAGGGGATGGTGTGATGCCCGACCATGCCATCGTTACTGCAAAACTCCTCAAACTCATTAGAACAGAATTCCATACCATTATTAGTAGGTAGTACCTTTACCTTTTTCTTAGTTTGATTTTCAACCATAAATTTCCACTTCTTAAAAGCATCAAAAACATTAGATTTATGCTTCAGAAAATAAGATCACACTTTTATTGAATAGTCGTCAATAATACTAAACATGTAATTAGCACCGCCAATAGAAGTCTTACGGGACGGACCCAATACATCAGCATGCACATAATCTAATATGCCTTTGGTGGTATGAACGAAAGCATTGAATTTAACTCTTTTATGCTTACCAAAAATCCAGTGCTCACATAAATCAAACTTACTTAAATTGCAACCATCAATCAGCTCTCTCTTGACCAACTCTGCGATGCCTTGTTCGTTCATATTCCCAAGACGCATATGCCACAGATGTGTTTTACCACAATCATCGGAATCATTAGAAGTAACAGCAGCAGCAATACCAGGCAAAGTGCTACCTCTAAGAATATATAATTTAGCAGAATTCATATCACATATCATGTGAATAAGATAACCTTTTGATACCTTCAGAACTCTATGTCCTCCGGCATAGTTGTATCCATCAACGTCCATGGTACTCAGGGATATCAAATTTCTTGCCATGCTTGGTATGTGCTTCACATCCAGTCGGCCCAAGCCTCCGGCGCCAGGCCTCGCTCCGCTCGTCAGAAGTTGGCATATACTTTGTAGAACTTGGATCAACATATAACAATAAGGAGACATAATTTAGTCACTTTTGGTTTTTCAAAAACATGAGAAGGCCTAGGATCTAGCCAAGGAGGTCAAGATATGGGCGATCAAGGATAACATGTTCACTTTGCAGTTTGCATGCCTAGGGGGTTGGGAGAAGGTGATGGAAGGAGGGCCTTGGGTTTTTAGTGGGAAGAGTGTGTTCATGCATGGTATGAAGGATTCACTAAAGAATCTACAATCGAGTTGAGTACGATCTTGATATGGATCCAGATCCATGACCTACCTGATGACTACAAGGGAATGGTAAACTTTTGGCTGGTAAGGTTAGTAAGTTTGGAGGCACTGGTGATGGTGTCCATGATATAGGCACTAAATTTTTTAAGGATTTGGGTGCTGATTTTAATTAGAGGCCGGGGTCTTGAACTTTTAGTCGTGGTGGAGGCCAAGGTGGCGATCGAGTCTGAGGTAGGGTTAGGAGAGGCGATGCGGGTCATCTATGGTATGGAACAGAGGATTTGAATTGTAATGGGAACACCCATGCTAATGATAATAGTGTAAAGGTGATTGGAGATGATATGACTGAGGATGAAAATATGGCTGATGGCAAGGGTAACTGTAAGTCTGGTGCATCATCCAAAAAATAGAAAAGGGAAAGGTTTGATTGAACCTATAGTTGATGGTGGTTTAGCAGGAGCTATGGTTCCTCTTAATAAGATGGGGAGAGTGTGTGGTATGGTAAACAAGTTAGAGCTAAGCGCACCTCCTAGCCCGAATATCGTGAGAGATCCCAAGAGAAAGAAAATTGGGGAAGATAAATCGGACGCTGATTTGGTTAATAATGAAAAGAATATATCTGTCGGTCTCTTCGAGGGCCACCGCTGGGAGCAATGAATTTTCTGTGTTGGAACTGTTGTGGCACTAGCGATGTTGTGACAGTAAAGGAGGTTAATGACCTCGTAGAACAATACGCCCTGAGTGTTCTATTCTTAATTGAGACTCAACTGGACAAAACTATACTTGAAAGTCTTGCTAGATCATTTGGATATGACAACTATTACGCTGTTTCAAGTGAAAGCTGTGGTGGCGGTTTGGAATGTATTGGATAAACAACTTGTTCTGGATCTACAAAGTTACTCAAAAATCATATTGACATGAAGGTAATTTATGGTGACAAGGATCCACGACGTTTAACTTGTATTTATGGATAGGCTAAGCGTACGTTTTGGCATCCTACGTGGCAGCTGATGTCGCTCTTGTGTGCAATCTCATATCTCCCTCATGGTCATGTGTGGGCGATTTTAATGAGGTACTAAATAGAAGTGAGCATTGATGACCTACAAGTATAGGGAATCGCAACAGTCTTCGCGGATAGTATTACCTAATTTATTGATTCGACACAAGGGAAGCCAAAGAAAACTTGCAAGCCTTAACAATTGAGTTGTTAGTTCAACTGCACCTGGAAATAGTTCTTGCTCACAGAAGCTTATCAGTAGCAATAGTTTGGTAGTAGCAACAGCAAAGCAACATCAACAATGAAACAGTAGCAATAATAACAGTAACGGTAACAGTGGGATTCGAGGGCGGTATGCATAGGGATGGATGGACGGACGTTGCATGGACGAGTCTAAACATGTAACTTCAAGATCTAGGGCATTGCAGATAAATAATAACAAGCATCCAAGTACTAAACAATCTTAGGCATGTGCTCCAAATATAGTCATACGTGCTCGCAATGAGAACTTGCACAACATCTTCTGTCCAGCCAGCCCGTGGCAGCGGGGCCTCTAGGGAACTACTGGCAATTAAGGTGCTCCTTTTAATAAAGCACCGAAACAAAGCATTAACACTCTATGAACACATGTGATCCTCACACAGCCATCCCCTCTAGTTGTCCCAATTATTATCACTTTGGAGCCTTTGGATCAGGACAATGATATGTGTACACAACTTGCAGATAAGATCACAAACAATACTAGATCATGGCACTCAGGCCCTAGTGACAAGCATTAAGCACAACAAGTTGCAACAAAGTCAAATAGCATAAGAGAAACTAGGCACCATGCCCTAAAAATCTTATTCGATTACATGATAGAACTCATCCAATCCCTACCATCTCCAAGCCTACAACGGGGGATTACTCACTCATGGATGAGGGAAACAACGGTGGTTGATAGAGATGCGTTGGTGATGACGATGGCGATGATCCTCTCCAAATTCCCGTCGACAGGTGCGAACGGAGTTCGGATCCGAATCTTGGTTTCTGGTGGCGGCGGCGGAGCAGAACTCTTTCTGGAAAACTATCGAATCCCCTCGGTTTTTAGGTCGAAAGGCAACTTATAGGCGCAGAGGGAGGCCGAGGAGTTGCCTGGGGTGGCCACACCCCTCCTAGGCGCGGGGTCAGGTGGGCCCGCGCCTGGGGTGGGTCTGGGCCCCCCAGGCCTCCCCTCCGTCTCTTCTTTTGGCTCCATGGATCTTCTGGTGAAATATAATTTTTGGCATAATTTTCGGGATTTTTCGTAATAGTTTATTTTCTGCACAAAAACAAGACACCAAGGTAATTCTGCTGAAAACAGCATCAGTCTGTGCTAGTTGTATCCAAATCACACAAGTTTAGAGAAGAAACAATAGCAAAGTATTCGAGAAAGTAGATACGTTTTGGACGTATCAACTCCCCCCAAGCTTAGTTTATTGCCTGTCCTCAAGCAATTCAGTTGAAAACTAAGTGCGATAAAAGAACTTTCACGAACACTTTGCTTCATATGATGTAAATATTGTCAGCACGGGAATAGATGCTTATACAATTCATAATAAGGAGTATGCAACTAAGTCTACTCAATAGTCATTGCAAGCTATAAAGAGAAACCAACTCAATAATAATAAGTAGCATGAAACATAAACATAAGCAACATTGCAATGCTCATAATAAGATATTGTTGAATATGATCCGAATCATATGTATCTGTTGTACTACACATGAAGTTCTAACTACGGCGTGCCAACCGTGCTAGACGTAGCACATCTATAACTCTGTTTCGTGTCCACCAAGACAAGAGAGTTGTTTGCCCCAATATATAGTACCAACTAGTCATAGAATAGATCGAGAGAGTTCCACCATATTGATAGCACGTAGAGGGTATGTCCTCTCGTGTATTGTAATACTCCTCCCAATTATAATGTCGTCGTGCGTTCCGTGGTTTTCTCCCGCAAAGGTTTTCACGTAAAAATCTATGTTCTTATTCTTTATTTAATCTATTTTTGCTGCACGATTATATAATAAGTGGTATCACAGTTTTCATGATCCGCTGCCAGGAGACTTTCTAATGCTCCCGGGCAGCATCACGAAGCGTCGTCTTCGTTGGATCAACAGCCGCAGTCTCCCGGCATCATGCAGTTTCACCCAGATCAAGCATCGATTGAGATCGGATCTACAAGATGGAGTTTGGAGTTTTCGTCGGTGTCCTGCGCGCCGTCTTTTCAATCCGTTTTTCTGCTGCCGTACAAATTTACCGATCGAGTTGCCGCTGCTATACCTCTGCGTCGATTCCGAGTGAGGATCGATTTCCGCTGCAACGGCGTCAAGCCAGGAACTCCTGTCCGACCAGGCGTGTAGATTCTCCTGTGAAGCCTACGGATCGATTTCAAGTCTATGCTCTTTTCACGCGAGGAATACGTACGTGAAGTGGATCAACCCAAACAGGATCAAATACCAAGGCAATCTGCTGCTGCCCTAGTGCTACCTATTGTTGCTTTACGTTGCAACCCCGAGTAGTACTAGTTCACATTTCTACCTTGTTGTTACGTCCAGACTACAGTTATCAGGTGTTATTGATCTCAGTTATTTGCTCGCAGATTTAATTCTATAAAGAATTCTTCTTTCGGCTTGTGCTATTCTGTGTTCACAGATGTTGACATAAGATTTACCCTACTACAAGTTAAGATGCGAGCGCTTGTTGGCCAAAGCCGATTATGAGGATGCACTAGATAGTTTTTAGTTCAAGGTGGAATTTGTTGGATTATAGCCTCTTGGGAGATATTATGGATGCAAATTTAAGGTGTTATATTGCTGCGATTACATGAAGAACACAATTCAGTTCTTAGAAAAAAATAAAAAAATGGAGAAAGTTATAGAGGTGGTGATTGTTAAGCCTGTTGGTAGCTGGCATATACTCTTTACTCTCCAGAGTTGTTGTTGTTATGCATGTCAAGGTTTTTTGTCTCTATTATTCAAGTTTGTGATGAGGATCAGTTTGAGGTGCAAGAGGAGATTTGTTTCTGTTAGATACTACAACATTCAGTTCAGTTGTCTTTGCTCTTTCAAGAGGGGTCTATTGCAGAGTTTAAGCTCTGTTGCATGTTGAGAAGGTTCCTTCATCCGCCAGTTGTTTTACAGGGACAGTTTTTGACCATGTCATGGATTTTTCATCAACCATTACAAGACGGCAGTTTTTGGTGTATGAGATGTCCTCTGTACCAGATGCTCTTGCATGAGTATTGTTTGCTGAGGTTTGTGCTTTTGTAGCACTTTCAGATTCCATGAGATGTGTTCTTCACAATGTTTATGTGCATCAAGATGTTGCACTATGATCTACACGTTCACTCGAGGCACCACAGGAGATATGATGACTTATGTCATTTGATGATTGAGCAAATTCAGTTTTTTGAGGTTAGTGACACAGACTTAGACTTTTATCGGGTATTATGGAAGACCCAAGTTCGTTTGTCTGCTTTGTTCATAGCTGTGTTGTTATTTAGACGACCTACCGTTTGATTTGCTCAGTGTGACTTCATAAGAAGTTTATTAGTCCTATGGACATTTCAAAGCACAAGGTTTACTTGTGATGATGACTTTAATTGAGGAGTTGAATGCTATCTATGACTTTTATAAGGGACTCCGGCTCAAGGTGAAGATTGTTGAATATGATCCGAATCCTATGTATCTGTTGTACTACACATGGAGTCCTAACGGACTACGGCGTGCCAACCGTGCTAGACGTAGCACATCTACAACTCTGTTTCGTGTCCACCAAGACAAGAGAGTTGTTTGCCCCAATATATAGTACCAGGTAGTCATAGAATAGATTGAGAGAGTTCCACTATATTGATAGCACGTAGAGGGTATGTCCTCTTGTGTATTGTAATACTTCTCCCAATTATAGTGATACGTCGTCGTGCGTTCCGTGGTTTTTTCCCGCAAGGTTTTTCATGTAAAAATATGTGTTCTTGTTCTTTGTTTGATCTACTTTTATTGCGCGATTTTATAACAGGTATGATAGAGTGGTATCTCGCTTGCCTTTGTTTGAAGAGCACAATATAAATGCCAAGGAACCTCTGAAATTCAAGTGAAGACTAGAGATAAAGATATCAGAGATACAAGCATCAAAGTCATGACATAATTAACCAAGTTTTGGAACAAACACAGGAATGACAATTATGCTCTCAAGAAGGTTCTCATAGAATAAGTGGTGACTCAACAAGATTGTGAAAACGGTTTTGAAAGGTTTAAAAGGCTTCCCAATGCTGAAAGAAAGGTACTCATTAGCTTTGAGCTCTCATTGCCCCTATCATAGGCATCTTCATGTGGTTAAGGTGAAAGTGAGGTTCACTCTGAATCATATGCTTGACAGACCATAGACTGGAAATCCCAAGTCCTTTGAGTACGAGGGTCACTCCGCATGCTACTCAACTTTGGTCACCTGAAAGTTCTTTGTCATTGTAAATACATGCATATCATCGAGAACCGCCAACGGGGTACCCCTTGCACATGGTACAAGAGCTTTACCATAACCAAAATGACAAGGCAAGCAGACAATGAGCATCTCAGCAATCTTTTTATTTACCATATGCATAGCTTTTTATTGATGACGCTTCATAGATGCTCATTATGGTGATGCTGCAAGTTTCCACCATGATTAAGCATGGCTTAGGCTAGCGGCTCAGGCGTTTCTCTAACATAATGTATAAACTCCATGAACTCACAACCTCCCCTTTTATTTCACATCGTCGATATCCGTAAACAAAAGCGCAAGGAATCAACTGGATGAAATATCCAAAAAGTGTTGAAAGTGTTCCCTGTGACATCACGGTTCTGCTGACTCCCAGCATATAATTAGCAAGCATATAACTTTCATGGACTAGTCCCAATGGTTCAAGATTATTAAGCGCAAGGAATAAAGTGTGCCATCAAGTTCGTGAGAGCTTTACTAACTTCTTCAAAACAGTCAAACATTTTATTTTGAAAGAAAACACGGCATATGGAATATGCACTGAAATAGCAAATGATGCTAATAGGTAGGTATGGTGGACACAGCTGGTGATATTGGTTTTGGGGAGTTGGAAGCACAGGTAGAGCACGTACCCTGTGCAAGTGAAGGCTAGCAATAGAGAGGGAGCAATAAACGAGAGAGCAATAGCTGTCATGATCATGCTTGCAACATAACAGGACTAACTATGTCATGAAAGTGATACAAGAACTCTGAGGCAAAATAAATCATCGAGGCTTACTGACTATTGATTAGTCATATGCATGCGTGAGCATGTGCCAAGTCGATTCACATAAACAGTCATAGGAGGATACCACAATATCATACCAAAGTATGAATAAAACAATGCAAGCAAACATTCATATGACATGCTACAAACTATTAGCAAGTTGGAGCTAATCATAGACAAGCAAGAACTACTAAGCATCCATAATGACATACACCTTACACAAACATGCTAAGCATGCTCACAATGATGAGTATATGCACAAAAATGAAACAAATAGAGTTCGTTACCAGCCTCTTCCCACACCTCGAGTCGTCTTAATCTTCATTATTGCCCTTCACTTGTGTGACTTGAATAATTAACATGAAACCAAAATCCACTGAGGACGGATGAACCCTGCAAAGAACTCACAGAACCAAAGAAGAACAACAAATATTTTTGGTGTTTTCGATTTTTTTAGAAACAGGCAAACAAAGAAAAACCAAACAAAACAAAGCAAAATCTTTTTGGAATTTTCTTTTAAGGCAAACCAAAGCAAAGAAACAAAGAAACAAACCAAGAGAAACAACGAAAATATTTTTGGGTTTTTAGAAAGAAGCAACAAAAACCAAAAAGAAAGCGAAACAATGGATATACAAGGAACCGGCCGAAAATGATATATAGATGAGTGTGTGATGTCGGTATACCTCCCCCCAAGATTAGGCTTTTGGCCTAAGTGAGGCTCAATAGCGCGGATAGTACCCCCAAGCTGGTGGGTCATCATAGGAATGATCATAGTCAGGCGCCTGCGATGAAGAAGAAGACGTGCCCCAATCAAATGAGGGTTGCTGGTATGAAGACTCTCCCAAGTTGGAGGACTGAACCGAATAGTTTTTGGCATCCTCTTCAACATTCTCCTCTTGCTGGGAGAGTTCTCCCACAAATGTGTCAACCTCCTCCTCCGTAAGCGACCATCCTTGCCTGTTATCAAAGTTAAACAAAGCAGGTGCAGGCAAATAAACTATTTTCTCAGCCGTACCCTTTCTCCAACCTTGCTGGGCAAAAGATAATTCAAATGGTAAACTTCTTACATTAGCCCCCAAGGAAATAAAACCATGTTGAATCATAGATTCAATATCAAGCTTCTCTATGGGGAACTGAAAATCTGAAAAGTGAGGCTCTAAACCATGGAAAGCTAGCAACCTAGAAGCAATGAGACCTCCACAAATTCCACCCTTCTCACGGTTGGTGGTGAGATGGTGAGCTATCAAAGCACCCAAACTATAAGAACTACTCCTATTCAGAGCAGCTGCAATAAAAGCTAGATCAAATGAAGACAACTTTCTAGCACTCTTTCTAGCAAGAACACACTTGGTAATGAAATAGGCAAAGTATCTAATAGCTGGGAGCTGAATGTTCCGAATTTTACCACTTTCCTTTGAGAAGTCGAAACCTTGGAAAATCTCAGTGTATAAATCCATAAGTGACTTGGGCCTCTCCTTTACCTTCTCACAGGATCCCCACTGAGGTACTCTAATTGTTGCACAGAAATCAACAAAAGGCAGGTCGACAGGTATATTATATATCTTGTAATGGACCATGGGATTAGAAGTAGACCAAGTGAACCGGAAGTCCTGCACAAAAGCCATGGTTAGCTTAACATATTGGATTGGTTCACCTTCAACAAAGTGTTCCAGCCCTGCATTTGTAACCATAGTTTGGAAATCTTGGAGGATCCCCGTAGCTCTCATAAATTCATGGCATGGATATATGGAAGGAAAAACCGCCTCCTCACGATGGACCTTCATTGGCTCATGCACCATCAAGTCATATTGATTCAGTGGATAAGCACTCATCTTCCTTGCTGAAATTTTTAGACAACCATCAAACCAAGTGATTTCTAAGTTCATAAATGATGAGCAACTATTATAGGAACTTGCTAGAGGACTACACATGCATCAAAACAAAGTTTCTAAGCAAAGAACAAGCATGAAATCTCAAACAACCTGTCACCTATAGCAGCAAAATACTCAAGATACAATCTACCAATCACAAATCTAATTGGGCAAGTGGAGGAGGCACATACCAAGGAACAATCCCTCCAAAAATCAACAATTGAGATGGGCTAAACAAGGAGATCGAAAATCACGAGCAAGAACAGCAAGAACTCGAGCTTGAGCAAGTTTTCCGGTGTTTTTTGGGAGAGAGAAAGAAGGTGGCTTTGAGGAGGCAGCCTGGAAGGGCCCAGGTGGGCTAGACCTCCCCCAGGCACCGGGACCTGGTAGGTCGCGCCTACCAGGGGTCTGGTGGCCTGGGGTGTCCCCCTGGTCTGGTGGCCTGGGCCGCGCCTACCAGTGAGGAATTGGCTTGCATACTTCTTCTATAGGAGGTAGATTCTTCACATCTTCAGCTCTAATACCTTTCTCCTTTAAACACTTCTTAGCTTCCTTCATCACTTCATCATTTAATGCAATAACTCCCCTCTTCTTTGTTGTTGGCTCTGGAATTGGTTCAGGAACAACTGGTTCAGGAGTAATAGGCTCAGGTGTATTCAGCTCAGTTGAAGTCCAATCATCATAATTCTTGCTTATCTTGGTCATTAATTCTTCAACATCTGTAGGAGTCCTTTTCCTGAAAACACAATCAGCAAAGCTATCTAGGTAGGTCCTAGAATCATCAGTTAGTCCATTATAATAAATATCAATAAGTTCATTCTTAGGTAATGGACATCCAGGATGTGCATGAATCAAGGCACGGAACATTGTCCATGACTCCAAATATCTAGCACTAGGAGGAAAATATTTCTGGAAGAAAGAAGCAATCAAGCAATCAGGGCTATCAATGGAACTAGGAGGTAATCTATTAAACCAAGCCCTAGCTTCTCCTTTTAGTGAAAAAGGGAAAATCTTAGCAACAAAGTACTTGCACATCTTAAAATCATTAGAGAATAAAGCACTCATAGTAGAAAGCTCATTCATATGAGCCACAACACTTTCATTTTCAGTACCACAAAAAGGTTCTTTCTCAACAATATCTAAATAAGATAAATCAAGAGAGAAATCATAATCTTTGTCTTTAATATCTATGGGAGAAGTGGCAAACTTAGGATCAGAGGATAACTTAGGCATAATATTACGTCTATCAAGGAGACTCTTAATAGCACTAGTACCATCAATGAACTCAATGTAACCATCATTAATATCATAACTCTCACTAGCCTCGGGTGAGCTAACAGGTGTAACAGTGTCTTCACTAGGAGTTTCGGTATTTCCTAGACTATCCATAGTAGCATCTAGAAAAGAACCTAATGAACCACTCGCATCAAGCATAGTAGAAGTAACATCATGAGCATCAAAAGCAGTTTCAGACTCAGCAGTAGTAGCAGTGTGTGTAGCATGTATATGTGATGGTGGTGTGACAAGCTTACTTATAACAGACGGTGAATCAAGAGCAGCAGAGGTGTTTAGGACTGTACCTCTTCTTGTAGTGGATGGTAAAATAGGGAACTTTCCATCACGAGACTTCCCCATGATGAAAGGAGTAGCAGTGAACAATAATAGATCCAAGTGAACTTACAAATAAAGGTATGCTCCCCGGCAATAGCGCCAGAAAATAGTCTTGATGACCCACAAGTATAGGGAATCACAACAGTCTTCGCGGGTAGTATTACCCAATTTATTGATTCGACACAAGGGGAGCCAAAGAATACTTGCGAGACTTAACAACTGAGTTGTATGTTCAGCTGCACCTAGAAATAGTTTTTGCTCACAGAAGTTTATCAGTAGCAACAATTTGGTAGTAGCAACAGCAACAATGAAACAGTAGCAATAGTAACAGTAACGGTAATAGTAGGATTCGAGTGCGGTAGGCATAGGGATGGATGGACGGGCGTTGCATAGACGAGTCTAAACATGTAACTTCAAGATCTAGGGCAATGCAGATAAATAATAACAAGCATCCAAGTACTAAATAATCCTAGGCATGTGCTCCAAATATAGTCATACGTGCTCGCAATGAGAACTTGCACAACATCTTCTGTCCATCCAGCCCGTGGCAGCGGGGCCTCTAGGGAACCATTGGCAATTAAAGTGCTCCTTTTAATAGAGCACCGGAGCAAAGAATTAACACTCCGTGAACACATGTGATCCTCACACCACAGCCATCCCCTTCGGTTGTCCCAATTATTGTCACTTTGGGGCCTTTGGATCCGGACAATGATATGTGTACACAACTTGCAGATAAGATCACAAACAATACTATCATAATGATTCAATAATAAGTTCAGATCTGAGATCATGGCACTCGGGCCCTATTGACAAGCATTAAGCACAACAAGTTGCAACAAAGTCAAATAGCACAAGAGAAACTAGGCACTATGCCCTAACAATCTTATTCGATTACATGATAGAACTCATCCAATCCCTACCATCCCCAAGCCTACACCGGGGGATTACTCACTCATGGATGAGGGAAACATCGGTGGTTAATGGAGATGCGTTGGTGATGACGATGGCGATGATCCTCTCCAAATTCCCCGTCCTGGCAGGGTGCCAGAATGGAGTTTTTGGATCCGAATCTTGGTTTCTGGTGGCGGCGGCGGAGCGGAACTCTTTATGGAAAACTATCGAACCCCCCTCGGTTTTTAGGTCGAAAGGCAACGTATAGGCGAAGAGGGAGGTTGAGGAGATGCCTGGGGTGGCCACACCCCTCCCAGGCGCAGGGTCAAGTGGGCCCGCTCCTGGGGTGGGTCTGGGCCCCCCAGGCCTCCCCTCCGTCTCTTCTTCTCGCTCCGTGGATCTTCTGGTGAAATATAATTTTTTGCATAATTTTCGGGATTTTTCCTGATAGTTCATTTTCTACAAAAAAAACAAGACACCAAGGTAATTCTGCTGAAAACAGCGTCAGTACGTGTTAGTTGTATCCAAATCACACAAGTTTAGAGAAGAAACAATAACAAAGTGTTCGAGAAAGTAGATACGTTTTGGACGTATCAAGCATTTTGGCGTGGGTGATATAGATGATTTCTAGATCAATGCATTCATATAGGCAGTCGATATCTATGGTTTGAGTGACTTGGTGCGGTGTCCCAGCATACCACTACATGTGTAGTACACTATAGTCATTGACATGACATCCACAGAACACCGTTCCGTAAATATCACATCCCTCAGAGTGGTACAACAGAAACATTGCGGGTCCATATTACAAAAGTACACACATTATTATTATTACAATACCGGAAGTTCAAGACTTCCAAAACATTCAACTTACAAACCAAATATAAAGTGTTTCAGTAGAATATAAAGGTAACAAGTCCGACTAGGAGTTGAGCTCAACAGCTTATCCTATAGAGTTCATGTTGCTCGGCTCCGTTGGTTACTACTAACTAGGGATACTTAGTTGGACTCGTTATCATTGACACCATAGCGGATCTCGTAATCCACTCCTTCAACACCTCCGGACAGATCGGGTTCCTCGTAGAACACATCTTCTTGACATTCGGCTGCATACATTGGCACGTCTTCGGGATCCTCAGAGTCTAAGCAAGGGATCAAAGGAAAGAATGAGTAACAGCATTACCCAACAAGTTCATTATATGCAAGGTGGGAAGTTTGATGCTCTAACTACCACCTCGGACTATAAGTCCTTGGCTCTATGCAATTTTTTGTAAATCTTTCTTCAAAGGTTGATTTTATTATAAAAATCTATGACCATCAGCCTTCACAGGTTGACCAGAACTTTCATGGAGTTCCTTTCCTGCCGCGTTCGCAGCTCCTTCCCGAAATAGGGAGTAACAAGTTATAATTCTTACACTCTACAGAGGTGCGTTACTTTACCCATGAGAGATCAACTCCTTGTTGCACAACTGGGCATACTTTCCCGTCCACAATTCCATGATGTGGGGCCCAGTAGTTGGTCCAAGCCAATCACTGCCCCCTTCGCGACCTTGCATGCCTCCTTGGTGTACACCATGCCCACATAATGAATTACAACAATGGTTTGTACAAACCGTTAGATGAAAGAACTATCGTGGGACGATAAGGGTTCCCACCCATATGCTGCATATCCTCTACAAATTACCAATTAATATGCACACTACGAGGATAACAGCCACGACCTGCACATTCGGCTTCATGCGAGAGGAAGAAGATACAACTGACTTCTCTGTCCCATTCCAAATCTCATGGCTAACGCGTAATATACGGCGCTAGAATCACTGATGTCAGGGGTTATTAAGTCCCTACTTGATCATCATTGTAGCAAATAGAACCCTCAGTTCTATTTCTCCATTATATCACCACTTAGGATGATATCTATGATTTCTTTATTTGTGAAAATAATATTTTCTTTCTTTTATAGCATATATGATAACACACAATTTGCAAATACTTTGCTAAAGACTCTTCAAAGGACATGAGCAAGTGATGAACTTTCCTTGTTATGGCAAGGTAGTGAAGTTTGATGCTTGCACTGGACCTTGAGCTTCTATGTCTACAAAAACATCATTATTGCCCGGTAAGGACAATATTTAAAGAAGCAAAATAATTATGCAATAATGTAATGCATCATTTTAACTTGATATGCATTCACCCATTATTATAAAAAGTTCTTTCTAATAATAAAGGATTTATAAATATTACTTTTTAATATTTATAACATATATTGAATTATTTTATTTTTATTTCCCTTTTATTTGACTTTTATTGATTTAATAATTCTTTTAGGAATTATCACTTAAACATCAAAAATTGTTATTAAATATTTATTTAGTATTTTTCAAAAATACTAGAATATTAATATATAATGAAAGTGATTTTTATTTATTTTTATCATCTTTCAATAATTTTGTAAAATTCCATAAGGAATATATAAATTACAAAATCTTTAATATGTTTAAAATTTTATATCTTATTTTATTTGGATAGTGTGGATTATTGTGAATCCAAAAATATTTTATTTATAATTTTTGGACTTTTATTTTATTTTCTAGAATTTAATTAAGTCTAGGGGTATTTTGGTCTTTTCCTATTTATTAAAACAGGCCTGAAAGGTTTTTGGGCTGGTTTTATCTTATTGGGCCCTAGTGGCCCATTAGACATGGTCAAAAATAACCACCCTGTAGGGTCTGGCCCAACTCAGCCCACTCCCCTCGCTGCCTCTCTCCACCGAGCTTATCCTCTCCTCCTCTGACCTCGACCCCGTGGTCGGTGATGTCGTCGCCGACGATTCCCGCCGCCGTGGGCCGTTCTAGTCGCCGTCGTGATGCAACAGGAGGTTGTCAACGATGCTCGTCCTTTCTATCCAACTAGATTTTGGTAGGGGGCTCTCCTGCGACGGATCGATGCCGTCCCGAACCCTAGGGTTTGGGGGTTGGCGTGGATCCTGGTGCTGCCGCCGCCGTCATGCGTTGTGGTAGTTTGTATCGCCTCTAGGCATGGTCATGGTCATCGTTGTGGCGCCGTATGGGTTGCAGCGCCCCCTCTAGGGTGCTCCCCGTGCCGCTATGGTCGTCGGCCCCTCTACTTCCTCTTCTAGTCTCCAGCGAGGACCTTTGGTGAGTTCTGTTCCTATCCCCTTGGGCTCTCTGTGCTCGCTCATCCCATGCTGGATGCTGGCAATGACCTCTCTGGTGACTGTATTGTCCTGATTAGGATGGTTTATTTCATTTAGGGTTCTTATCATGTGATTGATCATATACTAGATGAATTAGATCATGTCTAGATGGTCTGTGAACATGCTAGATGGTTATTGGCCTGAGCCTTGTTGCTTGAGATAAACTATAATGGTTCTGATGGCTTATTAGTGTTGGAATTATGCCCTAGAGGCAATAATAAAGATGTTATTATTATAATTCTTGTTCATGATAAAGTTTATATTCCATGCTAGAATTGCATTAAGCGGAAACTTTAATACTTGTGTGGTTTGTGAACAACACCGTGTCCCTAGTACGCCTCTATGGACTAGCTCATTGATTAATGATGGTTAAGGTTTCCTAACCATAGACATGAGTTGTCGATTAATAATGAGATCATATCATTGGGAGAATGATATGATGGACAGACCCAAACTAAGCGGAGCAATTAGATCGTGTCATCGTGTTCATCTTTGTGAAGATTTTCTTATGTCAAATATTGTATTCCTTAGACCATGAGATAATACAAATCCCTGGCATCGGAAGAAAGCTTTGAGGTCATCAAACGTCATCCTATGAGAGGGTGATCATAAAGGTGTCTCTCAGGTGATCGGAAGGTACCTGTTGGGTTGTATGTATCTAGATGGGATTTGTCCCTCCCAAGTCAGAGAGATATACTTCGGGCCCACTCGGTAATCGATATCAACACCACTTGCAAGCATGTGGATAATGATTTAATCACAAAGTGATATCGGATTACGGAACGAGTAAAGTACTTGCTGTGAACGAGATTGAACTAGGTATGACTGTACCGACGATCAAATCTCGGGCAAGTAAAATATCACGAGACTAAGGGAATATATATATGGGATTGATTGAATCCTGGCATCGTGGTTCATCCGATATGATCATCGATGAATGTGTGGGAGTCAATATGGGTTTCCAGACCCTGCTGTTGATTATTGATAGAAGATCATGTCTGCATATTCTCGAACCCGAAGGGTCACACACTTAACGTGTCTCGACGCTAGGATAGATTGGATAAATGGTTTATGAGTTTTTTTCGGAGTCTCGGATGGGATCCGGGACATCACGAGAGGTTCCGAAATGGTCCGGAGAATAAGATTCATATAAGGCAATGCAGTTTTTGGAGTTCGGAATTGTTTCGGGTTAATCGGTATTGTACCGGAAGCTTCTAGAACCTTCCGGAGTGGGACCAACGTGGCCCCACTTGTTGGGAGGGGCATGGGACTATGAGGGAGTGCCCTGGATGCAATGGGCCAGGGGCACAAGTCCCCATAGGGCCCAGCCGGCCAAACCATAGGGAAACCCTAGGGAAGCTTCTAGAAGGGGGGGACTTGCCCCCCACTCCTCCCTCCTTGGCCGCCGGCCCTAGGGCTTGGGGGAGGGGCAAGGGCCAGCCGCCCACCCATCTATATAAAGAGGGCTGGGGGCGCACCCTCCCCACACCTCCTCCACAACCCTAGCCGCCCTGCTGCCCCTCCTCTCTCTCTCTCCCTCCCGACTGCGCGAAGGCGAAGCCCTGCCGCAGAAACTCTCCACCGCTTGCACCGCGCCGTCGCGTTGTAGATCCAATCCATCTCTCCACCCCACTTGCTGGACCGAGGAAGGAGGAGACATCGAGGTGCCGCATGTGTGCATCTCTCGGAGACATCGCCACTTGTGGTGCTAGATCGGATCGGATCACGAGGAGAAGCGAAATGCGACTACATCACCCATGTTCCGAACGTTTCATTGCGAATCTTCAAGGGTATGAAGATCTAATCTATCCTCGTTGTTTGCATCTCCTAGATTAGATCTTGGATTTCCGTCGCATCCGTAGAGAATTTTTTGATTTACTATGCTGCGAAACCCTTCATGGTATCGAGCGATCTATGCGTAGATGTGTTTCACGAGTAGAACGCAACATGGTTGTTGCGGGCATTGATGTTTTCTATTGCAAGCCTCTTGTTTGTGTACTTCTTATGACGCGGGATAGTGAGATCGAAGCGGTCCAGGCCAAACTTACGCGACCTCGTTCGCGAGACCGGCTCCGCACTTGACGTGTGGCTTGTTCCACACATGCGGCTGGTGGATGCCAGTTTCTCTCTCTATAGTTGTCATGGGATTTACACCGGAGTTTGGCAACCATAATATCACCGTTGTGGCTTTCCGTAGGTAAGAATCATTCTTAGCTTGCTACTCCCATAAGCCACGTAAAATATGCAACAACAAAGTAGAGGCGTCTAACTTGTTTTTGCAGGGAGTGTTTTCTGTGATATGGTATGGCCCAAGATGTGATGTGTATGTTGTATGCGATGATCATGTTTTGTAATGTTTCACAACTTGCATGTCGATGAGTACACAACCGGCAGGAGCCATATGGTTGTCTTTATAATTGTGTATGACCTGTGTGTCAACTTCTTATACGCCATGTAATAGCTTTACTTTATCGCTAAGTAGTTAGCAATAGTTGTAGTTGCCATTCGTGGTGGAGGCAATCATGGTGGAGTGATGGAGATCATGCCGGCACGCACAAGATGGAGATCATTGCGCGAAGATTGGCTATACCATGTCACATAAAGTTATATGCATGTGATGTTTATCCTTTTATGTATCTTATTATGCTTAGATCGCGACGGTAGCATTATAAGATGATTCCTCACTTAAAGATCAAGATAAAACTGTGTTCTCCCCATGTATGCACCGTTGCGAAAGTTCGTCGTGTTCAAGCATCACGTGATGATCGGGTGCTATAAACTCTACGTTCACATACAATGGGTGTAAGCCAGTTTTGCACACGCGGAAATACTTGGGTTTGACTTGACGAGCCTAGCATGTACAGACATGGCCTCAGAACACATGAATCGAAAGGTTAAGCATGAGCCATATGAATGTTATGATCGACACTTTGTTGTCCACCATTGAAACCACATCTCTTCTCGTGAAGATCGGATTAGGTGTGGTGAATTTGGATCATGTTCACTAAACAACTTGAGGGATGTTGAATTTAGTGGGAGTTCATCTAGTAATTTGATTAAGTTGAACTAGTTATCATGAACATAGTCTAAATTGTACTTGCAAATTTTGTAGATCAAATGGCTAAGTCCAACTTTAACTTCAACGTTTTTGCTGAGAAAGAAAAGCTTAGAAACAATGGGTCTAACTTCACCAACTGGTTCCATAACTGAGAATCATTCTCATTGGCGGACAAAGGACTATGTCCTTGAGAATGCGCTAGGTGACGCCTAGCGTAGATGCCGGCCGATGAGAAAGCTATCTATCAGTCGCGCAAAGATGATTATGGTGTGATTAAGAGCACCATGTTGTTTGCTATGGAATCGGACATTCAAAATCGTTTTGAAGATTACCCCGGGCCCTTTGAGATTCTTGAGGAACTGAAAACTATGTTCCAGACTCAGGCCCGTTCTGAGAGATATGAGATCTCTAAGAAATTCTTTAACTGCAAGATGTAGGAAGGGAGTTCTGTTAGTGAGCACGCCATAAAGATGTCGGGCTACACTCAACGCCTTGAGCAACTGGACTGCAAGATTCCAGAGGATCTCAAGATTGACAGGGTTCTGCAATCACTCCCTCCTAGCTACAAAAGTTTTGTAGTTACTCATAATCAGATTGGTTCCACTGATACGATCACCGAGATCTTCGCTAAGCTGAAAGCTGCGGAGGTGGACATCAAGAAAGATAATCATGTGTTGATGGTCAACAAGCCCCCCAGCTTTAAGAAAGGTAAGGGTGCAAAGAAGCCCTTCAAGAAAGGCAGCGGCAAGCGCGTTGCTCCTGCTGAGAAGAAGCTCAAGTCTGGACCTAAGCCGGACACTGAGTGCTTCTATTGCAAGGACAAGGGTCACTGGAAGCGCAACTGTCCGAAGTACTTAGCGGACAAGAAGGCTGGCACCATCAAAGGTATATTTGATATACATGTTATTGATGTTTTCCTTACTATCCCTCGTTGTAGTGCCTGGGTATTTGATATTGGTTCAGTTGCTAATATTTGTAACTCGAAACAGGAGCTACGGAATAGACGGCGGCTTGCGAGGGATGAGGTGACGATGCGCGTTGGCAACGGATCAAGAGTTGATGTGATGGCCGTCGGCACGCTCTCCTTAGTTTTACCTTCGGAATTAGTTTTAAACCTTAATAAATGTTATTATGTGCCTGCGATGAGCATGAACATCATATCTGGATCGTGTTTATTGCAAGACGGTTATTCATTTAAATCCGAGAATAATGGTTGTTCTATTTATATGAGTAACATCTTTTATGGTCATGCACCTGCTATGAATGGTTTATTTCTTCTGAATCTCGAAAGGGATGAAACACACATCCATAACATTGAGGCTAAGAGATGCAACGTAGATAGTGATAATACTACTTATTTGTGGCATCGCTGCCTAGGTCATATTGGTGTAAAACGCATGAAGAAACTCCATTCTGATGGACTTTTGGAGTCTCTTGATTTTGAATCATTTGACACATGCGAACCATGCCTCATGGGCAAGATGATCAAAACCCCGTTCTCCGGAATGATGGAGCGAGCAACGAACTTGTTGGAAATCATACATACCGATGTATGCGGACCGATGAGTGTTTCGACGCGCGGTGGATATCGCTACTTTCTCACTTTTACCGATGACTTAAGTAGATATGGGTATATCTATTTAATGAAACATAAATCTGAAACGTTTGAAAAATTCAAAGAATTTCAGAATGAAGTAGAAAACCATCGTAACAGAAAGATTAAATTTCTACGATCCGATCGTGGAGGTGAATATTTGAGTTATGATTTTCTCACGCATCTTAAAGCAAGCGGAATCGTTTCGCAACTCACGCCACCCGGAACACCATAGCGCAATGGTGTGTCTGAACGCCGGAATCGAACTCTATTAGATATGGTCCGATCAATGATGTCTCTTACTGATTTGCCGTTATCATTTTGGGGTTATGCATTAGAAACCGCTGCATTCACTTTAAATAGGGCACCATCTAAATCCGTTGAGACAACATCGTACGAACTGTGGTTTGGTGCTAAACCTAAGTTGTCGTTTCTTAAAGTTTGGGGATGCGAAGCTTACGTCAAGAAGTTGATGCCGGACAAGCTCGAACCCAAAGCGGAGAAATGCGTCTTCATAGGATACCCTAAGGAAACTATTGGGTATACCTTCTATCACAGAACCGAAGGCAAAGTGTTTGTCGCAAAGAACGGATCCTTTCTTGAGAAGGAGTTTCTCTCGAAAGAAGTGAGTGGGAGGAAAGTAGAGCTAGACGAGGTTGTTGAACCTTCTCTTGAGTTGGAGAGTAGCGCAGCACCTGAAATTGTTCCAGTGTCGCCTGCACCAACAATAGAGGAAGCTAATGTCAAGGATCATGAAGCTTCAGACGATGCTACTACTGAACATCGCATGTCGACAAGGTCGCGTGCCCCTCCTGAGTGGTATGGCAACCCTGTCTTAACTGTCTTGTTAGTAGATGACAGTGAACCTGCGAACTATGAGGAAGCGATGATGAGCCCAGACTCTGAGAAATGGCTAGAGGCCATGAAATCCGAATTGGGATCCATGAGCGAAAACCAAGTATGGACTTTGGTGGACCCTCCTAGCGACCGAAAGGCCGTTGAGTGCAAATGGATCTTCAAGAAGAAAACGGACGCGGATGGTAATGTTACCGTCTATAAATCACGACTTGTCGCGAAAGGTTTTCGACAAGTTCAAGGTGTTGACTACGATGAGACTTTCTCTCCCGTAGCGATGTTTAAGTCCATTCGGATTTTATTAGCAATTGCTGCGTTCATGATTATGAAATATGGCAGATGGATGTCAAGACTGCATTCCTCAGTGGCAACATTGATGAAGAGTTGTATATGATGCAACCCGAAGGTTTTGTCGATCCTAAGGATGTTGATAAAGTGTGCAAACTTCAGCGCTCCATTTATGGACTGAAGCAAGCATCTCGGAGTTGGAACCTTCGTTTTGATCAAGTGATCAAGAGCTTTGGATTTGTTCCAAATTGCTGCGAAGCTTGTATCTACAAGAAAGTGAGTGGGAGCTCAGTGACATTTCTGATACTATATGTGGATGACATATTGATTATTGGAAATGACATCATGCTTAACGATGTGAAGAGTTATTTGAACAAGTGTTTTTCAATGAAAGACCTAGGTGAAGCTACTTATATATTGGGCATCAAAATCTATAGATATAGACAAAGATGCCTGATAGCTTTAAGCCAGAGTACATACCTAGACAAAGTTCTGAAAAGGTTCAGAATGGATAAGGCAAAGAAAGGTTCAGTGCCTATGTTGTCAGGTAAGATATTGAGCAAGGATCAGTGTCCAGCTATGGTAAATGATAGAGAAGCTATGAGCAAAGTGCTTTATGCCTCGGCCATAGGTTCTATCATGTATACCATGTTGTGTACTAGACCGGATGTGTCCAATGCTCTTAGTTTGACGAGCAGATACCAAAGTGATCCAGGAGTGGAACACTGGACAGCCATGAAGAACATCCTAAAGTACGTAAATAGGACTAAAGAAATGTTCTTAGTCTATGGAGGTGATGAACAGCTCGTCGTAAAGGGTTACGTCGACGCTAGTTTCGACACCGACAAGGATGATTCTAAATCTCAGACAAGATACGTCTATATTTTGAATGGAGGAGTCGTGAGCTGGAGAAGCTGCAAGCAAAGCGTGATCGCGGGATCTACAGTAGAAGCGGAATACATGGCTGCTGCAGAAGCGTCAAGTGAAGGAGTTTGGATCAGGAACTTCATCACTGAGCTTGGCGTGGTTCCAAGTGCCTTCGATCCACTTGAGATATTGTGTGACAACACTGGCGCCATAGCACTAGCTAAGGAACCAAGATATCATCCAAAGACCAAGCATATCAACCGCAAGTTTCATATAATCCAAGATTATATAGCAGATGGAGATCTGAAGATTAGCAAAGTACATACAGATCTGAATGTCGCAGATCCATTGACTAAACCTCTTCCACGTGCAAAACATGATCAACACCTTAGTGCCATGGGTGTTAGATTGTTGCTAGATGTAAACTAGATTATTGACTCTAGTGCAAGTGGGAGACTGTTGGAATTATGCCCTAGAGGCAATAATAAAGATGTTATTATTATAATTCTTGTTCATGATAAAGTTTATATTCCATGCTAGAATTGTATTAAGCGGAAACTTTAATACTTGTGTGGTTTGTGAACAACACCGTGTCCCTAGTATGCCTCTATGGACTAGCTCATTGATTAATGATGGTTAAGGTTTCCTAACCATAGACATGAGTTGTCGATTAATAATAAGATCATATCTTTGGGAGAATGATATGATGGACATACCCAAACTAAGCGGAGCAATTAGATCGTGTCATCGTGTTCATCTTTGCGAAGCTTTTCTTATGTCAAATATTGTATTCGTTAGACCATGAGATAATACAACTCCCTGGTATCGGAAGAAAGGTTTGAGGTCATCAAACGTCATCCTATGAGAGGGTGATCATAAAGGTGTCTCTCGGGTGATCGGAAGGTACCTGTTGGGTTGTATGTATCGAGATGGGATTTGTCCCTCCCAAGTCGGAGAGATATACTTCGGGCCCACTCGTGTCGATATAAACACCGCTTGCAAGCATGTGGTTAAGGAGTTAATCACAAAGTGATATCGGATTACGAACGAGTAAAGTACTTCTTGTGAACGAGATTGAACTAGGTATGACGCAATCGACGATCAAATCTCGAGCAAGTAAAATATCGCGAGACGAAGGGAATATATATATGGGATTGATTGAATCCTGGCATCGTGGTTCATCCAATATGATCATCGATGAATGTGTGGGAGTCAATATGGGTTTCCAGACCCCGCTGTTGATTATTGATAGAAGATCATGTCTGCATATTATCGAACCCGAAGGGTCACACACTTAACGTGTCTCGACGCTAGGATAGATTGGATAAATGGTTTATGAGTTTTTGTTCGGAGTCTCGGATGGGATCCGGGACATCATGAGAGGTTCCGGAATGGTCCGGAGAATAAGATTCATATAAGGCAATGCAGTTTTTGGAGTTCGGAATTGTTTCGGGTTAATCGGTATTGTACCGGAAGCTTCTAGAACCTTCCGGAGTGGGACTAACGTGGCCCCACTTGTCGGGAGGGGGCATGGGCCTATGAGGGAGTGCCCTGGCTGCATTGGGCCAGGGGCACAAGGCCCCATAGGGCCCAGTCGGCCAAACCCTAGGGAAACCCTAGGGGAGCTTCTAGAAGGAGGGGGAAACTTGCCTCCCACTCCTCCCTCCTTGGCCGTCGGCCCTAGGGCTTGGGGGAGGGGCAAGGGCCAGCCGCCACCCCTCTATATAAAGAGAGCTGGGGGCTGCCCCTTCTCTCTCCCTCTCTCTCTCTCTCTCTCTCTCTCTCTCTCTCTCCCCATTCACAGCGTGGCGCCTGCAGAAACTCTCCACCGCTTGCACTGCGTCGTCGCGTTGTAGATCCAATCCATCTCCCCACTCCACTTGCTGGACCGAGGAAGGAGAAGACGTCGAGGTGCCACACGTGTGCATCTCTCGGAGGCATCGCCACTTGCGGTGTTAGATCGGATCGCGAGGAGGAGAAGCGAGTATGACTACATCACCCACGTTTCGTCGAACGTTCCGCTGTGTGAATCTTCAAGGGTATGAAGATCTCATCTCCCCCCCCCCCCCCCTCTCGTTGTTTGCATCTCCTAGATTAGATCTTGGCTTTCCCGTTCGCATCCGTAGAATTTTTTGATTTATTATGCTGCGAAACCCTTCAATTAGATGCTTTTATGCTTGGCTTGCATATGATTCAGATGGTCTAGTGGCTTTGGAATCCATGCTTGGTAAAGTCAATGGCTTGATAACTTTCCACTGCCATTTCTTGGTTTATGATCATGATTATGGTGTGATGAAATCACTGTCTTAGTGTTGTTGGCTTAGAAATTAATATGTGGTTTGAGATCACAATGATCTCAAACAGTACAGATAAACATTGGAATGTTTTTAATTATGATTCCTGACAGGAAAATGATTAGTAGATTGATTTGTTGAATCTGTGATGATTGGATGTTTATCCTGATTCATATAGAATTGTTCTTGTGCAACCATCTTGGTATGGCACACAAGATTGATTCTTATTCATTGATTGGGTTGGTTTAAGCTTAGGACAAGCTTGGCTTCATAAGATAAATAGAAATGTTCTTCTTTGAAATCCCTAAGACCAATGATGTTGGTCTGAGGCTTAGGGTTTTTAGCCCTTATCTATTTGATTCATATAGATAGTCCTGGTAGTGGTACCAGCTATTGTTTTTGAATCAAAGCTTGGTAAAAATGATAGTAAGATTGATCTTTATCTGGATCCAAAGGATTAGTTTCTAAGGTGCTACCCTTACTCTAGGGATGTTCCTACAAATTAGATCTTAGCTATATTTATGCTTGAATTGTAATATATAGCTTGACAATCAAAGCAATGATGTTGTTCTGAGATCTGATTGGATCCTTGTACTTTGCTGTTTGCTTTTAGAGTTTAAAATCTCTATGATGGATTCACACCACTTGGGTGCTTTCTGAGAGTTTGTTTCATAAAACAACACATGCTTCTGTCTAGATAATATGATTAGATCATGTGAGGGTTTTATGATTCTCACCATAAAAATTGATGATGATGGAGTTGGTGATGATCTTGATCTGGTTTTGCTGAACTCCTGAGCTAGACCTTGAGCTAGCCTGCTCCTCCTAGCTCCCGAACTTTCTCTTGTTGTCCACTTGATCCTTCCCCCTCCTTATGTTACCATCCTGGTGATGAGATCTGGGGCTTTGGTTGGTTTGGTTGCTGGTTGTTGTGCTTGGTTAGCTGCTGTCTAAGCTGTCTGTTCTTGTGTGTGTGCAGTGAAAAGATGAACTAGTGCCTCTCCATGGTTGTGCTGCTGGTTTTGTGAGTTTGGAGCTGTGCTGTGAGGCTGACAGCACATCACATGCATTTAGTTGTGTGTCCTGCTTGTGTGCTTGCTGTGCAGTTGTGGATATGTTCAGAATTTTGAATTTGACTATTATCTGGTTACCTTTACCCGGCTGGTGAAACTTGCCCCTCTTGGCTGTCATTTGACTTCTGGCTTAAAAATTATGAAAGATAATTCTTTCATATTGGTGAAACTTGCCCCTTCTATAATTTCTCAATGATGAACTTGTTCAGTGCACTTCACTGACATGTCTGAGACAAAAAACAATAATAACTCTAACTTTCCTTTTTCTATTTAGTTTCTGTTGGTTTTGCAGGTACAGATTTAAAATGAAGATTTTAGTTTAGGTTTAGTTATAGAACAATCCAATATAATCTTCTTCATACTTTTGTAATTTCCATTTTATTATTTTGTAATCTTCATCTTATTATTTTGTAATAAAGATTAGATTATTATCAATAAAGATTATTCTTAGTCTTTATTTATTTTCTTTTGTGAAGTGTGTGGATGATTTCAATAAGTTACAATTTTGTAACTTATTTATAAAATAAAACTATAAAATAAGTTTTCATATTCTTAATTGTTTTCTTTAGTTAAAATTTGAGTTATAATAATTAACTCTTAATTAAATTAAGATTCAAACATTATTCCTAATTCATTTGAATTATAATTCAAACACTCAAGTTTAAAATTCAAATTCATTTTAAAACACAAAATTCCTCAAAGCTCCTATCAAAGTCTATAGCAATGATCCTTTACGACTGAACCTAATCTCAAAGTATGAAAGAAACCTTGATCACTTTAGGTTTTTATTTGACAAAAATTTTACTCACATTTTCACAGATGAATGCATGCAACATTCCAAATTCCTAAATCTACCCTTCGTTACACTTGGGCTATGTGGGTATTGATTGGATAGTTTAGGAAAAAGGTGAGAAGGGGAACATATACTAGAATCCGTTCAGACAGGGTTTTAGATAATCCTAGTTGGTAGATGTTGTTCCCTCAGGCATAGCTATGACATCTTACATCGGCTAAGTCAAATCACTGCCTAATTTATTGTGTGTAAGTCCGGTACTTCTAAGCCGAATAGCTAAATACGTCGAAGGTTGTTTAAATATGAATTAATGTGGGAGACCCACCCACAATTTATTTTACATGTTCAGTAGATTTGGAAGGACAATAAAGAACATGTGACACTAGAGGATATCAAAGCCAAATTGAGCTTTCTATAGAGTGGCCTGGTGAGGTGGAACCGAGATCTTTTTGGATAGGTTCACAAATAAATGGAAGTTTGCAGCTCACTGAATTGCATGCAGCTCCAGATAGAGTTGTCCCAAACCATGAGGAGATTAAGGTTTCTAAAAGAATTATCGAGCCTAATCATCATGAATAAATTATGTGGAGGCAGTGTTTGGGAATACAATGTCTTTCTGAGGGGTACAATAACACTCAATTATTCCATCGGAAAGCTTTAGGGAGGAAGAAGAAAAATAAAATTGAGAACTTTAAGAAAGATGATGGCTATGTGACTGAGGATGTTAAAGAAATGAAGGAGATGGTAAGAGATTTTTACCATAGCGTATATACTCCGTAGGGGACTCAAGGTATGGTTGAAGTGCTTGATAGAGTAGCATGTCGTGTTATGAAGGATATGAACACAATATTATCGGCACCATACATAGAAGAGGAGGTTAAAACATCCATATTTCAAATGTTTTCGACAAAGGCACAGTGCTAGATGGCTTTCCCGCCCATTTTTACCAACTGATACGTCCAATTTGCATCACCATTCTATATCATAATTTGCCTCTTTTCATTGAAATATGTTTTATTATGAGGTATTACTTATGTCTTTTTCCACTGTTTTTGCATGTTGGATGATTCTTAGAGGATGGACTGCCGGAGTCAGAATTCTGATAGAAAAAGAGGTGTTTTGATGCAATTTCGCGAAGATCATAAAAATACCAGAAAAATATTAGAAAATTATATTTTTCGAGAAGACGGAGGAAGCTAGAAGCGGAGGCGTAGCTGGGCCACAGGGGCCCACACCCCCTAGGCGCGAGCCCACCTTGCCCCGCGCCTAGGGCAGGTGTGGCCCACCTGGCCGGCTCCTGACTCTGCCCTCTAGCCTATATCTTCCTCACGGAACCCTAATACCATGGAGGGCAACCACAGAAAGATTTCCGCCGCCTCTGCGAGGCGGAAAACACCGAGAGAGAAAGATCTCTCCGGCAGACAGATTTTTGCCCGGGAAATTCCTTCCCGGAAAGGGGAGATCATTGCCATTAACACCGTCATCAAGCTAGGCTTCATCGGGATCATCATCATCATCATCATATCCACACCATCATCTCTACCAGCACCATCATCACCACTCCATCCCGCTGTAACAATTGTGTTGGATATTGCTTTAGTTCTTAGGGGAAACTTTCCCGGTGTTAATTACTATTGTAGTTGATGCTTGTGAGTGGAACCATTGGATTATTGTTTATGTTCGTATTGTTATCCATCACCATATCATCTTTGATCTTGATCCATATGATGTCTTGTGAGTAGTTCGTTTAGTTCTTGAGGACATGGGAGAAGTCATGTTGTTAGTAGTGGATTTGTGTTGAGTTATTATTCAATGGTTTAGTATTTAAGTTGTGGTGCTATTCTTCTAGTGGTGTCATGTGAACGTCGACTACATGATACTTCACCATTTATGGGCCTAGGGGAATGCATTGTGTATTTGGCTACTAATTGTGGGATTGCCGGAGTGACAGAAACCTGAACCCCCGTTAGGACACCGTTGTACAAGGGAGTGTAGGATCTCAGAGTTTAAGACTGTGGTTATGTTTGTATCTTAGTTACTTTCCTGTAGTTGCGGATGCTTGCAGGGGGTTTAATCACAAGTATGTATTAGTCCAAGTAAGGTCGGTACATTATCACAGGTTCACCAACACAACACTTACAACACCAAAGAAGAGTACTCAGCTATTTGAAGTGAAAGCACTTGACAAAATTCTCATGTGTCCTCGAGAACATTTGGCCCTTATAAGTATTTCCACCGGCTTGTCTTTTGCTAAGAAAGGATTGGGCCACTTGCTGCAGTTGTTCGTTGTCTTTATTACTTGCACTTTGTTTTGTTGCTTTATCAGAAAACCCCTAAAAATCCGTTTGCTAAGTATTTACAGAGATTTCCTGCTCCATACCACTAGTCAACACCTTTCGCTCCTCGTTGGGATCGACATTCCTATTTATCTAAAGTACTACGATACACCCCCCTATACTTGTGGGTCATCACCAATGCCATTGGAATATGTGTGGGAAGGAGGTCACGACAGCTGTGTTGAACGTGCTGAATGGTGTGGAGTCTCTATATGCTATTAATTCTACATGTGTTGCCCTTATTCATAAGACAATTTCATCCCATTAGCTTGTGTAACGTAATTTTGAAGGTATTTTCAAAAGCTCAAGCAAATAGGCTAAATTAATATTCCTAGTTATTATTTCCGTGTAACAATAGGCATTTGTCCGGGAAGACTAATAACTAACAATATTATTTCTGCATATATGAATGCTTAAAATTCATGAAGAATAAGTGAGGGAGGCACAAGTAGTTTGGTGCTCAAAAACTCGACATGTTAAAATCCTATGAGGGGATAGAATGGAGTTATTTAGAAGCTATGAAGCTAAACTTGGGAATCAATGCTAAGTTTGTAAGCTCTGTAACACGATTGGTCACTATCGTTTCTTTCAGTGTTAGTTAACGGAGAGAGCACTGAATATTTCCAGCTATATCTAGAGGTATTCAGCTGGGTGATCCCATCTCATCGTATTTGTTTTTCTTAGAAGTTGAAGTTCTTTCTTGCCTTTCCACGAGCAGGGGTGACAACCTATTCATCCAGAATGTGACCAAAAGATACATCAGCAACCCTGTCGGCCACCCCCGTCGGCTCAACGCCACCGGAATCGACCATCACAACGGCCCCCATGTCAAGGAAGAGGTTGTGGACAACAAACTCTGCACTGTCCATCAATGCCATCGGTAAGGGCTCTGGAAAGTCCGCAATGGTTGCAACAATAGCAACTTGCCCTCCTCTTGCATTGGCCAGTGGCAGGCGGGAGAGAAGACTAACGATGGCCAAGAAGACACTCACCAAGGAGGAGGCAAACAAGAAGAATAGGAAGGCGGTTGCAGGGACACCAACGACTATTTCTAGTCCGGTAGCTCATGTCGTGTCACCGGCCACCCCTACGACTCATCGCCCCGCTTGACCAGCCGCCACAGCCTCCATAGGAGATCATAGCTGCCAATGCATGATGAAACACCAGAGAGGTAAAAAATCCATTGTCTTCTCGGTCGAAACATTGGTGATGGCATTAATCGTAGGGTGATGGTATTGTTGTTCTTGGTGATTGTAGTGCGACGAAGATGGAGGTGGCTGACTTCATGTCTCAATTGGACTCGTCACACCTTATTGGCCTCGATGATCTCAACTATGATGCTCAAGGGGAAGAGGCTGAGAAGGAATAAGAGGAGGATGAGGTTGTGCAGGAGGAGGAGGTCAACGATCCCGTGGAGGATAATCAAGGAAGCATCAAAATATCAAGGACATAGAAGTATTGCCAACAAGAAAACATTGCTTTGTGCCATGCTTAGATGAATGTGTCGCTCGATGCCTCGGTTGGCATGGATCAATCCAAGGGAAAAAATTGGAGTAAGATTGAGGACTACAATTGCAGAACGGCTTCCCTTCCATCCAACCGCATTCAATGCTCTCCTAGCCACTGTTGGGGCACCATCCAATATCAATGCAACTGGTGGTCCGGCTGTGTCGATCAAGTCTACCATGCACCACCGAGTGGGGTGCCAATCACGGAGTATGGGCCTATCATCCAAGAGCTCTACAAGCAACACAAGAAAAAGAAGAACGATAGGGGCTTCACTTTGCACGATTGTTGCAAAGAGCTAGTTGGCAATAAGAAGTGGGTGCAGAGGAATTGGGAGACCACACCGAAGATGTCACAAATTAGCATATCTCGATTATATGTAGGACTAATTCTAGGTTTGTACCTTTGTGGCATTAATGAGTTGGTTAGTTGGTAAGTACCTATAATTATGAGTTTGTTAGTTACTAAGTACCTCTTCTATATTTTTGACTGGCTGGAGGTACAAATGTTAGCCATGAGTCTATTAGATTAGACTAATTGATCAGTTAGACTAAGAGGATGTTTGGATTAGAGGTATTTTTTGTACGTGCTCTAGTGTTTAGTTCAAATTTGAATGAAGTGCCAGAGCGGCACACATAAAACAACTTTCATTACATACAAAGTCAAAATGGGTACCGTTTCATGTAGTTTATGAGCTTCGGGCATTTTTCTCCTCCGACGGCACCTCTTTTGTCTATATCCATTTGCGTGTGAACTTACGCCACAAATCCATATATACATATTATGATGCATGACATGTAATTTGTTTTTTTGTTTCAACTTAGCTTGTAATTTCCTCAAATATTAGGGACTAGCTTGCAGTCTATGTTGCTTGTTACTTTTACTATTCTACCATTTTATTTTATTTTTTGGAAAACACAAAAGACACATTTCATTGAAAAGGTAGAGTTTTGAGTTATAATCCCTATATAGATTATTGTGTTGTGTGTTAATTTTGATTTCAGCAAATAAAAAAGTATACCATGTTCTCATATAGATTATTTGTTATGTTTATTTCTATTACTATATTTTTTCTCAACTATGGTAGTCTCTTTGTCTATTGATTTTAGTCTTGCCAATGTCCTCTTACGCTTTATGTGTGTTTTGCAACAAGTATGTCACCGGTATCCTTAGTTAATAGCTTGTCAAAAAAATAACTTGCTATGTAACCTTAGTTTTGATGTTGGGAGCAAGTTACACTAATCTAGAAGCTGCTTGAACCGAGATATTTTCGGCACTTACTTGAAAACTGAATTGCCCCTTTCATTATGCACTAGGTTCTTTACTCGAAGGACTGAGATCCTCTGGGAGATAAGATCATCAAATGGCCAACAAATCCAAATCACTAGAGCCTCAACCGTAACATGAATCATATCTTTAGCATGTGTATTGTATCAATATTTGGGTAACCTTATAATCGAAATTCCTGAATGTGTGAAATTCCTTTATGGTTTTATATTCAATATATTTGTGTGTTGCTTCTTACAAACTTCTATGTTGATATAATCACATAACATCGCTAACCCCTCCTCTGTCATGCATTTCTGTAAACTTACTCCACACATGCCAATATTGGCACGCCCAAATTCGGTACTTGCTGACCAATTCCCACCAAGAAATGTACAACCATGAAATTAAATGAACAAAGAATGAACCAAATTTATGCCTTACAGGAGTGAACTAAGCCAAAGATAGGGTGAGCATATTCAGTTTATACAGTCTACACAAAGCAGAGTATATCAAACAAAAAATCCATATTTCGCCATCCTGCTATGGCTCCCCTCACACTCTTTTCACCACCACCCCACTTAATCTATCACCAACGCCGCAAGCTTAGCCTGTGAAGCACGCAGATCGATCATTTCTGACGATCAATTACAGGTACTGAGCTTGTATTCTGTCCCTGTTCTGCTCCCACCACACCTTCGCCCTGTCCTCGCCGAACCTCTCCCGGCTGCACGCAAAAGCACACACGAGCGAACAGGCATGAGAGATCGAACGTGACCGAGAAATATAGCTTGGCGTGTACAGTGTACATGCATATGATCGTTGCCGTGAGCACGTACCTGAACCTGACGCGGCGTAGCTCGCGGGTGCCGTCGCCGAGCTCGCGGATGGTGAGGCAGACGCCCGGCTCGTCCTGCTCGATCCACTCCGCCGCTTCCATGTCGCTGGCGTTGCTGATGGACACAGAGGCCTCGTCGCGGGACGACGTGGTGGCGCGCGACGGGTCGTAGGAGGACGGTCCTCCGCCGCCGCCGCCGGACGCCGCGGTGTTGAGCATGTTGAAGTGGTGCGCCCAGACGTGGTCGGACGGGTCCGGCACCGCCGCCGCGTAGGGGTAGCAGGGCGCCGCCCTGTTGGAAGGCCCCGCCGCGTACGACGGCGGCGGCGGCGGCATCATCGCCTTGCACGACACGCTCCGGGACATCGGGTCTTTGCTCGACGACGGCATCATGGCTACCGGACTCTCTGGCCGGGTGGAGCCGGCCCGGGAGTAGGACGAATCTCTCTGCAACCATTCGATGACGGATCAATTCAGGCGAATTACAAAATGTTTCACGTGCGATCGATGCGTTTAGCGACGTACCAGAAGCGAGTCGTCGACGGAGGAGTTGGGAGTGGAGCCCCCGGCCTGCTGCCGGCCGCTGAAGGTCTGCACGTTGTACAGCTCAACGATGCGGTCGTAGTTCTCGCCCCACCACCGCTGAGCCTCCCACTTGTTGAACATCTCCCGGCTATACCGCACGCACGTAAGAAACAACATGCAAGAAAATTAAAACCGCCTGACTTGATTGATCACAAGCTAACCTGACCGAATGCAAATGTAAAATTCATCAGAAACACAAACCTGAAGCGGATGCGCTTGAGGTCGTTGCCACCGCCGGGGAGCGTGACGAAGGTGATCTGGACGCCGGGCTCCACTTGCGCCATCCACTCCCTGGGCACGGCGGCGTCAACGTCCACCCTCACGCCGCCGTCCTCCTCCTCGTCGATGCCCGGCCACCCGCGCCCGGTGATGTCCCACGTCGCCGAGGACGCGGCCCCCACACTCCCATTATTGGTCGCTGCCGCGCCCGTCCTGCTCGCGTACACGCCGGCGCCGACGTCGCCTGCGCCCGTCCTGTGCGTGGGAGTGAAGCTCGTGTCGTCGATGAAGCCCGGGTAATGGCGGCCGTATCCCCTCCCACGGAATGACGGGCTCCCCGCGGCGGTAGGCGCCCTGTACTGCTTGCCGGAGCCGGAGAACTTGAGCACCATGTCCTTGAGCTGAAGGCAGCACATATTGCACCAGTACGCGCGTACGTACGTATGTAAGAGCCCAGTTAATTAGCCACCACTCACTCACACTAAGTCACTAAATAAGACAATAATAACCGCTCATGACCAACTCATGAGTGTAATCTAACATCAGGCATGACTGGAATTAGCATAAGTAGCTGCCGTGGTTAGTCAGTTACCAACACAAGTGCTTGCCAATTCTTTAATAAGGTTTGGGATCGATCCATAGGTTGGCCGAAGAAAAGGATATGCTTGTTGTTGAGTGCTGACTAAGCTAGTGACCAGTTAACTGACTATCACGCATGACGATCGAATAAGTCCAAACCAAAGAGGGCATGTATGTAGATGTATCACAAGGCTACACATGTAGAGCACAAAGGACCACGCTATGTACGTACGTAGAGAGCTAGAGATAGTGATCACGCAGGAATGATCAGTGAAATCTTTAGCCCTTTCGTCTGAAACAAGGAACCTGCAGACACTGATGCCGGTGCATGCATGCAGCGTATGGTATGATCCCGCATTATGCGTTGCGTGCGTACTTGAAAAGAAGACACGGCAGCAAAGCACGCGTCGCCAAAGCCACGCACACCCGCCGGGCAGGAGGGGGAGTAGCCCAGCTGCCCAGAGGGCGAGGCCCAGCCTGACGGCCCTTTCCTAAAGGGCTGAACCGCCGTAGCCCCTGGCCGGGCGGCCGGGCAGGACCACGTACCCCTCATGCATCGTGGCCCTCGGGCCGGCCGGCTTTATTCCTTCACCAAAGCGCAAAACCACGGCATACGCCTTTCCACGGGGAAAATGTGACGCAGGTTGCAGAGGCAAAGGGGTCCCATCTCCAGCCAGCCAGCAGGCACATGAACTCAGGCGGTGTCGCGTCACGCTTTGCGTAGTGCGCTGTGGGCTTCAAAGATCTTTGCTATACGGCAAAGGGGATGGACGAGGCGGTGTGGCCGAGCTTGAGATCGAGAAAAGAGAAAGAATGTCGTGTGTCCCGCCATGGCCACCGTACCATGGCCATGGGGAACTAGCAAAAGCGTTCCAAAGGTAGCTAGGGGGGATGGGGGATCCAAGCAAGCAAAGGGAAAAGGCAGCTAGCGGCCGGCCTTCCATGCATTCCACCACGTCTACTCAATGCGCGCGCATCGTGTCCTCTCTAGCTAGCTCCTCCCCTTGACCGAGCTTGCTTTTTCCTCCGGGGAATGTCGTGAGGATGATGGAGCTATGGCCAGCCAGCTAGTATGCTTCTCCGTCCGTACTCGCCCTAGTGGTGCTAAAGAAAGCGATATCGAAATCACTGTCATCCACGCTGGCGCTGCGCTTTTGGGTGCATGATGCCTGCATGCATGGCTCGATCATAGACGCGCGCCCTACCTAGCCAGCCAGCTAACCGTCGTCGTATCACCGTGCTAAAGATTGACGAAACTTGGTGCTTTTGGATAAGAGCGCAGAAGCCTCGCTCTAGTACCTACTACTACTTGACTGATAGTATTATTACTCATGCATCTAGCAAAGCCTGCGTGTGTTAATTGACTATCTATCTACTGCATGCCGATGTGCATGCATGACCCAAATATGCATGTCCTATGCCTTGATCATTTGCTTTTCAATGAAAATGGAATGGGGCTAAGAGCCTGAAGCTTCCAAAGAGGACGACCGATGATCGAGCTGGGCGCGCGCTTGCGTGGGGTGGCGGAACTAGTTCTCCTATAACTGAGCAAGTGCCAAAAAATGCCAGTCAGGGAATGGCGACTCCTCCTTTGTCTCTACTATACCTTAGTAATTGCCAAACGCAGCCGCGCGCTATATATCCCTGCAGAGCTACCTAGCTAGCTAGCTAGGGAATGGCTAACCGATCATCGGCCGGGCAATGCAAGGAAGGTTTTTAATTCGGCTCTGCTTCCCCGTGGCCTTGCTTGGGCAATTCCTAGGCTAAATACTGCGCTGCACTGCGCTGTAAACAGGCTCGGTGTCAGAGCTAGGGCGTTCGTCCCGGCTGGCATTCCCCTCCTTGTCTATGTATGAGTAACTCTATCTATCGATCCCTCCCTCGACCTGTCATTCTCACGCTGACACACAAGCATTGCATTGCATTGCATATACGAACAGGTGGTGGTACTGGCAGGTGTTAGAAAAAGAGCCGTAGAGTCGATCCAGGAGTAGGACGTACAGTACTACAGTTGTTGTGGAAGAGATCGAGGGGGAGATATGGGCGCGTACCTGTGAGGTGAGAGACCTGACGGCCGGCGTGGCCGCGGCACGGGAGCCGTCCTCCCCGCCTTCCTTTGCGGAGCACGCGATGCATGCAAGCATCTTCGCTCGTATCTTCTGGCGTTGGCCCTCCTGCCTCTCTCACACGTTCAACACGTACGGCGGGTTAAACTCCTCGCGCTGCAGTACCACCGTAGCTAGCTCCCTGTACAACAGAATAAGAATATATATTGAGCACATCGCATATCATGCAGGTTACGCTCTCATGCAGACAGACGGTGTACCCACCATGCATGAGATGTTGGATCGATGGTCAAACATTGCTATCTGCAAGTCGACGTTAGTTGAACTACGTATGTCAATAATACTGTACTCGTATATATTGCATGCATGGTTCATGCATGCCACAATACCGTACTCGGTCTATACTGTACGACTCTGCTACCAATGTAACGTCATATGTACTACACTTGTACAGTGACCTACTGTGACGTCGACATC
Organism: Avena longiglumis; assembly: GCA_030063025.1. Taxonomy (NCBI): domain Eukaryota; kingdom Viridiplantae; phylum Streptophyta; class Magnoliopsida; order Poales; family Poaceae; genus Avena; species Avena longiglumis. Next base: position 39,693,050 of record CP125976.1, on the reverse strand, counting down.
TACTAGCTAGGTTGATTCTAGTACCGCGCCATTTAAACCTCATACACATACTTCCGCTGGGTCACTACACCTACACGTACGGACGTCTAAATCACTGTTGAGCGACGTAGTCCACGCACCGCACGTGTGTGCGACCGAGCTAGCGACCACCACTGTACTAGAAATTAACTGCCGATGCCTCTGTGCCCAGCAGCTTAATTTGCGGCGCGAAGGGAGCGACGACGCATGCAAACTGTGCAAATTACTAAGGCCGTGGACGAGAGCTGGCTCGCACGGTTCCGCTTGCACCGGCCGGCCGGCGCCTAAGACGGGGCAGGCCACATCCTGCAAGTATATACAACAGTACTAGTACACAGTAGGGCTACTTGTACTCCTACTTATCGAAAAAAAAGAAAAATGAGCAGTGCAAGCAGCCCATGTCGATTGGCAGCGTGCATGCAGACCAGGCTAGCTGTTGTTCTAGCTAGCAGAGCAGAAAAAGACACTGTAAAGACAAAAGTAACAAGACATGGATGGAGCAGGCTGGCGGGCGGGCGGGCAGGCACGCAGAGGCAGACGGATGCAACAAACCAAAATCTCCAACGGGCGGTCCGTCTGCGACATGCCGATGCTTCTGCCCGCCTGCGAGACCATCCGGCCTGCCCGGCCGGAGAGCACGCCCCCATGCCAGCCAGCAGCCATGACGTACGTACACGCATAAGGAAACAAAAAAAATACGCAGCGTACATGGCGCGCAGCGAAGCTTCTCACGTGTCGTCTTTTGTACTCTTTCTGTACGTATGGACATGCATGCGCATGCCAACGACTACTGTCCTGGCCGCTACTCTACGTACTAGTCTGTCTACTGGTTTAAATTCAGATGAGCGCGGTGTCCGACGGGAGGACAGGGGCGCATGGGGGAGACTCTCCGCCCACCACCGAACGGCAGCGGCATCGGCTAGCTAGCTCGCCGGACGAGGCACTGGCCCCCTCCCCTGATCCGGCCTGATGCGCGCGGCAGACGGATCAGCTACAGTACAGTCTACGTATGGACTATGGATGGAGGTCCCCCGAGATCAGCGTATTGCCTCGACATTCTTTATCTTTTCTAGTACCCACTTCAGGCGGACGGGCCCGGCGCAAAGCCACCACCCATCGAGTGTCTGCGGTGATGGGCCCACACAGATGATCCTCTTTTTTACTCTACTAGCTTGATTATTGTTTTTCTTTTGCCACAGGCGGTGTGTATGCATGTGTGTCTGCAGTTGCCGCTGTGCATCGCCGGGTGGGCTAACCTTGAACACTCTACTAATGGGGTGACGATCATCAGAACGGCAAGCTCTGTTTCTATTAGAGGGTAATGCTAGAGCTGTGAATGTAGAGAAGGACAGTGGCCAGCCACACATTGACTGACCACGGAGATTCATACTTACGGGCAACTGACGGCCGACCGGTAGATATCTTCCCCTCCTTCGCGCGAGTTCAATTACCCGACGCGTCAACCAGCGGTATCTCCTCCTCTCTATCGCCTCTCCACGAAATAATCTGAAAAATAGGTGGAATCAAAGATTTAGATGACGTGACATGAGCTAGCTACCGGCCGGAGAAGGCAGGACGTAATCATCTCACGTACTCCGGTTTACTGAAATTTAAAAAAGACCGTTGGGGTTTGACTTGTGACGAACAGAGCGGCGAAACAGAACAGACATATGCAAGCTGGAGGTGGAGAAAAAGCATACTAACAGAAAACTAGAAAAGGGTGGGAGTAGTAGTAAAGAGGAAGCGGACGAAAGGGCAGAACTAAATGCTTGGACGGAAAAATAATGGCAAGCGAACAGACGCGGCGGCGCGCGTCAGCGCCGTTCCGGTTGATTTCTTTACCTTCTTCTCCGCCTCTCGCCGGCGCCGCGCGAGGCTGCAGCTTCTGGCCGGCCGGACTTCTCAGTTGCCTCGGGTCAGAGCCTTGTTCCAGAACGCACGAGGCCTCCTCCGAAACAAAGCACTGGCGGAGGACCTTGCCGCCAGGACGCGGACGAGGAAGACGGCACTGGCACCGGCGGAAGCTTCGGCTGCGTGCGACGACACCAGACGGAGGCAATCTAGGGGACGCAACCTAGCCTTCTTCAGCTGGGAGGTATAAACGACGGAACAAGGCTGGAAGAGGAAACGGTGTGGGAGTGGGACTCTCACTCTCTCAGCAGGGGCGGTCTATAGCATGGGGCAGACGGGCGGCCGCCCTAGGGCCCCCAGCGCCAGCGTCCCTGGCCCATGTAATGTATTGTTAGTGTGGTAGGCTAGTGTAGTATATCTTTCACCGTTAAATCACTTTCTAAGAGCATTTTCACTGGTCCTTCAACGGTGTTCGACGTGCCTAATTTTGGGCTGTAGTGAGGCCATCGGAGATATCATAGATTTTAAGGCCCCTTATATAAAAAAATAATCAACCATTCACACACTTCAACATTTACATTCACAAACACTTCAATTTTTTTACATTGAAAGGAAAACTAAGGCCTACGGTAGCGAAGGCCCTGCTCTCGCCAAGAGGGTAGCGCCACGACAGCGGTGGTGGCGGTGTCCCTCTCGCGACATCCCAGAGGTCAAACAGCGAGTTGTATCTCGCTAGCTGTGTGCCGGCCTGCTCTCTTGCTCGGTCGTGTCTCGCACACAAGTCAGCATCATCAGTCTCTCTATGCACACAAGGACAAGCCGGTGGAAATACTTATAAATACCAAATGTTCTCGAGGACACATGGAAATTCTGTCAAGTGCTTTCGTTTCAAATAGTTGAGTACTCTTATTTGGTGTTGTAAGTGTTATGTGAGCAGGGGCGGAGCTCCCATTAGGGCAAGGTAGGGCAGCCGCCCTACCTTGATTTTTGGCAAACACCTTTAGATGCACATGTTTTTTCTGAACAAATTGACTGGTTGTACACTGAAAACAGACTTCGTATGAGAAAGTTATGTTTGTTTTACTGAGCACTGCGCAAAACTATTTCCGAAGTGAAATAAAGACTAGGTGTAGTATAGTTTGAATTCATATTTTTCTTTGCAATAGCTAATTCACGGTAAATTTGACTCTAAACAATTTCTTATGGATCTAATTTGCCTTTGTATAAATTATTGATCTAAAATTCTAATTGTATCACTTTAGTTAATACTGTTGGTGAAGGATGTGAGTATTACTTGTTCAATTAGAGAAATTATGGTTTGGAGCCCTCCTGAAAGATGCGAATTCATGCAGAAAATAATATCACAAGCCTGGGTATGAATGAAATTGTAATAGAATGAGTGAAAATCATTAAAAGAGGGAAGACACCATGTCATTGTTGATTATTTTCATGTTGTGGACACCTTCTATTTAACTATAGACTCTATTACAACCAATTTTGTTTGATGAGCTATTGTTACCGTTACTTCAGAACTTCTTGGCTTGACTCAAGTGATTCATTATATAGGTTCAACCTGAATAAGATTTCTTAGCTTACAGTTATTCATATGCGGAGAATTGAAGACTTTAGAGATTATCTTTTTGAACGACACATCATGTTTTATACGGTTTATCGTCTTGTTGACCTGTCTTTTCTTTTACTAGTGGCGACGGCAAAAGTTGAAAGGCCTTTCTCGATGGCAAATATCATTAAGACCGAGTTGCACAAAAATATTTTCATGATTGCTTCTCCATGACTTGATGATATGCTAAATCGAGGAAGGGATAAAAGTCTTCATCGGTAAAATACAGAAGATTTTGAAAATTAGTATTTTTTTGTTTCACTTATAATCAAATATGTTACTATTTTTATTGCATTAAGTGACTATGTATTACATCAAATATGTTTACATCATAATCATAGGTTCACTTACATCTTGAGGCTATTTTGATATTTACATCATTTTCTTAGTTCGCCCTACCTCGGATTTTTTCCATCCTCCGCCACTGATGTGAGTGAACCTCTGCTAACATACCGATCTTACTTGGACTAATACATACTTATGATTAAACCCCCTGCAAGCATCCTCGACTATAGGAAAGTAATTAAGATATAAATCTAACCACAGCATTAAACTCTGAGATCCTACGCTCCCTTGTGCAAAGGTGTCATAACGGGGCTTCAGGTTTCTGTCACTCCGGTAATTCCACAATTAGTAGCCAAATACACAATGCATTTCCCTAGGCCCATAAATGGTGAAGTATCATGTAGTCGACGTTCACATGACACCACTAGAAGAATAGTACCACAACTTAAAATACTAAACCATTGAATAATAACTCAACACAAATCCATTACTAACAACATGAATTCTCTCATGTCCTCAAGAACTAAACGAACTACTCACAAGACATCATATAGATTAAGATCAAAGGTGATATGGTAATGGATAACAATCTGAATATAAACAATAATCCAATGGTTCCACTCACAAACATCAACTACAATAGTAATCAACATCGGAAAAGTTTCCCCTAATGAACTAAGCAAGTATTCAACACGATTGTTACATCGGGATGGAGTGGTGATGATGGTGCTGGTGGAGATGATGGTGTGGATGATGATGATGATCCGATGAAGCCTAGCTTGATGACGGTGTTGATAGCGACGATCTCCCCTCTCCGGGAAGGAATTTCCTCGGCAAAAATCTGTCTGCCAGAGAGATCTTTCGCTCTCGGTGTTTTCCGCCCCGCAGAGGCGGCGGAAATCTATCTATGGTCGCCCCTTGGTATTAGGGTTCCGCGAGGAAGATATAGGCGAGCGGGCGTAGTCGGAGACCGGGCAGGTGGGCCACACCTGCCCTAGGTGCGGACCAGGGGGACCCGCGCCTAGGGGGTGTGGGCCCCCTGTGGCCCTTCTACACCTCCCCTTCTAGCTTCCTCTGTCTTCTGGGAAAATATAATTTTCCCATATTTTTCTAGTATTTTTTGATCTTCGCGAAATTGCATCAAAACACCTCTTTTCCCATCAGAATCCAGAATCCGACAGTTCATCCTCCAAGAATCATCCAACATGCATAAACAGAGGAAAAGACATAAGTAATACCTCATAATAAGACATATATCATTGTATAGAGGCAAATTATGATATAGGATGGTGATGAAAATTGGGCGTATCAACTCCCCCCAAGCTTAGACCTTCGCTTCTCCCTAAGCGAAAACTGAGCTCAGTAAACATGTCCACAGGTTTATGGAGTGAAGTGTCAATAAAAGAATACGGACAAGAAGCATCATACTTATCATTGCACAACTCATAGAAGAAAGCAACTCACCATTATATAACTTAGCTTGCAACAAGTACAGGAGTCACAATAGAGATGCATAAAGATAAATCATAATTGGAATTAGCAAACTTTATTCTTGGTCAGAGAACAACTGGCAAACAGTTTCACAAAAAGCTTTTTTGTAGAAGTCTTCAAAACAGGAGCACTCTTTGCTCAAAAAGGTTTTTCACAATGAAGGCTTTCAAAGTAATACTCAATAGATAAGAGTTTTGTGCAAACAAGGAAGGTAAAGAACATGATTGAATAAATCACCATATGAATGCTTGAAACACAATAACTCAAATGCTTGCTGGAGATAGAGAGGAAGTAGGTTTACTGACTTAACTTGGAAGTAGGAGAAAGGTCCCTTCATAGAGGAAAGCAGGGACTTCAAGTCATAAAGAGCTTCCAAAAGATTATGGTACTTACTAGCTTTGATCCCTCATTGCCCCTATCATAGGCATCTTGACATGATTAAGGTTAAAGTGAACAAGGATGGAGTATATGCTTGACGAAATATGAGTTGGCAATTTCATGTCCCTTGAATATGATGGCCACACCTCATGCTACTCAACTTCAGTTACCGGTAAGTTCTTGTCATTGTAAGTACATGCGTATCATAGAGAACCACCAACGGGGTACCCCTTGCACATGGTACAGGAGATTTCTCATAACCAAAATGACAAGGCAAGCAGATAGTGAGCATCTCAGCGATCTTTTTATTTACTATGTGCATAGATTTATACTGAGGATGCTTCACAGATAGCTCACTATAGTGATGCTGCAAGTTTCCACCATGATTAGGCATGGCTTAGGCTAGCGGCCCAGTGATACGTCGGAAACGTATATATAATTTTTGACGCTCCATGCTTGTTTTGTATCTACTTTTCTTTGCTTTGTCTATACTTTGAGGTCTTTTTATATATTTTCTGGAAATAACCTATTAACAAGTTGCCACAGTGTCAGTTGCATGTTTTCTTCTGTTTTTGGTTCCAGAAAGGCAGAGAATCAATATTTTCGGAATTGGACGGGACAAAAGCCAAAGTTATTATTTTTTCCGGAGCAACACGGAACCACAAAGCAGAGTCGGAGGGGGCCAAGGGGTTGCCAAACCCCCCTAGGCGCGGGCAAGCCCTAGGGGTGCGCAGAGGAGGTGTGGGCCCCCTGGACCCCCCATCGACCTTGATTCATGTGCCTATAAGAAGCCTCCGACCCAAAAACCCTAGAGGCTAAGGGCTGCCAGAAAGGGAGATTCGGTTGGACGGAAAGTCTCTGTTCCATACTTCCAGAAAAACCTCCATAGCGTCGCCGCCACTGAAAGGGAGATTCGGGGGACGGAAAGTCTCTGTTCCGGCACCCTTCCAGGACGGGGAAGTGCCCCCGGAGCCATCTCCATCGATCTCCATCGCCATCTTCATCATCGTTGCTTCTTCCCATGATGATGAGGGAGTAGTTCTTTCTCGAGGCTAAGGGCTCTACCGGTAGCTATGTGTTCATCTCTCTCTCTATGCATGGTCATATTGTGATCATGAGCTTTGTAATCAAGTAGATCTACCTTGCTACTCAAGTGCTTCATTAGATCGACGCCGTTAGCAGGGTTACCCTTCCGGCTTGGCCTGGGCAGGGTTATGGACGCCATTGGTTATTCTCCAGGGCTCTTAGCCCCATTTGCATCTTGTCCGTAGCTGGACGCTCTATCGTTTTCAAGGTGATTTGGATCTTTGTATATTATATCTGTATTCTTAACTCTTGAGTCGCTGTTAAATATATCTGTTCTGTGGGTCCCATCGAGGACTGTTGTGTAATGTTATTACTTCGTTTTCCACCCGCACGAAAGTGCCTGGTGGGCACCTTTGAATCGTTTCTATGCGGGTTTGGCGAATTTTGCTCAAACTTGCATAGGCCCGATTCTGAGGGTGTTACAGAGTGGTATCAGAGCTCAGCAGTTGCGATACCCCACAAGTCCATCCTGTAGGATAACCTAGCTAACGGCCCAAGTAGCGTGTCAAAACTATTTTGCAAAATCGGTTGGATAGTTCTGATTAGGTCTGATTTTACTCCTTACCCCTCTGCTATTCTCCTCTTATCTCAACGTGTTTTGAACCTACTTTCTTATCTTTTCTTCGAGTACAGGATTTCTCGTGGTTGGGTTTCCGTCGTACCTCCAGGTTTTCGCTTTCTCCCTTTTGTAACGGAGGTGCTACGATCATCAATCTGCATCTGGTCTGTTGTGCCCTTCATCCGATCTTTTGTTCTTGAGCTCTTTATCCATATGTGTTCCTTGCTGGATATCAGTGTCGTTGAAAAACATATGAGAAGGACGAGCTTTGGTGAAGTTGGGGTTAACCTTGAGCATGTGTTGTTCATGCCAATGGAACCACCGCGAAACCTAATCAGTGTGTCTTTCATACGATTTCTGTCTGCATCACCCCTTTTGTTTCCGAACCTCGCTTGTCGAGATCTTCAGTCTAACTCCGGGAGTTGGTTGCATAATCCGCCTATTCGTTTGCAGAGTAATGGTTTGGGTGCGCGATGGACTGATCACCATCCGACTACTCTTATAATTCGCTCTTGTACATCGAATCAGTGGATCCAGCAGTTTTACTCCATCCATCGGAGCTAGAGGTGGCTTATTTGTTGATACCTCTACCTTCGACCTTTTTGATCCGGAGAGTTCTCCCGACGATCACGGACAACGACCTCTTGTTAGTGGTGTCGCGAGGATCTACACGAAGCGAGAAGACGCAGAACGCCGACCTCCTTTCCGGTACCATGAGGCGGATCTCAAGGGCGAGATCCATTGTTAGTGGTGTCGAATTGTGGCATCCCGCAAAACCACTACTAGAAAATCGCGTTGAATTTGTGCATTGCATCGTCATCATCATGCATTGTTTGCTAAAACTATTTTCGCAAGCCCGTTTTGTTTCTAAAACGCCCCATCTTAATTAACGCGCAAACCCGGGTCACCGGAGTATTTTGTTTGGGCCGTTGTTAGTTTGCAAAAAGCCGGTTGAAATAAATAATTTAATTAAGTGTTTTAGCGGGGGGGGGGCAGTCGAACGGGCCGATTCGACCCGAACGACCACCCCCATATTTCAGATCGGTCCACCAGACAATCCTAAAGCTACCCGAAAACCTACCCAACCCTCTGGCCACCTCACCCCCACCTATCCTAGGCCGCCACGTCACCCCCCCCTTCCTCTACCCAATCCCCCCCACTTGTCCCCACCTCTCTCTTCCCCACCAACCCCTGACTCACCCCAAACGCACACACTACCACACGACACACTGGCCCCAACCACCACCGCTTTCCCCCACGCTGGCCCCACCCCTGGCACCCTCCACCCACGCGGTCTCCTCCTCGATGCCTCTTCTTCCTGTCCCCAGGTCCCCCACCTGCTCCGCTGCCGCCGCCCGCCGCGCCGCCCGCACGCCCAGCGCCGCCTGCCCTCCGCACCCTCCGCTCCCCTCCCGCCTCCGCCCGCCGCCCGCTGAGCGCGCCATGAAGCCGCCTCGCCTGGCCGGCAGCCGCGCTGGCCGCCCGCCGCCGCCCGCCTCGCCGGCCCCGCCGACCACCAAGCGCCTCGCCGCACTGCTCGCCTCGCTGCCTTCCTCTCCGCCGCCGGCCTCCTCACCGCCTCGCGGCTGGCCACCGTCGAGCCGCAGCCCACCGCCTCCCGTAACCGCCTCGCCGCATGCGCGCCCGCCGAGCTCGCCCTCACCCTCTCCGCGTTCTCGCTGCTTCGCCGCGCCGCCGCCGCGCTGCGTGACCTCCGCCCGCCCTCTGCCTCGCCTGGCGCCTCCGTCCGCCTCGACGACCTCGCCAGCCGGGCGTCCCCCATCTCGAGGACCCGTGGCCTCCCGAGCCTCTCCGAGCCGCCGCCTCAGCTGCCGCCTCGCCCGCCGCCCCGCGCCCACGCCCCTCGACCCGGAGACCGCGTTCCCAGCACCCTCCTCTCGTCGCTGGTCCAACACTTGCTTGAGCTCGGGCCTGGTAGAAAGTACCCCTGGTGTTATGGTTCTGCAGTGATGAAGATCACCGAGGATGGTGCAGAACTACAACCTTGACTCTGGAGCAAGCCAGGACGGGATGTTGCTGCGTCATTATGTGAAGATGGTGTCTCCTCTAGAAACCCGGGCATCGAACCAAGATCATCTTGACACTCGTAGTCGGATCCCCAAGGCCGTCGACGCGAGACCCCAAGATCGCCTACACGGATCTCCATGTTCTTCCTTCTGTCGCCGAGACCCTGAACGACAAGAACTCCGTCACGAACCGATGCCGACGACGTCGCATGCCAAGATCGCCGAGAACGCCAAGATCTTCACCCGACACCGAGACCCCGGCGCGACAAGTGCTTCGTCCCGAACGCCATGACCGACAACATGCCCCGAGAACCCGGATGCAACAAGATCTACCCCCCGCTATCCGAGAACGAGAGAACGATCCCGGAGTCCGAGAACGTTTCCGCCGAGACCGATCCGTCGAACCCTGGACCCTGTCGAACCCCGAACTCCGGAACCCCAAGTTCGTCGAGACCCCCTCTAATGTGTGACCCTTTACCTCGAAACCCTATTTTATAACATAATAACAACTGTTGCATATTAATCATTCACCTTGCATGCATGCTTTCATGTGGTTTGGGGGCCTTATGCCGGTTCACCTAATAATTAAATATGGGGCCCATATGCGGGCAAATCCAGCCTTATATTGGCCTCATTTAAACTTGTGTAGCAAACCGGTGATATCTTTGCCATGTCCAAACAACATTTAATTTGCGGGGCTTCTAAACAACTTGAACCATATATTAATTGTCGGGACCCCGGTTCCGCGTAATATGACCTAAGTGCATTGCACCTTGCCATGTCATTCATCATGCATGCATCATGCCGATCTTCTGCCGTTGTATTAAATATTGCATCCGGTGTTTATTCTAGTGTTTTGCTTCTTCGCGGATAAGGCCGTTAAGTTGATGTGAGCTTCGCCCCGATCTTCGGTTGAATCCTTCGACAATGTTTTCAGGCGAGCATCTTCCCCTTTCTACCTATCTTACTTTTATAGTATTTACTCCCCTCCTGTTGATCTATTGCTATCTGTGTTGCGATGCTTTAGTTTCCGTACCTGTGATATCCCGGCAGCCCTATATTGCCTTGGACACACCCTATTACCTATTGTTTGGTAGATAGATGGACTTGCGCGTCGTAGTTGCTTGCTCAAGTGCTGAGGTGTGTCGTCATATGCCACAGTTGCTGATGTATTTCCGCATGTTGATGTTGGAGATGATTCTAGTTTTACTTATCATTCACTTTAATTTCTGTTTAACAACTAAAATTGAAATAAGCAGAGGCATCGGTGGGTGATAGAAAATATTTGGTTTCCGAACGCCCACTTGTGTCCCGTAAGACCCCGAGTACTTGATACTGCCCTTGATTTATCGCTATCCACATCCGGGAGGTATATGGGACCCCCGAGCCAGAGCTTGATTCATCTTATTTCTTGGGGCCACAACTAGTTTGAGGTTTTATTTACTATCCTGTACTTATGCCATGCTACTTTACGTATTTAAATTGTGCGAGGAGCACACTGCTTAGGATCGGGACACGTTTAGCTGTATCGACAAGCCCAGCCACACTTTCGGGTTCCCGATCATTCCGTCACCCAAACCTTGAGGCCGTCTCGAGTCATTTAGCTTCGTTATGGATCTACTTAAGGTGGCCCCAAATATTTCTCAATCCTGTGATTGTTCAACGTGAAAGCCTCGTTGGGTTTTGATTTGGTTTTTCCGAGGTTGATCGAGCGTGTGTTGCTATTGGTGCACCCCGGCCGGGTAAAACTTTCTGAAAGCCGTGTCCGCGGATATGGACGACTTGGAGCACAGTATCTCGATCATAGACAAGCATAACTAAAGTTTACTGCTATAAATTTGACTTTATAATGACTAGTAATCAGCTTCACTATAATGGAATGGATAATTAATACTGCCCACAATTGCTTATTTGGTTGTCGCTTGCGACAATTGTATCTGACTAGTAAGTATTGCAACTACAACGGAATGGCTGAATAAAAGTACCAACAACTGCTGGGTTTTGGGTTTATATCATGCTATCTGTATTTGATTAGTAATTGCTGCAACTATAACGGAATGGTCAACTAAAAGTGCCCACTGCTTATTTTACCAGGATGATTATCTATACCTGACTAGTAATTGCTGCAACAATAACCAAATAAATAAAATTGCCAACGGTGTGAGTTCCTCGGTTGACTTCCTCGTTTGGTCTCGAGGGGGAAACGCCAGGATGGGTTTGTTTGGTGTTAGCCTCAGGTTGGATCCGGATAGGTCATTCTCACCCCTCTCTGATAACCGCCAGTTGTATCGAGTCTCTATAGGTTGTTTAGTGCATGCTGCCGCTGCCGCTTCAGTCCACCATACCTATGTAGGTGAGGATCGCCGAATTCTAGCCTCGCTGCAATCGCCTCGATCTTGACGCCCTCTTTTCCTTTGCCCTTGTCGGCACCCTTTGTTTAAGCAGGTTTTGAGATCGACACTATTAGCGGTGGTTACCCTTCCGCTTGGCACAGGCGGGGTTATGGACGCCATTGGTTATTCTCCGTGGCTCTTAGCCCCATTTGCATCTTGTCCGTAGTGGACGCCTATCGCTTTTCAAGGTGATTTGGATCTTTGTATATTATATTTGTATTCTTAACTCTTGAGTCGCTGTTAAATATATCTGTTCTGTGGGTCCCATCGAGGACTGTTGTGTAATGTTATTACTTCGTTTTCCACCCGCACGAAAGTGCCTGGTGGGCACCTTTGAATCGTTTCTATGCGGGTTTGGCGAATTTTGCTCAAACTTGCATAGGCCCGATTCTGAGGGTGTTACATGAATAACCGCTATTTTGGAGATGGAATTGCCCATCCTAGTGATCATTTACTCTTTATACATGAATTATGCGAGTTGTTCAAGTGTGCAGGTATTTCAATGGACCAAGTTAAGAGGAATATATTCCCTTTCTCACTTAGGGACAAAGCAAGGGAGTGGTATGAGCTACTAGATGATCCTCATCATTTGGAGTGGAAGGAACTTGAATCTCTCTTTTATTATAAATCTTATCCTCCTCATGAAATTCATAAAGATGGGAATTATATTTATAATTTTCATCCTCATGAGGGAGAAAGTACTGCCCAAGATTGGGGGAGATTGAAGTCACTAATGCTCAAATGTCCCATTCATGAGCTCCCCAGTAATGTCGTTATCAATAATTTTTATGCAAGGCTTTCAGGACATTACAAGGACTATCTAGATACCTGTTCAAAGGGATCCTTCACAAGTAAGAAGGTCAAAGCTAAGTGGCATATTCTTGAAACAATTCAAAGCAATACTGAAGATTGGGATAACGATAAAGCTAAAGAACCATGTATAAACTATGAGTATGATTGCATTAAGTCTTTCGCTGAAACTGCTGATTTTCAAGAGCTTAGTGCTAAATATGGTCTTGATCCTCAAATTGACCATTAGATACTATAGAGCCCTTGCTTCCCATATTAATGCTCCTAAAGAAAAGTGGGACATGTATCATGAACCTTTTAAAGACACTTGCATGGAAAATGAAAATGTTATTAATGATTGCAATAAACATGCTCAAACTTCTGAAAGTGCTATTTCTTATAAGCATGTTAATTTTTGTGGTATGCATAGACCTTGTGAGAAGAATCAAAAAGAATAAGAATATTGTATTACCCACTGGAATGAAAAAACTAGAAAGTGGTATAAGGCTCTAGATGATCTTGGTAAAAAAAATTGTGCCCTCTATCCTTTTATTTGTGAACTTTGCTTTGAAGTGGGTCATTTCAATTTTCAATGCTCTGGCCATAATAATACCGCGAGTTTGTATTGTGATAACGTGATCACCGATAATCAACATGATGAACTTACATTATTTTTGGGTTGTGAAGAGTTATCAAGAAAAACTTCTTTGATATACATGAATACTTTTGATATGAATAGCATCCTGCATGGTTGTCATCTTTATTGTGTTGAAAACTGCCACACAAATACTTACATACAAAATCTTATAAAATATGATATTTTACCAAATTATGACAGGACTGATATGTGTTTTGATCTTATGAATGAAAATGAGGAATCCTCCAAAGTTTCTTCTATTGTCTCTAACAATAAGCCAGGGTATGTGGAGAAGCTTCCTTTCAAGACTCTCCCTCCTAAAGAGGAGAAGAAGAAGAAGAAGAGTAAAATGAGAGAGGAAACAGTATCTTCCCCTAAGCATCTTGCTCCTATCATAGTTTTTGATGATGAGTCTAAACTAGATGATGTCCATATGCCTGTTACCTATATTAGTGATCATGATTGGGAAGAGCACATTACTTTTGATATTGAAAATATCTTCGGTACCAATTCTGAAAATGAGGATATTAATAATTGTTGTGCTATTAGTGCTATCCATGTTCCTTCCAATGATGATATGTTTACAAATGAACACACTTGGGAAGATAGCTATTATATTGCTTATGATGATACCAAACCTCCAATATATGATTATTACAATGATGAGTATGATATTTTTAGTCCACCTAGTATTGAAGAGAAAATTTATTGTGATTACAATATGCCTCCTATATTTTATGATTATGGTGATGAGAATGATAGTGATAGCTATTTTGTTGAATTTGCTCCCACTCCGATTAATAAGAATGGTTATTCTTATGTGGAGAGTAATAATCATTTTATGCATGTGGCTCATGATAAAAATGTTTTATGTGATAGTTATATTGTTAATTTTGTTCATGTTGCTACTGAAAGTTATTATAAGAGAGGGAAACATGGTCTTATGCATCTCAAATATATTAAGTTTCCCCTCTTTATGTTGAAAATTTTGAAGTTGCATTTGTCTTGCTTTCCTATGCTTGGTGCTTTGTGCTTTCATGACTTGTTTTGTTGCAAGATTCCTAAGCATAGGAAGTGGGTTAGACTTAAATATGTTTTGAATTTTCTTCTTGATGCTCTCTTTCACTTCAATTCATATTTCTTATGTGAGCATCTTCTCAAGCTATTGTTTCTAACTTAAAGGCGTTAAAGAAAAGTACTTGTTGGGAGATAACCCAAGAGTTTCCTTGAGTCTTGGAAGTTATTAATTCAGTAATGACCTCTCCTTATCCTTTTTGTTTGCTTTTTGTGCGAATAATGACCTCTAATGAGAGGGAAGTAAGATTTGGGGAGTTTCTGTCCCGAAACAGATTTCTATCCTCCACCAAAAAAGTGTGAGGAGGCTATGTAACTCGGACTGTGCTCAAAATTTACGCTTAAATCCCCCAGTATGTTAGCTAACTTTCATTTGTTCAGCACTTTTTTATTTGAGCAACAGAAGATATTCGAAAAAATCGGTTTCTACATGCTGGTCTGTTTTGACAAATTTCTGCCATTATTTGCATTTGCTTCTTATTAATTCTTTTTGAGTTCTCTTTAGGTGAATTGAGATTTTTGAAGGATTTGCTACAGTAGCATGTGTTTTTAGTGAAAAGCCTTACTATTCCAAAGCTTTGCCAGAGGTCTAATATCTTTTGAATAAGCTAATGTTTCTAATGAAGATTGTGTGAAGTTTTGTATAAAGAAAAAATTTCAGGTGTAGAGATAGAATGATGTAACGAGATGAAGAATGGACAAAAGCTCAAGCTTGGGGATTCCACCCATGGTTTCACCCCAAGAAATATCTAAGAGGTACAAGCGTCAAAGCTTGGGGATGCCCAAGGCATCCCCTTCTTCATCAATAAAAAGCTTAGGTCTCTCTAGACACTTCGTTTTTATCGTTTCATGCACAGTTGTGTTGTTCTTGGAGCGTCTTAGTTTTCGTTTTTGGTTTTTGTTTGCTTAGTTTTCTTGAATAAAGATGGTTGATCACAACACACCTTTTTGGAGAAAGACACACTTTGTTCATTGCCTAGAACACTCTAGTTTTCACTCTTATTGTCTTGTGAGTGTTCTCTTTCGCTAGCACTGCGTTCAGCCTTAGTTTTCTTGTGCTTTCAGCTTAGAACTTTTTAGTTCTTCTTTGTGGATTTGTGAGACAAGCTCACTGATCTTTGTTGATTATTATCTTTGTGAGTTGTTTCAACTAAGTTGTTTGGTGTTGGAAAGAGTAGAAAGCTACATGCTTAAGTGGTACAAAAGGGAGCTTGTTTTGACTGTGACTTAGACTTTATCATGTCATGCTAGGTGTTTCTTTGACCTTATGCTTAGTGATTATTGTTGTAGCATGTCTTGTCCCAAAAACTAGGATTGCTTAGTGTGCCTTGAAGAAATTATGCGTTGTTTTAGCATGCAAAAGCATAGTATTGTGGTATTCTCCTTTGATGCTTTGTTTGGGTTGATTCGGCACATGCTCACACCATGTTATGACTATGAAAATTCACCATTAGCCTTTATAATCATTTAGTCCTTGACTTGTAGTACCACTCTATGCTTTTATTAGTAATGCTTTGTTGCACTACATGATTGTGGCCATTATTGCTCTCTTAGTTGGTTGCTCTCAGTCTTTTGCTAGCCTCCACTTGTATGAGTAATCTCTACTCATGCTTCCAACTCCCAAGAAACCAAGATATTCCAAAGTGTCCACTATAAACTCCTATGCATGGTGTGTAACACCATTCCAAGTATATTCTTGTTTTCAACTATCTTCCAATTAAAAAACAATTTTGTTATGTGAAAACTTAGTGATTAAAGCCCTCACGAACTTGATGGCACACTTTATATTCTTTGCCCCTAATAAACTTGAACCATTGTGTCTTCTATGTTGTATATGCTTGCACTTATACGTTGGAATTAGCAAAACTGTGCTATCACGAGGAACGTTTTCAACATTGCACTTGTACTTTGTACTCAGTTGATATCATGCTCTTTTGTCTATGGATGTCACTGGTGTGAAATAAAGAGGGAAATTGTAAGTCCATGGAGTTTGTATCCTGTGTTAGAGAAACGCCTTGGCCGCTAGCCTAAGCCATGCCTAACCATGGTGGAAACTTGCAGCATCACCATAGTGACATCTATGAAGCATTCTTGAAAGTACAAAGGAAGTCGCCTAGAGGGGGGTGAATAGGCTTTTTAAAATTATTATGGTTTAGGCTCAAGTAAATGTGGAATAAAACTAAAGTTTAATTTATTGAGCACAAAACCTAGCCACTAAGTTCACCTAGGTGCACCAACAACCTATGCTAAGCAATACAAGCAACAAGGTGATAGCAAGGTATAAATACTTCAAGCACGATGGCTATCACAATGTAAAGTGCATAAGTAAAGGGTTTGGTTGAGAGATAACTGATGGACGCGGAGACGAAGATTTGTTTCCCGAAGTTCACTTCCAAAGAAGCTACGTCTCCGTGGGAGAGGTGCGATGGCGCAATGCTCTCCGAACGCCACAAATGGCTCACCTCGAGGTGTGGTGGCTCGATGCTCACCCAACGCCACACAAGGCCTCACCCCGGATGCGGAAGCACGCAACTCACCGACGCCACAAAAGGCTCACCCTATTCTCCCAAGTGCACACCACAAAAGGCGGGCACTTGCTCCACTATGGGATGCTTGAGGGCGGTCACCGAACCCGTATAAGATTGGGGCTAACTCCACAACTCAATTGGAGGCTCCCAACAACAAAGCCACAAAATCCAACAATGCCACAAAAGGCCAACAACGCCACAAAAGGCTACAAGACCACAAAAGGTCAACAAGACCACAAAAGGTCAACAATCCAACCATTATTAACCTAGGGTTCCAAGGAACCCAAGAGAAACAAGCTCACAAGCTTGAACTCGTCAATCTCGAGGAGAACTCAAACCTATGCACCAAATGCAAGGGCAAGTCCTTCTCTCCCAAATTCCAACAAAGCTACAAAAGCTATTGGGGGAATAAGGGAGGAAGAACACAATAGGAGAACTCAAACCTATGCACCAAATGCAAGGGCAAGTCCTTCTCTCCCAAATTCCAACAAAGCTACAAAAGCTATTGGGGGAATAAGGGAGGAAGAACACAAGAATCTCCAAGATCTAGATCCCAATGATTCCTTCACAAAGAAGGGATTTGACTTGGGGGGATTGTAGATCTAGATCTCCTCTCTCAAATCTCTCAAAAAGATGCAAGAATCATAGGAGGGGAAAGGGAGAGGGAAAGCTTCTTCAAGGTTGACAATGGAGGAGAGAGAGAAAGCCAAGAACCAAGAAGAAAAGCTTGTACCCACGAAGGGGAAGAGGAGCCCCTTTTAAAGGGCTCCCAGATCTGCCCGTTATGGGCATTCGCGACACCTGGCCAGAACTTCCGGTGGGAGGACGGAAGTTCCGGTGGAACCCAGCCATCGGTCAAAAACTGTGGAGCGAGAAACTGAAAAAAACCAATCATGGCCGGAACTTCCGGCTCTGGGCGGAAGTTCCGCCCAGCCTGGCTCCAACGGTCATCAGACCGTTGACGACCGCTCGAGAAGCGCAACCGGAAGTTTCGGTCAAAACAGACTGGAAGTTCCGGTGAACTTCCGATGCAAGTTCCGATAAAGTTCCGGCAAATAGAACGCTTCAAAACAGAAGGTTACTGAGCGTGAGCGGAAGAAGACCCGGAACTTCCACCAAAACTTTCGGCGGCAAATATTCCCTAGCGGAACTTCCGGTGGGAAGCCGAACTTCCGGCCGGAAATTCGAAAACCGAAAACCGTAAGCAATAACTTTTGCATCCGAACTCCAAACGGGATGAAACCAATTTTGTTGGAAAGATAACGACGTATAGAATACAAGGTGTGGAGCCGGAAAACTCGCAAGATCAAAAACCGCAATAAGATATGCAAGTGAAATCCTTAGATGATGAGCTAGAGCTTGTTATGATGGTGACCACAAGCTCTAGATCCTCTCATGGACAAGAACCAAATAATAACCAAGAAAGATGATGATATGAATGCAAAGGTTTGAGCTCTCTCCGAACGATGCAAACGAGACACCCGCTTGAGAGCCCCTCTTGATAGAACGGCTATCTATCCTAAACCCGGTCTCCCAACTAACAACACGAGACCGGCAAAAGAGAAGCCCTATCAACATACCTTTGCCTTGAGCGTCCCACTTGAACTTGATGTAGACCGTCTTGTTCTTCTATAGTGGGAACACCTTTCTTGTTTGCTCTTGCTCTCTCTTGCTTGATGAAGACTTGCAAAATGCTCCCCCATACTCCATGGGGAAACCTTTCTTTGAACTTGTCTTCATCATTCCGTGAGCACGAGGATGGCAAGCTTCAAGCATGAGATCTTCTCGAGATGGCGCATCTTGAGCTCGTCCTTCTTCATACTTACTTGAGGTTGATCCATCTTGATGCAACTCTTTGCACATGCCTTGATCGACCTTCAAGCACCTTCTTTCTTCATGATTCCAATGGGCACAAAGCCCTTGGACATTTCTTCATCTTCCAACCTTGAGACCAACACATGGCCCAAGCGATGCCAATGGAAAAACCTACAAGTGAAACTCAATTTACACATTAGTCCATAGAGATTGTCATTAATTACCAAAACCACACATGGGGGCATACATGCCCTTTCAATTCTTCTTATAAAAAAAGAGAGACACATTGAGAAAAGAGGAAAGAGAGAAAAAAGCACCATATTCCCATGTTAAATAAGAAGATTACCGAGATGCTCATTGTGTGCTTTCCTTGTCATTTGGTTATGGGATAGCTCCTGTACCATGTGCAAGGGGTACCCCGTTGGTGGTTCTCTATGATATGCAAATACTTACAATGACAAGAACTTACAGGTGACTAAAGTTGAGTAGCATGAGGTGTGGCCCTCGTATTCAAGGGACTTGAGATTGCCAACTTATACTTCGTCAAGAATATACTCCATCTTTGACACTTTAACCTTAAGCACTTCAAGATGCTTATGATAGGGGGGATGAGGGATGAAAGCTAACAAGTACCATAATTTTTGGAAGCTCTTTTTGAAACTTGAAATCCCTGCTTCCTTTACAAAAGGCTTTTCTTCCACCATTATTGAGTCTCCACCTTCTACCTTTAGGCACCATTAAGAGAGCATAGTTGTCATTCTGTGTGTAGTGTTCCAAAGCTTATTAATTGATGCATATTGTGTTATTACTTGCTCTTGTGCTATTTGTTTCTAGTCACGCTTGTGAACTTTGAAGGTGTCCTATCCATCTATTTGCTACTCTTTGAGGGACAAGCTGATTGACACTATGCTATGTTTTCTGTATGTGAAACAAACAAACGTTTTTCAATGCATGTTATTCATGTTCTTTGTTTATAGCCTTTCATGTTGCATGCATAGTTACTATGTCCTATTGTTAGAACTCCATCTTTCATGCACATGTTTAGAGTTCTTTGATCCTAGCATTCAATGCTTGCAAATGGTTTGATCTTGGTTTTGATGGTGCATGTCACCTCAAAAATTATTCTTTTTATCACTTACCTACTCGAGGATGAGCATGAGTTAAGCTTGGGGATGCTTGATACGTCGGAAACGTATATATAATTTTTGATGCTCCATGCTTGTTTTGTATCTACTTTTCTTTGCTTTGTCTATACTTTGAGGTGTTTTTATATCTTTTATGGAACTAACCTATTAACAAGTTGCCACAGTGCGCTTACTGTTTTCTTACTTTTGGTTCCGTAAAGCGTAAAATCAATATTCTCAGAATTGGACGGGACAAAAGCCAAAGTTATTATTTCCCGGAGCAACACGGAACCACAAAGCAAAGCCGGAGGGGGGCCACAGGGTGGCCAAAGCCCCCTAGGCGCGGGAAAGCCCTAGGGGCGCCTAGAGGGGGTGTGGGCCCCCTGGACCCCCACCGACCTTGTTTCCTGCGCCTATAAGAAGCCTCCGACCCAAAAACCCTAGATAATCCATCATACTTCCATAAAAACCTCCATGGCGCCGCCGCCACCGAAAGGGAGATTCGGGAGACATAAAGTCTCTGTTTCGGCACCCTGCCAAGACGGGTAAGTGCCCCGGAGCCATCTCCATCGATATACATCGCCATCTTCATCACCGTTGCTTCTTCCCATGATGAGGAGGGAGTAGTTCTTCCTCGAGGCTAAGGGCTCTACCGGTAGCTATGTGTTCATCTCTCTCTCTATGCATGGTCATATTGTGATCAGAGCTTTGTAATCAAGTATATCTACCTTGCTACTCAAGTGCTTCATTCGATCTCTGCTCTCCCCGTGTGTGTGAAAGTGACAACGTGTACGCCATGGTGGCACTTAGGTTTGAGTCTACATAATAGTCTTCGTGCTTTAATAGATCTATGCTTTTTCCCACGTGTGTGAAAGTGACAGCGTGCATACCGTGTGTGGCACTTTGGCTAGATTGAATATTTGTTATGAGTTATATTTGGAGTTGGATGTCTCTATGAAATTGTGGTGTTTGTTGGAACCATCTAGTGCTCAAGGTGACAGTATGGGATTATCTAGTTTGGGGAAGGCGGACTTTGAGGAGTGCTTTTATAGCCCTACCAATGATTAGAGTGTCCAACCGGAGAGTAGTTAAGAGTAGTATCATGAAGAGAGGATATTTATATAAAAGAGAGTGTTCACTAGTGAAAGTATGATCCCTAGGCCTTGTTCCTAAACATTTAAACACCGTTTGCATCTAGGTCTGTTGCATGTTTGCTTGCTTTAGTCTTTACCTCACTGTCAAGCTATTTTCTGGCACCGTTACCACTTGTATTTCACTATCTCTTCGCCGAACTAGTGCACATATACACCTTGACAAGTGTATTGGGTGTGATGGGGACACAAGAGACTTCTTGTATATTGATTGCAGGATTGCTTGAGTGGGAATACCTTTAACCACTTCCTCCCTGAGTTCGATAAACCTTGGGTAATCCACTTAAGGGAAACTTGTTGCTGTTCTACAAACATCTGCACTTGGAGGCCCAACAACTGTCTACAAGAATAGAAGTGCGTAGACATCACCCAGGCGTTTCTCTAACACAAAATACATAACTCCATGGACTTACAAGCTCCCTTTTTATTTCACACCGGTGACATCCACAGACAAAAGTGCATGATATCAACTGTGTACAAAGTACAAGTGCAATGTTGAAAGCGTTCCCCGTGACAGCACCGTTATGCTAATTCCAACGTATAGGTGCAAGAATATACAACTTCGATGACACAATGGTTTAAGTCTATTAGGGGCAAGAAAATAAGGTGTGTCATCAAGTTCGTGAGAGCTTTAATCGCTAATTTTCACATAACAAAATACTTTTTAATTCGAAAGATAGATGAAGCTTGAGAATTTGCTTGGAATAGCAATAATGCTACTAGGTAGATATGGTGGACACAAATGGCATAGGTTTGGTTCAAAGTGATTGGAAACATGAGAAGTATGCCTTCTCAAAACAGGTTTTTGTCTAGAAAGGCTGGGTAGCAAGCACAATAGTTGAAGGAAACAAGCAAACATACAATTAATAAATTCAAACATGCAATATTCCTTGAAGACACAGAAGATCTTAAATAAAGAATACTAAGCTTATGAGCCAACAAGAAAGAAAATAAATGATACAAAATACCTGTAAGCTTTTTCTTTTCCTTTCAAACCTCAGAAAGTGTTGCTACTAACCAGATCTCGGTTTGCCAAAACCAATTTAGATATACTTGATGCTCCCAAAGTGATGCCAATACTAATCAACAAGATCCATCATATAATAGAGATTGCAAACTAAAATAAGAAGTGCAAAAAAAAGTAAAAGACGAAACTTCTCATTAATATTCCATAAAGGCACTCACACCAAGGGATACATAGATAATCAACTAAAGGAGAGATACTTCCACATGCAAACAAACCTATAAGATAACTTCTCTACCAAATATATGAATCCACTAAAAAGGTAAAAAATAAAAGATAATGGTGGTGATACCGTGGCACTCCCCCAAGCTTGGAACAAGCCAAGGGATGCCAAACCTGATGACGAACTACTCCTTCGGTGGTGGTGGTGTTATCTTGATAAGCTCTTCAATAAGTTTCTTCAAATCCTCAACTCGAAGGTAAGGGTACGAATCATCTCCGAGTTTTGCTGAATGCGGTTCATGATCATGTCGGACCGAGAATCCCAATCCTTGTTATTCTTTCCCCACTCTTCCTCCTTGGAGTGTTCCTTCCCTGCATTGTTAGAATGAGGCATATCCCAAACCGAGGGCAAGTTCCCTTTGGGCACCTGTTGGTACTGATGCTCATGTATAAGAGTATGGAAGGGTCTCTTGGTACATGGAGGAGATGACCGTGGATTGTGTAGGGTTCGCAGCATAGAAAACAAAAAATTTCCTACGATGTGAACTATATACCAAGATCTATCTACTAGATACAAACAACGGGCGGATGTATATCCGTAGAGAACATACCCTTGAAGACCGACAAAGCTTAACGAGTTCAACTCGTGGTTGATGTAGACGATCTCTTGCCGATCTCAAGATCGAGAGGAAGTCCTAGCGCCGCAAATCAGCAGCGCATCCGTGCTCGCACACACGTTCAAGGCACCGAGCAATCTCTGCCTCCTCGCTCCAGCGATGCAGCGGAAGCACAACTCTTTCTTGCCGAATAGCCACCGGGAACATGTATCTCGCTAGCCCGAGGCCATGGGGGATAAATTCTAGAGGGGGAGAGAGATCCTTCACGAGGAGGTGTGAGAGACAAGTGAGGAGGGGGGCTCCTTTTATAGGAGGAGGGGGGAAACCCCAAGGGGGTGGCCGGCGCATGGGGCTGCCCCCTTGCCCTCCCCTCTTCATGTGGGTGGACACTCCACTCACAAATCTCCTTTGAATTCCCTCCACTCAAAAGTCCACTCAAATTCCCATTAAATTTCCACCAAATTTAATGCAAACTCTCATTAAATAAAACTCTTTTATTTTATTCAGAATTTTGTCAATTACTTTAATGACAAACATTCACAAATAACCCCTTGATAGAATTCTATTTCACATGCATAACCACTTTATGCAATTTCACCCGAAAACCTGTTTCGCTATCTAGTGAAATAAATTCCTGCGCTTGTTCATTCTTTCGGCATGAAACATTTGCTCCAATTGGATGTCGATGTCTCTTAAGTGTGTCACCCTACGGTTCGTGAATAATGCGGAAATGATCGAGACCCCTCTCGGATCAATAATCAGAAGCGGGATCTGGAGACCCATCGACTCCACTCCCACATTCAACGATGACTTTCTTGTGATCGCTTAACCTTTTATGCTAGTATCTTAATCCCTTTGTTTCACGATATATTACATGTCCGAGATTCGATCATCGGTATCTCCATACCTAGTTTGATCTCGTTACCGACATGCACTCTTTTCTCGTTCCTGTGATACAACATTCTAGTGATCAAATCACTTGCTTGCAAGATAATCAATGTGATATCACCGAGAGGGCCCAGAGTATATCTATCCGTCATCGGGATGAACAAATTCCACTCTCGATCCATGAGCCTCAACATAACACTTTATTAGTTCAGAATCCATCTTTATAATCACCCTGTTACGATGTGACGTTTGATGTTATCAAGAAACTCTTCCTGTTAGTGATTGACATGATCTCATGGTCTAAGGATTAGGATCACTTCGTAAGTTGTTATAGCAATATAAACTCAATGACTTTGATTGTAATGCTATACTTCGGATGAATGTTCATCACACCATTACACTAATGTTGTGATCCCGTTATTAACAACATCCAATGTCCATGATCAGGAAACCTTGATCATCTTGTTAATCAACGAGCTAGTTTATGAGAGAGGCATAACTAGGAACTTTCTGTTTGTTTATTAAACACACATGTATTAACGTTTCCGTATTAATACAATTATAGCATGCAAAATAAACATCTATCATATACTTGGAATACACATAATAAACACTTTATTATTGCCTCTCAGGGCATATTCCCTTCAGATTGTAGATAATACATGGAAGTTTCTCTCCTGTAGACATCAGTGCTGTCCTCCTAAGGTTGGTAGGGTTTGCCACCACTCCAATGCTTGCGACGATAGCGTGGGTATCCGGATGCTTGTCCTCCTCCATGTATTCTTCATCCCCAACCAAGATCTCCTCCGCCTTGGGGTCTTGAGGATCATCTTCCTCGGGCTTCTTGCCTTTGTCGTTGGCGGAGATCATGGTGCTCTAAACTTGAGAAGATTTCCTGACAGAAACAGATCGAAATGAAAACACGACGAGAACACAATGCATGAACATCGGGGGATCCGGGGGGTTATATATTACGAAGTTTCAATACATAAGGAAGGTACTGGTATGAACATGAGGCGGAGACGGAGCTCGGGGGGGAGGGCTCACACACCCCTCAGGCGCGGCCAGTTAGGGCCCATGCCTGGGGTGGGTGTGGCCACCCCGGTCTCCGTTTCCTCTTCTATTTTATCTCGTAATCTTCCATATGTATTAAAAACATCAAAAATATAAAAAGATAGGGATTTCACGAACCTTCTATTTTCACCACTTTTACCTATTCAAAGACGAACTCTGCAAATTCCTTTTCTCTTTCTCCTGGAAATTCCTTTTCTCACAAGGCAAAACACAAACTTCAATGGCAACATTAGTGTAGAAAAAACAATAAACCTTTAGGTTCACACTTCAACTTAAATCCATCAAAACAAAAGCTTCAGTAAGAGGCAATGCAAATGATGGCAGAAATCTGTCAAAACAGACCAGCGGGTAAAGATTGATTTTTTCGAAAACCTTCTGTTGCTCAAATCAAAAAGTGCAAAACTAATGAAAGTTGGGTAACAACTTGGAGAACAAGCACAGAAATATACAGCTACATCCGACGTACTGAGCTCCTTCACAAATTTTTACAATGCAGCACAAAAATCTGTCCCAGGACAACCACTTTTCACAACTCCTCTACTTCACAAAAGTAGTTGAACTTGACACAAAAACCAAAACAAAAAGGATAAGGAGCGGTTATTACTTAGGTAATAACTTCCAAGACTCGACAAAACTCTTGGCTTGTCTCCCAACAAGTACTTTTCTTTAATGCCTTTAAGTTAGGCTAGAAACTTTCAAAGATGCTCACAAAGGAGATAAATATTTGAAGTGAAAGAGAGCATCAAGAAGCAAATAACCAACGCATTTGAGTCTAACCCACTTCCTATGCATGGGGGTATCATGACTCATGAGAAAACGAATTGTTGAAACAAAAATCAACTAGCATAGGAAGACAAAACAAATGCAACTTCAAAGATTTCAACATAAAACGGGGAAACTTAACATTATTGAGATGCATAAAACCATGTTTCCCTCTCTCATAATAACGTGCAGTAGCACTTTGAATAAATTTGACAATATAACTGTCACTGGCAATAACTTTATCATTAGAATAAGCATACTTACAGTCATCAAAAAGAGGTCAAGGTCATAAACTGGATCAATAGAAGCAAGTTGTTCCATCCTAAAATCTTCATTAGGCATGCTATTTTCACAAGGAGCTTTAGCAAATTTGGAAATGTTAAACTCATAAGAATCTCCATCAAACTTATTTAAATCCTTTTCCTTCTTACAATCTATAATAGCTCCACAAGTGTTCAAGAAAGGTCTACCAAAAATGATAGGAGAAGTTTTGCTAGCTGCTGAATTAAGCACTAGAAAATCAGCAGGATACTTAATCTTACCACAAAGAACTTCCACGTCTCTTACAATACCAATAGGGCAAAATGGTTTCCTTATTAGCAATGTGAATAACTACATCAATATCCTCAAACTCATAAGGACCAATCTCATGCATAATTTCCCTGTAAAGCTCATAAGGAATAGCACTAGAACTAGCACCAATATCACATAAACCATAGTAGCAATGATCACCAATTTTAACAGAAAGCACAGGAACACTAGCTTTCCTAGCTTTACTAGGATGAGAGATAATATTAGAAGCGTCTTCACAGAAGACAATGTGCCCATCCTCTAAATTTCTAGTGACAAGATCTTTCACACTGTCTACCACAGGTTCATTACTCAATTGCTCATCAGGCTCCACAGTTTCATTGTATCTTTATTATTTGTACTAATAATCATAGAATACTGCTTTACCTTAGCTGGGAAAGGTATTTTCTCAACATGAGGTTTAGGCACAATATGATTAGTAGTACAAACTTCAGTACTTCTAACAGGAACATGACTAACATCATCTTTATAAGGAGCATGGTACTTATTCCACTTCTTCTTGGGAATTTCTATGTAGGAGGCAAAGGCCTTAAAACAATTGGCAATACTTTGGGAATCAAGACCAAACTCATTGCTAATATCATGTAAGTCATCAGTTCCCATAAAAGATTTAATGCATTCATAATCATAGTTTATACCTGACTTTCTTCCTTTGTCATTCTCCCAAGCTTCAGTGTTCTCTCGAATACAGTCTAGGAGATCCCATTTCGCTTCTTCCTTCATACGTGTGAATGATCCAGCACAAGAAGCATCTAGTAAATTTTTATCATGAAGCAAAATCCTGGCATAAAAGTTATTCATAATAATATTGTTAGGAAGTTCATGAATAGGACATTTAAGCATTAATAACTTCAATCTACCCCATGCTTGAGCTGTACTCTCTCCATCACGAGGCCAAAAGTTATATATCAGATTTCTATCCTTATGAATTTCACTGGGAGGATAAATTTAGAATAAAAGAGAGATGTCATCTCCTCCCATTCTATGGATTGTCCATTCTTCAGTAGCTTATACCATTCTTCAGCTCTCCCTTTCAAGGATATGGAGAGTAACTTCTTCTTCACATGTTCAGTTGTGATACCTGCACACTTAAACAACCCGCATAATTCATGGATAAAAATCAAATGATCACCAGGATAGACAGTTCCATCCCTTAAATAATAATTATCCATAACACGATCAACAATACTTGTAGGTATCTTAAAAGGATCTATCTCAACAGGTGGTGGTTCATCTACTACCCTAACAGTGGTAGTAGTTTTCCCAAACAGAAAACCAAGTGTGTTATCCATATTGGAAACAAAGCAACAAACAGAAACAAAAGCAATACTCATAGTAGAAGTTTCTCTTACCATTTCCACTCTTCAATAGCGCTTCACTCCCCGACAATGGCGCCATAAAATAGTCTTGATGACCCACAAGTATAGGGGGTGTATCTCAATAGTTTTGATAAATAGGAGTGTCGATCCCAACAAGGAGCAGAAGGTGTTGACTAGTGGTATGGAGCAGGAACTCTCTGTAAATACTTAACAAACATATTTTTAGTGGTTTTCTGATAAAGCAACAAAACAAGGTGCAAGTAATAAAGACAACGATCAAACGCAGCAAGTGGCCCAATCCTTTCTTAGCAAAGGACAAGCCGGTGGAAATACTTATAAAGACCAAACGTTTTCAAGGACACATGGGAATTCTGTCAAGTGCTTTCTCTTCAAATAGTTGGGTACTCTTCTTTGGTGTTGTAAGTGTTGTGTGGGTGAACCTGTGCTAACATACCGACCTTACTTGGACTAATACATACTTATGATTAAACCCCCTGCAAGCATCCGCAACTACAGAAAAGTAATTAAGATATAAATCTAACCACAGCCTTAAACTCTGAGATCCTACGCTCCCTTGTACAAAGGTGTCCTAACGGGGGTTCGGGTTTCTGTCACTCCGGCAACCCCACGATTAGTATCCAAATACACAATGCATTCCCCTAGGCCATAAATGGTGAAGTATCATGTTGTCGATGTTCACATGACACCACTAGAAGAATAGCACCACAACTTAAATACTAAACCATTGAATAATAACTCAACACAAATCCATTACTAACAACATGACTTCTCCGATGTTCTTAAGAACTAAACTAACTACTCACAAGACATCATATGGATCAAGATCAAAGGTGATATGGTACTGGATAACAATCTAAACATAAACAATAATCCAATGGTTCCACTCACAAGCATCAACTACAATAGTAATCAACACCAGGAAAGTTTCCCCTAATGAACTAAGCAAGTATTCAACACGATTATTATAGCGGGATGGAGTGGTGATGATGTTGCTGGTGGAGATGATGGTGTGGATGATGATGATCCCGATGAAGCCTAGCTTGATGACGGTGTTGATGGCGACGATCTCCCCTCTCCGAGAAGGAATTTCCCTGGTAGAAACCTGTCTGCCAGAGAGATCTTTCTCTCTCGGTGTTTTCTGCCCCGCAGAGGCGACGGAAATCTATCTATGGTCGTCCCCTTGGTATTAGGGTTCCGTGAGGAAGATATAGGCGAGAGGGCGTAGTCGGAGGCCAGGCAGGTGGGCCACACCTACCCTAGGCATGGCCCAGGGGGACCCGCGCCTAGGGGGTGTGGGCCACCTATGGCCCTTCTACGCCTCCCCTTCTGGCTTCCTCTGTCTTCTCGGAAAATATAATTTTCCCATATTTTCTGGTATTTTTCTGATTTTCGCGAAATTGCATCAAAACACCTCTTTTTCCATCAGAATCTAGACTCCGACAGTTCATCCTCCAAGAATGATCCAACATGCATAAACAGAGGAAAATACATGAGTAATACCTCATAATAAGACATATATCATTGAATAGAGGCAAATTATGATATAGAATGGTGATGCAAATTGGACATATCAGGGTTGGAACTGGCCCGCCCAGGTTGTTGGTGTTGGCTATGGTGGAGTCGATTCACTCCATATCGGAGTGGTTGGGTACAGGGAGAGGCGGAAACGGGTGCCACGGCTCTCCCGCGAACGGTCGGTGAGGCGGGGAACCACGGCGGCCAGGCATGATTGTGCGCCGGCCTACTAGCGAAAGCAGCACCTCTGATAGTCGCCCTAGATATAGCTGGAGAGGATGTGAGGTGTGGGCATGTTGTAGATCTGCAATGGCGATGGACGACGCGCCTACATATAGCGAGAAAAGGGCGAAAAGGCCGGCGGGCAGGCATGGCGGGAGAACACGCTGGCGAGCAATTTCGTCGTCGCGTGGCTGACGACGGGACGCCGCTCGGGAGATGAGCCATCTATCTCACTTCTAGGGCTGCCCCGCGTCAGTTTCATCTCCATCCGGCGCCCCCGCTAGGCCTCCTATGGGTTGGGTTTGGTCGGGGCGCCATATGAGAAAATGGCCCGCGTCGGCGCGAAAAAAAAGATCAGTAAGGCGGTTGGACGGGATTTTGAGCGTTGACACCTGCCATAGCCCTTTAGGGACTCTGAGTGGAGATGCTCTAATTGTTTGCATTTAATTTCTCAACTCGGCGTGCTCTTATTTAGGGATGACATGTGTTTTATTTTTTAATACTACTTAAATAGCACAAATATAACCTATGAAAGGAGTTTAATATTTCTTATTTATTTGGTTTGGAAGTATTTCCCTAAATTTTGACTATCTAAGTGAACATTAGAAGGTTCAAGGCACAAATAAACATGAAAGTTTGTACAAAAAACTAATAATGAAACAAAACTCGTAATTATTTAGCCTTTTGTACGATAACTCATTTTGAGATTTTTGCACAAGTCATTGACATCTTTTACTCCCAATACTATGTAAGCTATGAAAGGAGTATAAAATTTCCCAACACTATGTTTCTACCCAATATCTAGACACATGATATTTTATTTATTTTCTCAAAAGTACATGTTATTATTCTATTGATTTGTTTTCTTAAAGTTCAAAATTGAGAAAGTTTCTCTATTTGTTTGAAAAGTTTATTCTATAATGTCGTTGTAATTCTTAAATTCTATCTCTGATACCTCAGTTTTTTGAAATTCCGGAAGTTTTAGATTTGTGAGAATTTAAAGCATGGTTTAAAAAATGTAAGAGAATTGTAAGATACTACCTCTATTCAAAAATGTAAGTCTTTTTAGAAGCTCAATTTGAAATGCTTGAAAGGCTTACATTTTGTAACCTAGGGAATATATGCTAATAATACACTAGAACCATCCCTTGTTATGATATTTCATCCAACGTATAATTTAAATATCTCTATTCAATAATATTAAACTATATACACCAATACATGGACACATAGACTAACTCTTATGCATCTACTACATAATTTATTTTTACCGTGGATAATTAATTCAAGTAGAAATTTTATATGTTATTGAGTGATACATTACAACTTAATAACAGAGAATATTCTTTTTTCAAAAACGTTGTTAGGTGGTTAATTATGCCATCTAATTAAACAAAATTATACTAATTAATGTGAGAGTAAGAAGAATAAATTAAAATAAGTATAAAAATTTAGTATAGAACATATTTATGACTATGAGTGTGAGTAAATCTGGAACTGGATTCGTGAAGTCCAACGGACTTTAGACTTAGATCACCTTGGATACAGTGAGACTGAGCCTTGATGGATATGGACGTAACTGGATACTAGGTCCAATTATATTGGATGGATTTGGACCAGAAAACTGGACGGTCCAATATCCATTGATAGTACCAGACGATCATCGATGTGTTGTGTATCGCTATGCTCTCGATCCTGAATCCTCTCTGCCGACACACCCCTCTGCGGACGGCACGTCCTTCCACTGCATCCTCTCCCCTTTGCCCCTAGACAATCAGATCAACGCCCCCCTCTTGCTCCCTGTCGGTGGCTAATCCATGCTTGCATCTCGCCAATGACCCCAGTCGCGCCGCTCAGTTCCTGGGAACCTCGAAGTCTCCATCCATACGCCTTTGTTCCTGGGAACCTCTAAGTCTCCCGCCATACGCCTCTGTTCTTGGGAACCTCGACAACCAGTGCCCGTGCCTTGACGAGCTGTGTCGCTCGCCGATGCCCCCACCCTTGTAGCTCGCCTGCGTCTTAGCTCCAGCGTCTTCCTGGGTGACCTGACATGACCGAATATTTCCCTAACTCAAGGTAGCATGTTTCTTCCCATACCTCTCTCTTGGATTATTGTGAAACCAAATTGTTGCGCATAATTAAGATACATATACGTAGTTCTAAAAATTCATATTTGCTAGCTGAAATTACCTGTAGTTAGTTGTTGTCACCTGGTAGTTGGGTTACTGCACCTTTGCAGCGTGAGCAACAAGGTACCACTGTCCCTACTGTTCAATATTAACATGGGAAAATAATTAGCCTTACAAGAACTACAGATCGTATAAGCATAATGATGTTGTATATATAACGAATATATGGAGCTAGAAACTTGATGTTATATATATAACAAATGAAGTTTTTACAATAATAAGATCCAATAAATTCAAGTAAGTGGTGATAAAAACAGCCAACTTAGATTATTTTTCAATGTAATGTAAGAAGTATCTCTTATGATCAAATATCAGTCTGAATAAACAGTTAGCTGCCTACTTTCTGCCTTTCCTGCTATTGGAATAGAAAAATGATGGCTTTTTTATTCTGGGTAAATACAAACCTGAACATGCAGAAAGGGAGGATGATGGCGCAAGTGCAGATTTCTTGCAAATTAGCCACAGTCTGAAAACCATTGATGTCATGTAGCACTAGTACTTGCAGGGTTAGCTTAGAACTTAATTTCTGAAGTGATAACATTGTAAACAACAAATATACCATTTATTCTGAATTTATCTCAATTGGAAGTAATACCTGCTACTGATGCAATTTCTATTGATGAAAATACTTAAGAAAATCCTGTCACAATACTGTTAAAACCTGTGTGTTTATGTTTTATTTAAACCTTTGTTGTTAACTTGCACTTGGGACAATGCGATATTCCTTTCAATACTGGTTGTCCAGTGATTCTGTTTGTGAATTGCTCTAAACCCAGATACAGTTGAAGGTCTAATATGCTCAAAAGATTGGCTAAAAGAATAATTGTCCGATGACAGCGACGATGGTAAAAAACCGATGCATTGTCTTCCCTAAATTTTTTTTAACATGATGTTGTTAATAATGTCTGTTTCTCTTTCATCGATTAACTCAATGAGCTTTAGAAGCAAAGTTTTGCTCAAATAGATGTATAAGGCATGTTTACTCACTTGCTCAAATAGTTTATTCACTATCTACTCTGCTCTTGTTTTTATGTGTTCAAGAACCATTAGATTCCTTGTGTTCTTCCACCATATTTCTTCATAGCTAGATGGATTGTACAAAGCTTTTGTTTCCCTGTCATATGATGCATATTGCTTCTCGGTCTCTATTTTGATTGTTGTTTCTTAGTTTCTATTTTGCTTTGCTTCTTGTTTGTTCTTATTTTCTTCTCGGTCTTTGCACAAACCTAAGTTAGTAAGTATGATACACTTGAGTAGCTATTGTTTGGTTTGTAGTAACTATGTTTTCAAGCTGATGGTACTAGTATATATTGAACATTCTTTATTATTCTGAACTTTATGTAACTCCATGCATGATGTACTCCATGTCATTTTAAACACCTAACTTTATATTTCAACTATAGTACATAACCACCTTGTAGTTAACTGTGCACATTGTGCATGCTGTACTAGTTGATTATGTTGGAATAAGTTATGTCCCGTTGTTAACTTTAGGATTTTTTACAGTAGAAGATTATTTTAAAGGATAACATGAGAAAAGAAGTCTTGGAGCATCACATAGGGTGGCGTAGCTCACCGGCTTAGCGATGGACTTTCGGTTATTTGTGAAAGCGAATTGTGTTTTTTTATAGTAGTGAGAATAATGTACAAAATGCTTGAAGATTGTATGCCCGGTTGCAGATATTTGCAAAAGTGTGATCTATCGGTGAAAATAATGTGTTATGAATTCGTTGAAAATCTTTACCTGTACTGTTTTGTTTATGTAAGCTTGTATGGCTTGCTAGATGCTTCAACATTCGTTGGAAATCCTTACATGTACTGCTGCCATGCGCGCGGTCATACATGCATCAAATTCATTGGACCTTGGACATCCAACAGTGCAATGAATTGGACTTGGATGGAGCTGGACACTACAAAGCTAATCGTGGACTGAATGGATCAGTTTAGAGTGGATAGTAGTTGGACTATAGCGTTTTGGATTTAGGCTGTGATCCGGTTCCATATTTAAGTGTGAGGTGATTTTTTCACGAAAGAAGGGAATGAAGTAGTCATTGGGGAAGAGACACCGTGTCTCGAGGAGAGACCGTGAGAATGGAAGTGGCGTCGCTCTCGTCTCGACCGGCCGATGCTTTCCCGATATGACCACGGCCGCTACAAGCACAACCCCTCTCTGGCAGATTCTGCCGATATACACTAGGCCAGGGGCAGGGCGGGTGGGCCCTCATGAGACCTTGGTCGTCCGATCCTGGGCGTATGGTCGCGGAACGCACCTGATGAGTGGACCCCTATGGCTCTACCCACGCCCCCACCTAGGCATTTCCATCCGCTGATCCGCATGGCGCGACAACTTCTTGCCGTTTGGGGGTGCTTTCAGCTAGACCATCCTGGTTAGTCTCAACCGCCTTGAGACAACCTTCATGAGGTCGATTTCATCTCGATGGTCCATGCAACGGTGGTATCGGATGTATCCAAAATTAACATGTTTGGTGTCTGCACATATTGTTGGTTTGATAAAAAAGAAAAATACACATACAAATAGATCATAGTGTATGGAGAATAGAGACGACTACGGAGATGTTTACTCGGTTGGAGGACATGATGAAGGAATATTTTATCCAACATAGATTGCAGCTAATTTGTTGATCAACCCTCAATCAGCCTAGGCATTCTACAATTTAGAGATGATTACTTGTATTCAGCTTGTTTTCTCTTTATATCCCTCGACTTGTCGCGGCTACGTGCATCCTAACTATGCGGTGGCCGAGTGTAATGTTTAAATATTTTAAGTAATAAAATGTCATTTATCAAAAGAAAAAATAGCATCGATCAACTAATTTATTTCACATTCTTAGTATAGGATTGACCGTTTCTTCGTCGACATTCTCTTTGTGCCTCGTTTGATAACAAAGCTTTTTAAGCATATGAAGAATGCTTTGAGTCTGAATATGCCATGGTTTAAATACACTTAGTTTGAAGAATATGAAGAATGCTTTGAAAACAAAGCTTTGATTCTGAATATGCTTGGCTTTGCCACAAACTACAGTTTTATATACCAAAGTATTCATGATACAACACTTTTTTAATATAGGAAAAAGAGGCTTGAGCCTACCTTTTTTTTTCTTAAAATGAAGTATCGGTTACCTTGGCATGAAAATAATATTTCTTAAAATACTTTGGATTTATAAAAACTAGGCTGTCGAATAGAGCCTTAGTTGTCTGGTGATGATATTCTCAAGTTTTTTTACTTGTGTGAATCTCAATAATATGTTGGGTGGTTCTAATTATTGACATAGAAGCATCTACTTTCAAGAAATAACAAAACAGTTGATCTAAAAGATACGATGTAGTCTACCCAACAAAGCCCGTCAACTGATAATCGCTCCCACAACGGAAACATCATTTTTTGATTTAGTCTTTGTTGTTGTTTATGTGTTATTATGTAAGGACAGATGGGTATGTGTCGATATGGAATTCATCAAGCCTCCATCCTTTGTTTGTGCCAGTGTCCCCACAATGCACTATGCTCTGGTTTGATTCAGAGAGTAATTAGGTGATGTTATGTATGCACGGATGTGCGTAGGTGTAAATTGGATTGATCAAACAGGTCATTTATAAGTGAATGCCTTAGTAGTGTACCCCATGACGTTTCGTCCATTCTTCCCTTTTTTTAGAATCATCCAGCCGAAATTCGGAGCAATATAATGGGCATTTCCTGAGGTATGTGAAATGACAATACCGTACGTATATACGGATTCGGATGATTTGTAGTTGTACTTTTAGCTATGCAATGTAGAGTAATACAATATGTTTGAACCCTCACAAATCTATCAAAACACTCAATTTATTGCTTAAATGTGGGTGCTACTTTCTATCTTGTGGTTTCATTTGCAATTTTTTCCTAATGTTCACACGTGTGTATGTTTTCATCTATCTTCTTTGAACTTCTCTGCCTTTATGGTAAGTTTTTGCGTATTTAACTTTATTTGGAAATTTGATCTTTTCTTTTACCCTTTCAGCCATTCATTTATGTGTGTTGCATGCTTAGGTATGCTATTTTCGTTTTTTGTTAGTAACTTTTTTTTCTGGTTTCTTATTTATGCCGGGTTCATGCCACATATGCAATTTTGTTTCCCAGCATTCCTTAACCACATTTTGGTTGTTTCTATCTTCTTCTTCTTCTTCTTCTTCTTCTTCTTCTTTATGACGGTTTGACAGTTTCTAGATACTTCACAAGTCACTTCTACTTGACATGCCAAATTTTGGGTTCTTCTTGTTTCGGCACAGCCCACTGCGAATCTGGGACCATGCGTATATTGTAGCCAAAGGATAGCTGTATTCTATTAGCCAAAGGATAGTACAGTGGTGCTGTACAGTGGCCGGTCAGCACTGCGGCAAGGTGCTTGACCACAGTTGGGAAAAGAAAATACTTATAACATTAAATATGCTAAAAATGGTGTTTCATCCAAAGCTCAAAGTTCAAATAGACGATACGACAGAGAGAAAGAGAGAACAGTACGCAGCGATATACGTTTGGGGGCTCTAGCTTTATTTGATCTCGCTCGCTCGATGACCGATCTGCATAGTTTCTTGGGAAAGCGTATGCTATAGGCCAGTGCATACTCGGTGGTAACGTTGGGTTGGGACAGTGCAAAAGCTAAAGAGAGCAAAGTGATTGAATAGTAGTTAGTTCCTTGGGGTGGCTGAAGGAAAAGGGGGTTTACGTACGTTACCGTGGGGGCGAGAGGGACTCTGAATACTCGATCACCTCCTGCATCTGTTGAAATCCATGACTACACATTTTCGGATGTTTTATTCCTTGGAAAAAGTATAAATACTACTCTCTCTCCATTTCAAAATATAAAATGTTTTACCTTTGTGAAGGAAGTATATCTAGACTTTTTTTATATCTAGGTTCACTCAAGTTTGAAGTAAATCTACACACTAAAAAAATCTAGATATATTTTTTTACAAACCCAAAATGTCTTATATTTTGAATCGGAGGAAGTACTATCCTGACGAGTAAGAGAAGAATGTAATCGACCTTTTTTTTGACGTGCAAGCACGCGACCATTGATCAATGATCATCAAACTAAGTTCACAAGTCCCGAACGTAAATGTTTTGTGATCCCGATGAGCGTCACGTCGCGGCGGGCGAAAGCAGATTCCCCTGCCACGTACGCTCTTTGGGTTCATTTCGCACAAGTGGCGGCCTCTCTTTCACGGATCGAGAGTGGGACGACGAAGCAGAAGCAGGCAGCATTGGATCGTCGCGCATTTTGATGCCTCACGGTATCACACACATCACGGCATCGCAAGCTGATGAATCGTCCGGGCTCGTGTCCCCGCGCGCGCGGTGCGTCGCGGTCAAAGTGGCAAATCAGTTTTTTTTTCTTGAGGGTTTAGTGGCAAATCAGCTGGCACGTCGGTCACTGCATGTACGTACGGCCCGTCCAGCCTTATGAAGCCCGTCCTCGGGCTTCCTTCCTTCTTTTTCCCCCGATCCAGTTTTAGGATCGTGTCGGGCCAGCCTTCAGGCCATCTCTAACTATGTATTTCGAACAGGAAATCGGTGCGTTCATATGTATAGATGATGGGACGGAGGACACGTTGTTATTCGCTTGTCCAGACAGTAGGGATGTAAGCGGCGCCATTTAATCCCGTATAATATTATTTATCAATACTTTAGTTTAATAAAATTTGTTTTTTTAAATGAACTAACCATTTAAATAAACGGGACTTGCAGCCGTCATTTAGCTGCCATTTATATTCCTACCAGGCAGTACAACAAACCGTCGATGCATTTTTTTCATCAAATAAACCAAATTAACCTATAGTAACACTAATTGACTATCTTTTCACCGTCATCCTCCTCGACGGAGTCGCCCGTCGGCCTCGTCCGTGTCACCCTCCTCCGTGTAGCCGATGGCCTAGTCCTCGGCAGAATCGATGTCGATGGTGCCATCGACGTTGGCCTGCCTCGTGAATGTTTCATGTTGGGCCGTGACGATGGCTCCATAGATGTCATAGCCGGGCACAACCCAGAAGTGTCGCCACTCGTTGGCGTTGCGCTGGTGCTGCGGGAATTTATGTGGGTGCGTGCCGCATAATCCTAGTGTCGTCTTTCTGAAGGGGTTAATGCCCTAGAGAAAATAATAATTGATTACTATTAAACTTTAGGTTCACTATTAATGTTCTTTCTTTATGCTATAACTCCCATGTGTCTTGAATATGAGACTTCGAAAAAAAACTCATTAGCACGTGTAGAGAAGTAAACACCAAGTTGTTCCTAGTCCCGTCTTTAGGACTAGCTCATGAGTTGTAAGATGATCTCGTTTCCTGATCATGAATACTCCCCCTCTTCATCATGGTGATGAAGCCGGAGATGTTGGAGAAGTTATAAATCCAAACAGCGACGACTTTGGGGTGTTTCCCTCTATAATCTTCGTTGGTTCTGTCTCTGTTTTGGTGTTTATGTCTTTCTGCCCTTCTCCTTCGAGATCGTCCAGGGGAGTCTTTTTATAGACGTTTTGGATCAAGACTTGAAGGCTGAGATGAAGATGGATGTCCACGGAGGCTCGAGGAGGGAACGACCTATGGTGGGGCCGTGCCACTTGGGATCGTTTGGGCCTCGGGACTCCCCTCTCGTGGTCTTGTGCTCCAGATGGTTCTCTTCGCGAAAAAATACTCTAAAAAATTTCCGGTCCATTTGACTTCTTTTAGGTCCTAAAACTTAAAAATACGCAAAATAAGGTTTTCCTGTCCTACAATGTTATAAACCAAATAAAGGAGATCATTGGTAAATCCTCATAATCAATGTAAAACATGAATATAACATCATATAAGTTACAAAGATGTGGGAACATATATCAATAAACTACAAAGTTCATGTATGCATTTTACATACATCAATATCCTCAACCTTAAAGTATGCTTGTCCTCGAGCATGAAGGTGATAAAACTAATATAGACTTTGAAGTTTGTTTATAAAGCATAAGTCATGATCTTTGCTATGCTACGCAAGGTGACATGTTTCGTTCTTTTTAAAGAACAACAATAAACAAATGAGCTATGAAGTGATATCATCTCTTATATACTTACATCTATGCTTAACAATGCGTTAACTTGTATAATAGCAGATGAAAGTACTATAGATCATTAAGCATATAAAAATAAAAGGGGTAAATCCTATGTTTGGTATTTGAGGCTCTCTCTTTTTTTTTTTACTTCTTACCTTTCATCTTCTTCTAAGTAACTTGAGTAGCCGATAGTAAGCAGAAAATGCATGTGCTAGATCTTTGATAAAAGATTATAAGAGAAAGTAAAATAAAGTTTTGGCATATGTAGCTCATATCAATAGTAATCATAAGAGCGGGGTTATAGGCATATTTTATAGTTATAGTTAAAGTAACAAGTATGGTTTATATACTTGACCTCTTACAAGTTAAATGTCTCATGTCCATCGGCCACAAGTACCAAGATCTTCATGCTACTCAACTTAGGACTTTCATCATAATATGCATATAGTTCTGAGTGAGGTGGCACTGAGATACCTCTTGTCCTTCCTTTGTACGAGGAGTCTTTGAGCGATTATGCATACTCAGATGAGAAGAGACGAAATAGACAAATGTGCATTTTCAATAGTAATTTTTATTTAACATTTGCATAGCTTTTTATTGAAAGTGTTTCTTTGAATACCGATGATGTACATTTCCACCATGATGCGTAGCATGGCTTAGGTTAGCGGCTCAGTGCTCCCTCACGCATATGCAATCGTGACAAGGGAGAGAGGAGCGAAGAGGGAGGTTGAAGCATGGTTGCGCACCTAGAGACAGGCCGAGGCAGCGACGGCGACCCTCATGGACCGTGAAGCTGCGACGGCAACCAGGACGGCGACCCTCATGGACCGTGAAGCTCCGCACGAAAGTGGTGGAGGCACATCACCTAGCGCTCAAGGCCATTTTCGTGAGGAGAGGGAGGGAAGAAGCTCGTGGGGAGAGCGAGGCAGCAGCCCGTCCGACATCGGCGGCCCAACGGCGGCCATTTATAAAATTAGTTTTGTAATAGGGGTTTACTATTAATGAAAAAACTTTTGCCTCACTGTCTTGTGCAGTAAATTAAAAAAAAACACCACAATTAGGGCCAGGGTGACAAACACCCACCAAAATGCATGTTTTTCGGTGGGTTTTTTATGAAGGATTATTATCCTTGTTCCAATTATGGTGGTTTTTTTTTAATTTACTCTTGTCTTGTGGCCCTGGACGGACCGTGGAGGACACCCCAAGGTGTCTGTTTCCTGTCCGCGAGGTTACAGATCCGGGAGAACCTGGTCCATTTGTGTCGCACCCTTGGGTGCAGTTTTCGTTGTGTGGCTGTCGACGAGATCACAAATGTCGGGGCGTTGGAGATGGCGGTGAAGGAAGGAGGGGAGACGCAGAGCAAGTGCAAAGCGTTCTACTAGCGAGGATCCACCTGCACTAGTGCGTGCGTGCGTGCGTGCCGTCGCAACTTTTGATGGCGCGGCCGGATCGGAGGCTATACTCGTCGGACAGAGCGCGCTGTGCCGAGCTGTGTCAGGAGGAGCGGATATAGGCCACGTAGTGAGGCGCTCTGTCACCTATCCATCGGGGCGAGTCTCTCTTATGGCATATATATCTATCTAACGCCAGTGGTAATGTACACGTAGCCATTGCTCGCTCTCTCTGTTTCCGCGCTGGATGCCAAAGAGAGAGGACGGGGAAAACGACCAGACGGTAGCGAGAGAGGCCGTGCTGGCTGGCTGGCTGGCTGGCTGGCTGGGGCGAGGCGTGTTTGTGGAGCGGACAGATCGAGGTTTTCCCCGACGCAAAAGCGAGGGAGCAAAATCTTTGAGAAAAGGGGGTAAAGGCAGGCAGGCAGGCAGGCAGCTAGCACGGCACGATGCACCGAACCCGGTGGGGGAAGAGGATGGGGCATATGAACGTATGCAAGGAGCAGCAGCCTTTGGGAAAAGGCCACTCGAGTCCGGTCGAGTCCATATGCATGTCCATGTCCATGTCCGATCGAGTCCGTCTCTCGATCGCCCCGGCCGTGCCTATCTAGCTCGCTCCCAAACTCCAAGTTCAGTCGCCGCCTAACCAGTGACTGATTCGAGACACGACGGCCGTGAATTGAAAGGGCGCGCACAAGTTAGCGCAAACAAAACATGCAGCCATGCCCATGCACCATGCAGAGCCGCGCCTTGTCCAGTCGATCGGCCGGGTTTCCACGCGTTCGTGCACGCGCGCGCGGGCACAGCCAAAGCCAGCCCGCGCCCCCGAACACGTACGTACGACGCGCACACGGCGCACGAGAGAGAGACAGGGAGAGACGCCGACGTCGCCATCGCTCCACGGGTTTGCATGCCTGCTGCTCGTCTGGCGATATATACACACTGATCCACGTACGCTGTACCGCTGGAGATCCGCCGATCGCGATGGCTCATCGATCGATCGCCAACTCGTACGTACGTGCAGCTTTTAGGCCACTGTTAATGAACAGCACACTAGCTAGCTAGCTCCTCTGAAACGAGCGAGACACCTGATCGATGCATGCCTGGCTAGCTGCCTCGCTCGACTCAGCGAGAAGAGGGTCGTCGGTTCCTTTCTGGACGGGGTTCCGCTCTCGCCCTGTGTGCATGGCATGGCATGGCCATGCTAGCTGCTCTGAGCACCACCGTACGTGTACGTCCGGACGCGGCCGGCCGGACGGGCATCAGGCCGGTCTCGCCATTTCGAGGGGCTGCCTCCTGCCCGATAACACGCGCCTCCCATGCATGCATTGACCGTACGGCCCTCGGCCCCTACATAGAAAGTCGTTGCATGCGCAGCCACCTGTGTCGACTGGCTGGCTGGCTAGCTTTGGCACACACGCTGCCCAGCCCCGATGCACCTGCCAAAGGCCGGCTCGCTTTGGCACGCACGTAAACGTACCGCCTACGCGCGTGCTTCGTTCTGCCATCCCCATCGCTGCAATTAAACACACGCGCTTGTGCAGGCTACAGGATCATCGTGAGGCCGGCCATGCATGCATGCAGCCCGGCTGCGTACGATCACCTACACAAGAACTCTATCATCAGTGCGTGTGGCAGATTTGTCTTTTCTCACTCGCTATCGATCATACTACAATGCTGGACAACGCGCAGCATAGCAACAGCTCGCGTTGCGTGGCAAAAGTCGGGGGCACATCGACATCGGTCGCCACTTCCGGGGCACAGGCAGCGATGCGCTCTTGCAGCTTTGAGAGATACGCATATCCATCCACGGGCACACACAGTGTCGACCTATCCCTATCCTATCCTATAGCGCTGCTCTCTGGGTCTAGGGCTCTAGACCGATGCACCTCTTTCCCAGTTCTTGATACATAAATATGGCCATGTGTCTATCGTACTTCCTCGTCTCTTCTGTTTGGCCACCAACATAATTGTAGGTAGCAGAAGAAGCTGGATGCAGTCATAGGTACACGGTTCACTGTTGCCTCTCTTAGATCTTGCACCAAGAATTTGCTAGAGTAGCAACGGCACGCTGTGATGTACTAACAGTACTGTACCAATGGAGAAGACTATTTGTTCAGCGCTTCAGTCTGGAAGTACGACCAGAGAGAGGCCAGAGGCTATGATGAAGGCATCATCAGAATGTCTCTCTTCTTATATACTAGTATACATCAGGATACAAGCATGCCAGGATTCTGCATATGACACATTCTGTTTCCGAAGTCAGCAATCTCATGAATAATAATACTCCCTCCGTCTCAAAATAGATGTCGAAGATTTCTCTAGATTCACATCTATGGAGACGTGTTTTACTATATAGATAAATGCGAATGTAGACAAATCTCTAACATCTATTTCAAGACAGGGGAAGGAAATAATAATCTGTTTAAAAGTTGTGTTATAAATATCGTACAACAGCCCAAAGAGTTGTGGAACGCACAAATATCAAACTGCAGACGATGTTAACACGCTATTTCAAAGCTATTTTACACCATGATACACCATTCCTAGCTAAGAGGCGGCTTCCTCGCTTGTCTTCCCAAAAGCATTATTGCGAGCTGTCCCCATTGCAGCATCACCACGCAAAACTTTTCTGATTGCGGCAGGGCCAGCACTGATGGCTTTCATATGGAGGAACCGTTGTTAACCATGATTCAATCCCAGCTTGCAAACGTACTTTACAGCAAAGAGATGCCTTCGAGTTAACTGACGTAGTACTATTATATTCCGTAACTTTGTGTGTGTGGAGGTCGATCTCCTAAGAAACAACCTCTTTTTGGTAGCTCTGACTTAAAAAAAAAATGGGTCAACCTGAACAAAGGGGCAGGAAAACATCAGCAAAAAGTTGGCACATTCAATTGATACAGCAAGAAGTGTAAGCGCATACCTTTGGGCCAATCGTGGTTAAAAAGGAACACTATGCACAAGTGGGACAAGGTACATCAATCAATCGGATGCTTGTCTGCTTGCCGGGAGCTGTATTGGGCTGAAATCAAAAGCAAGGACAAGAATGCACTCGCCACAAATATAGCATCAAACCAGCGGTGGTAAAAGTCAAACTGAATATCACCCAGAACATCTGTGATGATCACCCTGGGCAAACATGAATTAACAAAACATCAAGTTTCCGATTCAAAGCTAGCAGAACATGATACCTACAAGTTCAAAGCTTCATAATTACATGTCCAAAATGTACTGCTCATTAAAATCTCTGAACACTTGGCGGGTAAACTGCAAAGTATCGGGACGGCTATGCTACATGTGTTCACGTGCTTGTCGCTTGTGTCATTTTGATACACTTTTCTCACTACGTACACATCATCTTACAAGTAGGGAGTGGTGGGAGAGCAAAAATTACGACTAAAAATGTTAAACTGCCTTTAACTGAAAGTCATGCACCATGGTGCATATCCACCCCTTAAATATTCAGTTTTACAAAAATCTCCATACATACTACCGCATTTCAATTTTAAGATGTTAACATATTGTGCAAAAGAGGGTTGCACGGTCATTTGGCCCCACAACGTTGTCTATGTCTATAACCGAGATGGAGTATAAAACCCAGTTGCAAAATTAAAATCAAAGAAGCAAGATCAGTATGGAATAAT
This sequence comes from Avena longiglumis, assembly GCA_030063025.1. NCBI lineage: Eukaryota > Viridiplantae > Streptophyta > Magnoliopsida > Poales > Poaceae > Avena > Avena longiglumis. The sequence goes on along the minus strand of CP125976.1, from coordinate 39,649,725 downwards.
AAAACACATACAAGGCCAGGCTAGTATATATAAAGGGGCGGTCTCAAGTAATAGTGGAATACCTGTACTCATTGGCCAGGCTTTTCCTTATCAGAAGAATAGATGATATGAAGTACATGCCCATGATTTCAGATAAGAAAAGGACGACATTGGTTGTTGACCCAGTCCCAACTCTAGAAACAGCAAAGAAGAACTGCACACGAACGAAACACAATACCATCATGTTCAGCTCCATAACAAGGGAAACTACAACAATAACTAAATCGAAAATGCAGAAGGGCAAAGAAGGCTTCTGCATTACAAGCAGTGGAAAACATGAAATGCATTTATAGTAATTTTCCCAGCATTTTTAATCCACTCATTGCGGATCAGAGACTATGGTACAGAGGATACAGACAATATGTCCAAAACTCATGTACAAAATAAAAAGTAGCAACCAAACAAAATGTTCACCTTCATAACATTTGCCAAGAAACCTCGAATAGATATGCCAACCAACATCCCGATGAACATCAAAGATATGTACTGCAAGCACAGCACAGGGCAAACGCAGGACAGATGTAAGTAAAAAATGTGAACAAGTAGGCATGGAGAACATACAGCAACACAGTCTATATTCTACCACACAGGATTAACAATGCAGGCCATATTACAGTCACGGTCATTAAGGTGTCACATTGACCTTCAATTTATAAGAGTGTCCTTAAAAATAAAACTTAGTACTCTGTCTCGAAATAGATGTCGGAGATTTGCCTAGATTCGCATGTATCTAGACGCGTTTTAGTGTATAGGTACATGCAAATCTAGACAAATCTCCGACATCTATTTCAAGACGGAGGAAGTACTATATATTATTGAAGTATAGATTTAGTAATATCAATGTAGTCATGTAGATGTTCATATTTTACTGTATATTGATGGTAAACCAAAAATATGTTTGACTAGCATGGGTTCTTAAACAACGTAAAGAGTGACTCGGGGAGTATCTACATATAGTACAGTTTCAGAAACAGGTCAATTGACATAGAAAACGACTCATATAGGTGTTGTTCTGAGGTAATACTAAATTCATAATGGGATTAATTTAGCTTCAGCATACCTACCTGTGATAATAGTGCAACATCGATACCGATATCAAAATGCCTCAAGAAAATAGTAATTGTCAGGGTCACTGGATCAACAGAGCCGTCCTGGTAGGAAATACAGAATGTAGGTGAATAATGATATTTCAAGAATTGGAAATGGCGAGCAACTGGTTTCAGGTCCATTAATACATGGAGATGTATGTACCGCTTTAAAGACTACACTCTGCAAGCCCTGCACAAAGTATCACGAAAAAGAAAAAAAGTTAGATTGCTTAAAACATGGAACATGGAGATGCATTGAGCAATCAACACAATGTATTGTGGAGTAGTACCTTGAGCATCTTATAAACACAATATACTGATAAGGCATATCCTAGAAGATTCTGAAAATGTCCTCTCCAAGTTCGAGAATACGCAGCAGCTATCTGGAAAATAAGTGAAGAATTGTGCAGAAAAATTAAGGTCAGGTATTCTAAGAAATCATCGATGGCTAGCATAACAGGGACTAAGAGATACGGACATGTGACTCCAGAAAAGAACAAAATAATGAATGCAACCAAACAGGACATCAATATACGTTATCCGTGCATTCCAAAAGATAAGAGCAAAACAAATCAGATCCATAATTTGAAACCTAAATAGGACCTACAATAAATCGTTTACAAGAGATGGGAGTGAACATGGGGATCCAAGAATAGAAATCAACGAGAACGAATTAACAATCATATCGGCGATAAGCTCAACAAGAAATAGGAGTAAACAAGCCGGGCAAGCTCAGGAAGCAGCTGTCACGAGCACAAGTCTACGGAGAGGTGTCACCGCCAGTAATATGCCTATTGTTTTTGTCCATATACTATCCAGAGTTGAAAAGTTTCAACATGCACCGTGCCAAAATTTAATATACACCATTCCAAAATTCAGTCCTGACAGCCCTCAACTCTCTCAAATGGGAAACTGATTACGTACTAATGGTGGAAAGATGACGGAATGGCAAAACTGATTGTCGGACTAACGGAGCAGTGGCGTTTCTGTAGATTCAATTGGTCAAATGGTGCTTCTGAGAATAGGGTCAGTCATAATGGCAGGAATGATAAAAACCCAAGGAAAATAAGAAAGGCCAGGCGCAAGCACATCATCAGGGGGCAACATACACACCACAAGGACACTTTTTAAAAAGGGAGAACACAAAGAACACTCATCTACAAGCTAAGAAGTCAAAGAAATTTAGTAAATTTTATTTATGATGCTGCCCTAATATCTTTTGGGTCTAATATTTGTCTCACAAAATCATGGCCATGACTTCCAGGTGTTCATAGGATTAAACACCACAATATTTAGTAACTGAAGAGGGTACATCCCACTAATTGATTTTGAACTTAACACTGTGACCGAAGGTGCACAAATAATACCTTAGCTTGACGGAGTTCATGTATCTCAAGGAATAGCTGTTTGGAAAGCTCTTCTAATCCCTGAACCTCTGCTTCTAAGTTTTTGATATCTGCAAGATAGAAGGGGAATTAATACTTATTACCAATGGAGTAAACTGCAGAGTCAAAAAAAGCAAGCAAAAAATCCAACATACCCTGCTCAGTTTGATCTTCTTGCACAGATCGAACAACTGTTCCAACTATACGCTTTATAAATGATCTGGCGTTAAGCTTCTGCAGGTATTAATGTGTGTATGCAGTCATGTCATACAGCGTAAACATTAAAATAAAATAAAAGTGTGCACTGATCATAACCTGCAACCTTAATGTGTGTTAACCTGTGAAGTTGTGATATTCCTCATTTGTTACCATCGGACAGTTATTATATGTGAGCGCAAGCAACAAAAATGGCAATTCTACAACGCTAAATCATAAATTTCTTATTGGGAATGGACAATCATCCATGTAATTGACCACACAGTCGATATGGAAACTGCACCAAGAGTACAGTTCTACATATGCAATACAATAACTATGATCACAGAATGATGGTTTTTAATAAGAGACAATGACTAGTTAGCACACCTCCTCTGATCCTTGAATCCTCTCCATCTCCATTGTGGACAGAATAATTTTCTTTTTCTTAGCAATACATGACTCCATGGATTGCATCAGCTGCCGTTCCAAAGCTTTAATGTCTGTTTCGTCGATTTCCCTGGAAGGCAGGATATGATAGGTCAACATGATGTGTGTAATGAGGCGTAAACCAGCTGAAGGTAACTGTTAGGAATTGAACCTGATAAAGAGCGACAGGTAGCTGTATGGAAGATTAACCGCACCAAAACCGGAAAGAACAGCCATGACAGTCACTCCAATCACGCCAATCCTACTAACCAACTGTGGCATCGTGAAAAAACCTATACAGAGTGATCACCAAGTCAAACCCAATGACACAGTAGGCATGAATTGAGCACATCGAACAGGCATGTAAATTTCTAAAAATTAGTACAGTGTATCAGACATTCAAAGCACAACAGCTAGTTACTAGGTGACTATCAGCCATCGCCAAGGAACTAGTCTAGACTAGTCCTGCTATTTGAGTCGATCGACTCAATTTTAGCCGGATAAGCGAGATGCTTAGGAAGAAAATTGAGAATCCTAGCTATTCTAGACTTGCTACATGAAGTTCTAGATTCTAGCATTATTATGTTATATGTAACTTGTGTTGAACTTATCTCAGTTTTAGTTATTAAATCTCCCGTCTGGTTGCCATACATGATAGTATTTTGTACTAGCTACTGCCGAAGTACACGTCGACTAGTCGAGCAGTAGTCTCGACTAGTCTATGAGTAGGTACCCCCTCGACTTATCAACTCGTGATCCTTGGCCATCGCATGATTGTAAAGTCAAACCTTTCTCTGGAGAAGGCATGGGGAAGTGAATCCCCATGCGCCAGAAGCCGTAGAGGAAGATGGTCAGGAAGAGCGCGGCAGCGAGGCACGCCCTCTGCCTTCTTATCCCTGCAATCACCAATCGATCAGACCATAAAAGCAACTGAACAGACATGCGCTCAGAGAAATTCGTGTATGCACCTGAGTTACGGAGCAGGAGGTAGCAGTGGTAGTAGGGGAGGACGAAGACGAGGAGGAGGATGAGGCAGAAGAGGTCGAGGTGCCAGTTGAGGAAGCGCGCGTCTTTGGAGAGGACGGGGAGGATCTCGAAGAGGACGAGCTGGAAGAGGTTGCAGGAGAAGGCGAAGACGAGCCCGAAGAGGATCTGCACCAGCGCCCGCCGCTCCTCGTACTCCTTGTACAGCCGCCGGTTGAGGAACCACAGCCCCGCCCACCCGAGCCCCACCAGTGAAGACCCCACCACCGTGCCCTCGTAGACCACCACGCCCCACCCCATTTCGCCGCTCCCTCCTGGACGCGCCGGCGGGGTTCCGGCGGAGCCCGGAGTATAGTCGGCAGTCGGATCTCGTGGCAAACCGAACGGGGAGGAGGAGGAAGGGGGGAGGGCTGTGAATCTGCCGTGCCGTCTCACCGCACCGCCGTCTCCTCCCGCCGTGATGTGTTAAACGTGGGCCGGGCCGGGCCGGGGTGCTCAAAGCCCATCTAGCTCTTGCGTGCGTATGACTTAAGTTCCAACCGTGGCTGGTGCTGATTAGTTTTTATTTATGGGTTAGCCTTATACAAAGCCTATGGGCTTACTAGTTTCAAAAAAAAATCAAAATAGCCTACGGGCTTTACCATCTTCGGCAGCAATCAGTATGGTAATGCTGGACTTACGGGCTTTGTACAGAGGCCTTCCAAACTAATGTGTAGTGATTGGATTGGTTAAACTTTCTGTCCACCCTGAAAAAATGGATCAGATTCTGATTTCTATCGATGCATCCTTGAGTCCGTAAGTCTTTTCCGTAAAAACTATCCGCAAGTATAGCATTACTCGGCGAACCTGTGTGTCATGGGCACAGCGTAGAAAGTAGGATAGTTATATATGGGTAGGTCATGAATTCTGGTTGGTAATTCCTAAAAAAAAAAGAATTTTGTTCGGCATGTGACAATCGTGGTCAGACATGATTATTGGTGTGGCATTCTAGCAACTTTGTTTGCCAAGTATTCTTCACAAGGGATAGCCACAATACAGCGAAAAAGATGATATTAGGCCTTTCACAGTGAGTGTATCTTAGCTCTATATCCTAGGCAATTAGCTTATGTGGCACCATAGTTGTTTCTTAAATTTTAATATCTCCTATGAAAACGTGCTAAGATACACCCTACTGGAAAAGGCCTTAGGTAAGCTGATGATAGGAACCGTAGCTAGCATGCTAAGCTGGGAATATAGTTTATTGGGATTTAGCGCATATTTTCAATTAAAATCTTATCCGTACAAGCATATAAAGAGGACGATGCTAAAACTAACATGTCTTAATAACATAATAGCCAGACGCCTTGCATCTTTGTTTTTTGCAAGAGCGGTGGGTGACAACGCACTATAAGATTACGAACACAAGCATAACTTATCTATCTATCTATCTACTAATTTTCCTTGAGGTAAGTTAGTCAATACGTTTCCGTCCACCGAAAATACGTTTTCAACCAGTTTTTTCGTCTTAAGGTGGTTTTCGTTGGTCCATCCGGTGACTCGATCGGTTATTCCCTGGTCGTGGCCAACTCGATCTCCTCGCAGTTAATCTCTTCGTCCCACGAACGCCGCACGTACACACCACCACACGCAATCGATGACAACCGCCACCCGACGGCGGCCAGCCTTCCTCCCACCACAATTAACCTACCTCACCAGTATGCGGAGGCACACCGATCCCAAGCCCGGCCCTGTTCGCGCTCCTCTTCGAACCATGTTCGATCCGGATCGTCTCACCACGAGTCCCTCATAGCTCTCTCCTGTGACCACCTCCGCCTCGCCTCACTCGCAAGGACACCATCGCCGTGGCCTTCACGAGCTCCTCCTCCGCTTCCTCCCACCGTGGCCAAGTTCTGCTCCACCACCACACGAACCAGCGGGTGTCCTCCCACCTCGATCGCCACACCTTGCTAAAACCTCAACCCCAACAAGTCCACCGCGGTTCCAGCCTCGGTTGACCTCACCTCCGCCGCCAACCTCGGCTATGGTGTCTTTCCCCGCTTATGTTCTGACTTCTTCTCCATGTGGAGCCAGACTCCTCTTTGGAGTGTTCATGCTCGATCGCCTCGCCTCTACCCCATCGGTTCCAGCCGCAGAGCCTAGCTCGTCACGCTTACTTCGACCACGACCACCGGTATTGGTTGTCCCTCTATGTTCCAAGAAGGCATGCATGTTCCTACCGATCGACCAAGTCTTGCACGAGATCTTGCTCCTGGTCGCACGGCACTTCCGCACCACTCACGACTACGGACTACCTCCGCCCGACGCAGCAAGATGATGGTGTGGTTTCGTTCCGACAAGAGATGGACGTCGGTGAGGTCACCATGCCGCTCTATACTACCACGCGTGGAGGAGAATGCGAGGCACGTGGCCGGAGGGAGAGGGAGAGGAAGCGAGGAGGCGCGACACGACGGTGACAATGATGTGTGGTCGAGGCGCGAGCCTCTGCGAGGAGGAAGGTGGGGATGTGGCTGCGAGGAAAGTGAAGAGGACGATGTTCAGTTTTGCTTCCTCCGCACCGTGCATGGTGAATTGGTGATAGCATGTATGTTCCTTTGTTGGACGGAAGGAGCCACCCAGCCACATCTCGTGACGTACGTGCATGTCGAGTAGTACCTGAGAAGGTAGACATAAATAATAATATATCAGATCATTCTACTTGAAGTAAGAGGATGTATCTATCCACGCCCTACTTGTCGTGGAGGTTTGTGTAGTGATTGCCGTCCATGAACGGAGAGAAGCTCGCACATCCACCGGTGGGATTGTGTTGTTTGATCTGATGTACAAGTAGAAGCTATTTCTGGGTTGTTGTAATATATCTCTTATGATCACGCATTACAATTATCAGATCGTGTAAGTTATGGGTTGTTGTACTAAAATGGTGATAGGCAAGTTAAATGAAGTTTGCTTGTACGGCATGAATAATTGTCAGCTGAGTATTTTGTTAATATAGTCGATCCTATTTTAAACTTCAGCTACAAAATAAATGCATTACAGATTGTGTCTTATAGATTTTTCTTTTGGATACAAAAGTACAACAGAACAATCTATGCCGGTTTTCCAAGTTGTCATTCAAAATTATTATACTATCAAGTAGCAGAGTGAATTTTTGGGACCAACAACACTAGTTGCATCTGATATTTGAAAACGCCTACACGTATATGCATCAAACAGTCGACTGTGGTGGAGGATGTGATCTTTGTTTTTCTTCGCATACTATATCCAAAGGTGTTGGCAATAAAAATGGAAATCAGTTAAATATGGAGAAAAGACATACTACATGATATCATAGAAAACCTGCCAAGCCGTGGTCGCTGGCAAGACGCCGAGCCGGTCGGTTGGCTCGGCCGAGCCTAGGAAAAGCTCGGCCGGAGCCGCGTGGTCTGGTCGATGTCTCGCGGGCGGCGTCGACGTCCTGCGTCGCCGTGGTGCGCGGCTTTGTGGAGCGGCTTCGTGGAGGTGTACACGGGGTCGTTTCGCATGCACGGTCATCTGGCGCCACCCGTCGGGCCTCTGCCTCGCGCACACGGACGTCTTTCGCAACCCGCACCTCGCCACGCTGCGGCCGATGGAGCCGCTCTTCCGTCGAAGTTTTTCGCTCCGGAGACTACGTGCGCAAGCTCCAAGAACATCCCTCGATGTTCAGCCCGCCCCTTCTCATGCCGTCGGCGCACGGATAAGAAGGAGAAGAGGAAGAGACCTCCTCGATGGAGATGTCGAGGTCATCGTCGTCGGAGGACCAGAAGCCGACGGCGGCGGGGGCGGCGCCGTAGAGGTGCTGCGCGAAGGACTACTACGTGAACAGGGAAAGGTGGGCGGAGTGCCAGATTCAAGATCATGGTGGAGCGCGGGATCGCCGCTGCCGAGCAGTCGTCGTCGCAGAGGAGCGCAGCCGATAAGAGGACCATGATTCCAACGGCCCGTAGCAACGCACGGGCATTCAACTAGTAACTTATGAAAAGTATTCCAATGGGAATTTCACAAAAGCATCCCAGTACACAACGAATTTACTGGGGAATACAAATTATACATGCATGTTTTCGTTATCGGTCAGATGATTTGATTTACATAATCTGTAGGATCTTGTGTACATGTAAATACCTAAGCAACATTCATATGTGAGATTAGACACTGGTATATCTATTTGAACTTATGACATCCATATATTTTTTTTAGATCAACAGGGATTCATCCCCGGTTCCATTTCAAGAAATGAAACCAAACACCAGCCTGTACTTCAGGTTCAGATACAAGCAACGACTAAAAAACAGGAAAGCTGAACTAGATGCTAAACAAAAGCTACTATTTTTTCCGGCACCCAGAAGGGGAAGCCCAAAAAACACAAAAGCGAGCCAGGAAACTAGTCTCTGAACTGGTAAGATTACATTCAGAACAGAGGGAGACGAGGGAGAACAGGCTAAGCAACAAAAACTCTGACTCAAATAACCACGTGAACTTCATCAGCAGACTCAGGGTGTGCCTCCAGAAACGTTAGAGTAGCACGCCCCCCATAGCTCGACGAAGTAGTGGTTTTCCAAGTAGAGATCCACTCAAAGCCATTGCAGATCAGATTGCCATGAGCTCCAGCGGGTTCCTCGGCCTGTTTATCATCCGTTCCATGAACAGAATGATCCTTCCCTCCTCCAGCTCTTTGAATGGGACCTTCCAATTCCTTAGATACGATAGGACGAGACGCCACACCTGTTTCATGTTAATCCAAGGAGTATGGTTAAAGACTATATTATTCCTATTATTCCAGATGCTCCAAAGGACTGCAGCAGAAACCACATTAAACTATAGATGTTTCTTACTAGCAAGCCATCTCGAAGCAATAGACTCGAAATTAACAACTAGGATTCCAAAAATGTCCTGAACATCAGTCCAGATCATCCTGGAAACCACACAATCAAAAAATAAATGCTTAACACATTCAAACTCCCTACAAAGAGTACATTCCATCGGTTTTGGGATACCTCTGGCTCTAAGATTATCTCTAGTAAGAATTTTGTTCTGAGAGAAAAGCCAAAGAAAAATCTGAATCCTAGGGGGAATTTTGAGCTTCCAAACCGCAGGTAAATAAAGAGGAGTCACCCCTCTAAAGTTTACCAAAGCATACATAGAGCTAGAAGAATAAACTTCCTTAGACTCATACTGCCAGATAATTTGATCCTCATCATCTGTCAGAGAAACAGATTGGGCAATGCCTAAAATTTCACCTTTCGGACCATCATCCGTCAAGAAAAGTTCTTCTAAAGTCACATCTAAGATTACTACCATCCCAAAGATCAGCTATAGTTTTGGTTTGTTGGTTGGAAACTAAATAAACTTCCCAATATTGAGTAGCCAGAGTAGAGTTACCAAACGAGACATCCTCCCAAAATTTGATAGATTTACCATTACCTACTTGCCACTTATAGCCTACTTCAACAGCTCTAGAAGGCCACATCTCACCTTTCCAAAAAGTAGAAGGATGAATATCATGACAACAGAGAATATTAGGATTTTTAGTTCTATACTTAGCATCTATAATTTTCTTCCAGAGTGTCCCTTCACCCTGAATATATCTTTTAATCCAAGACCCTAGTAAACACAGGTTAAGGTCTAACAATTTTGGAATTCCCAGACCTCCAAATTTTTTTTTCATACAGACTGAGGGCCAGTTAGCAAGGTGGATTTTATGTCTATCCTCTTCATCATTCCAGAAAAAGTTAGCCATATGAGAATCCAGAAGTTTAATGGCCCATTTAGGGAATTTAAAGAAAGAAAGAAGATAAATAGGGATGCTTGATAAGCAAGCCCGAATCAAGACTCTTTTAGCAGCATATGAAAGGAGTTTACCTCTCCAGACAGTGATCCTTTTAAGAAGGTTTTCTATAAGGGGCTGAATATCCTCTCTCCTCAACTTATCAAAATGCAGAGGGATCCCCAAGTATTTAACAGGGAAGCTACCTCCAACACACTCGAAAATCTCAAGAAAAGGTCTAAACTCATCATCATCTAAGTTAATTGGAATGAGCTCACTTTTATGGTAGTTAATCCCCATTCCAGAAATTTGCTCAAAACAAGTAAGGATCCATTTGAGGTTAATGGCCCCAGCTCTATCAGGTTTTAGGAAAAGTAAAGTATCATCAGCATACTGCAAGCAACTAAGGCCCAGTTCTTTTGGTGGCTTCTTCCAGAAGCCGCCCTGCCCCTAGCTTCCTGGGGAAGCCGGTTCAAAAAAATTGTAAGGCTTCCAAATTTTTTTAGCCTTAACTATTTTGGAAGCCTCGCAAATTTTTTAGACCGGCTTCCCTAGGAAGCTAGGGGGAGGGCGGATTTTCGGAGAAGCCCCCCAAAGAACTGGGCCTAACACCCCTAGGCACAAAATTAGGACAGAGACCCGCTATGGATCCACAGACAAAGCCTTTAGTTAACATTCTAGAGAAGACATCAATCATGATGTTAAAAAGCAGAGGGGCAATGGGATCACCCTGTCTAAGACCTTTCCCAGTCAGAAAAAAATCACTCTCAAAATCATTAACTCTTACCCCAATGGACACCCCAAAGAGATTTGCCTAATAAACCTAATGAATATAGGACAAAAACCTCTAAGCTCAAGGATTTCAAACAAAAAATCTAGATTGACTCTATCATAAGCTTTCTCATAATCTATCTTAAGGACAAGCCCTTTACTTTTGCTACTGTGCACCTCATGAATAATCTCATGAGCTGTCACAACACTTTCTAAAATAAACCTACCTCTAATGAAAGCAGATTGATTAAGGGTGATAATCCTACCTATCACTTTGGCTAATCTGTTAGTCAACACTTTAGTAAAGATTTTAAAAGAACAATTTAACAGACTAATAGGCCTGAACTTCTTCATGGTTTTAGCATCATTCTCTTTAGGAATCAAAGTAATCATGGCAATAATCTAAAAATATCAAGATGATCCTCATACCATGCATTAAACATGGATAACAGGTCAACTTTAATAATATCCCAAAAGGATTGGTAAAACAGAAAAGAAAGACCATCAGGTCCGGGAGCACCTTCAGCATAAGATCCAAAGACTGCCACCCTAACTTCTTCCTCAGTAAAAGGAGCACCCAAGCCAAGATTTTCCTCATCACTAATTTTCTCATCCTCAGAGAAAAAATCATGTTTGAGCCTTAACTCAGGCCTAGGTTCCCAAGCAAAAAGTTCTTTATAATAGTCCAAAGCAATTTTGGACATTTCACCAATCTCTGTAGCTGGGCCATCAGGCCCTTCCAGAACAGAAACTAACTTCTTCCTTCTTCTCTGATTAGCTACAACATAAAAATATGCAGTATTTCTATCCCCCTTTAATATGTTCCTGTCCCTAGACCTCTGTCCAGCTTTGGTTTCTTCTACAACCCAGTAAGACTGGAGTTCTTTAAAAATCCAAGCTAGTCTATCCCTCTCATCATCAGAAAGCAATTGAGACTCTGCTTTTATGTCTAAAGAATCATACTCCTCCATTAGTTCTTTCTTGTTTTTCCTAATAGCAGCCTCAATATTAATGCTCCATCCTTTGGCTAATTTCCAAAACTGCCTAACTTTACCTTGCCAAACGTCCAAAGGATTAGCACTAAAAATCCTGAGAGACCAGGCCTTACTAACAACATCTTTAAAATCAGACCTAGCCAACCACCACTTCTCAAACCTAAATCTAAAAGTTTTTGGGATACAATGCTCACCAGAATCCCAAACAATTGGGGTGTGATCACTCCCTAATCTAGGTAGAGCTCTAGCACTAGCTAAAGGAAATTGCATGTCAAAGCCAGTAGTACAAAAAATCCTATCTAATTTACACATAGTAGGGTCAGCCTGGTTATTACCCCAAGTATAAGCTCTCCCAGATAAACCAATCTCCATGAGAGCCCAAAGATCCACCCAAGTATTAAACTTATCTACCCACCTATAATCTATGTTACTATTATTTTTGTCCTCAGGGGACCTAGTCAAATTAAAATCTCCACCAATCATGGCAGGACCATCCCAATTAATGAATAGCTCATGCAACTCAGAGATAAAAGCTTGCTTGCCATCCTCATAAGCAGAATCATAGACAGTAGTAATCCTACAAACAAATTCAGTACTCTTATTCCAGAACACACTAATCATAAAGACTTTTTCCTGGGGTGCTTGCCCCGAGACTTATGTAAGACTTCAATCCATCCATCTGCTTCCTCATCCAAATTCCTAGGACCAGATGAAGTAGCAATCCAACTATGGATATCATCTACATCATCATGAGCACTATCATTAACTACAACTCCTATTTTATCAGATAAAACTTCTAGTTCTACAGGAGAAAGAACATTGAAAGGATTAGCAAGCATTATACCTTTCAAATTGGGAACCTCTAAATTACTCTTCTTCTTCAAGTCAACAGCTCTAGCAAGGATGTTTCTGGACCTATCCACTCTTGTGCTCTGTCTAGTGGGCTGAACAGGACCCCATTGCTTCTGTATCTTGATAGATTTTGGCTCTATATTGGAATCATCTCTCTCTCACACACCCAGATCCTTAAAACTTGGCATAATATCATCAGGTAGCATCAAACAATCCACATCCTTACTGTTAGTTTCTGACTCTAGCTTTTGAGCAGAACCCACCTCCACATGCTGTCCCTGTATCCAGAACTGCTGCACCTCAGAGTCAACATCATCTGGAGCCTGAGATTTATCCCAAATAAAATTTCCTTCAGAGTCAACTACCCCTTTTTGGACCATCAACTGAAACACAGCATTGGCACTCAATTCAGAATTAGCTGCCATCCTAACCCTGTTAGCCCCTTGACCACCATTCCTTGGTAAATTTCTAGAGCTAGTTTGTAGAGAAGGCAGACCATTCCCAGAGCTACCCTCATGGTTCATACCATCACCTTGGCCAGTGGAATCATCAACATCTTCCTTGTTCTGATCATTCTGATCCTATTTAACTTGAACCTCATCACACACCACAGCAGGGACAGAAACATCTAGATTAAATCCCAGGTGGAACAAGTGATCATGGAAATTAAAGAGTCTGCCAGCAGGTAATTTGGAAGGGTCTTTACACTTAACCAAAACCCTGACTTCTTTAGCATTGTTTTTGAAGATGCTCTGCCAATCAACATCCTCCAGAATGCCACAAGTAGAGACAGCCTGATCTAATGCACTCCATTCACACCACTTAGTCTTCAAGCCAGTAATAACCACCCAAACTTTCTTTAAAGAATCAACTGGTTCTGGGTCATCATTCCAAGCCTCAACTTTGACCCAAACACCAGGCTTTGACACACCAAACTTGGTGTAACCAATGACCTGTTCCACACCAATGTGTGGAGGGAACTTGACTAGAAAGGTATTGTCAACCCCTAGCTCTCTGATCTGCCAAGGCCAATTTGTCTTATAGATCTTGGAGAACTCTTGAGCTAGTTCAGCAGCAGACAAAGAACCCTCCTCAACTAAGACAATCCCACAATTTTTTGTGGATGCAATGGGATGCATAACCACTTCAGGCACCTCAATATGATAGAATCCAAGACCAGGAGCTCCACTACCAACATACCTAGCCATCTGGTGAGGCCTCTTCCTAACAGGACACTTCTCCACAACATGAGAGGAACTTTTACAGATGAAACAAAGAGGAGTTGTTGAGAAATAGAGCAATTTACCAAGCGAATTATCCAAAATAAACGCTAGATAAAACATGACTAGAATAATAGGCAATATAATAATCATGGTAAATAGCGAATACAAATTAAGGCATATAGTCAAACAAACTGCAAGACATAAAACTTTGGATAGAATCGGAACAAGATTGAGACAGAAGATGTACACGGCAGTAGCAGAAGTGGAACCGCTAGCATTGGAACCATCGTTGTCCATGTCGTCGAGGAAGAGGGTGCTGATGTCGGGGAAGAAGTCCTCGTCGGGGAAGACGTCATTGTGTGTGGGAGTCCGTGATGAAGCCGATGGTCGTGATAGCGCTCCCAAAAACCTTATCGCCCTTCTCCCGTCAGGACTCGGCGGGGTCTCGGAGGCCCTCTTGTCCCGGCTCGCGGTGCACGCGCAAGACGGGATGGGAAGATGGAAGTAGCGATGCTCGAACTGGAGGCGCAGTATGTGTGGATCTAATCGAGAGGCGCGACCTCTCTCTCTTATAGGCGTGAGAGGGAAGGCGGCATGCGAGAAGATGAAACGAATGGACGAAAGATGAAGCGAACAGGCGCATTTAACTCATATTAAACGTCCATTCAAAGCAAACGTTTCACCTTCGTATTAACAGTCCACTTAAAGCAAACGTTTCAGCTTCTGTACATCTTTTCATATACCATTCATGCGTGGCAAAATAAAGCTCGGCTCGGCGAGATTCCTGCAACCCGCGGCGTGCGCGCGTCGTGATGTGGCGTGGCGTGGAGTGGTGTGGCGTGGCGAGGCGAGGCGTGGCGAGGCTAGCGAGGAGGAGGAGCGCGCGTGTGGAACTCTCTCCTTCTCCTTCTCATCCTTTTACCAAGTGATAGGAGAGCTCACCTTATAAGCTGGTCCAACTTTCACTCAACTAGCAATGTTGGACTAAACATTTGTCCCAGCTCTTGCCTTGCATGAATGGGCCACATGGGCCTCTAGGATTTTCAGGAATTATTGAAATAGAAAATGGGCTAGACTATTTGGGCCAAAATTCCAACAATCCCCACACGGATCCAGAGGCACATGTAATGCCTTTGGTTCCAAAACACTGTTTATATACCGGTACTATAGTGGAGACTGTAGTTGAACTTCCACCTAGAATTCTATGCTACACTAGGTTGCGACTTGCAGTGGACTATGCCTTGAACGCAAGTTTGCTGCAATCTAGCTTCACAGAAGTCTTGACCGATCTTGGGCTACTGTGGGACTTCCCATGGTGGAGCTTATCGTCATACTCCATGACCTTTCATGAGTTTATTAGAGAGCACCCTACTCTCAGACTGCGACGTTTTAACGATCAGACTCATATAGGTGTGTTCTTCAAAAGATGTTCTGCAGACAACATCTTTGCTTAGGATAAGCCACTTAGAACACATTAAGATAACAAATCAACTGCCATGCAGAATAGGAAAGTATTGCATCTTTATGGAGTGGTGTTTAAAGTAGGGATACTTTCCTCTCGGCTAACCAACAGCTTGTTTCCCAATTCTAATTCACGGGATCTCCGATCACATAGAGTGGTTTACCACTGTGGAAAGCTCAAATTGTGGGTCTCATACCCATCTCCTTGATGCATTTTCTATCACGTTGCGTGATAGACCCTTTGTGAAGGATCTGCCAAGTTTTTAGATGTTTGGATATAATCCAATGCAATAACTCGGAGTTTCTCATTTTCTGACAGATTTCAATCTCCTCTTCACATGTCTTGAGGACTTCATATTATCCTTAGAACTATTCACCTTAATAATCACGGTTTGATTATCACGGTTCATTGGAATTGCGGGTATAGGTTTTTCAACCACGGTAAGTCCATCAAGAGTTCACGAAGCCACTGCTTCAACGGTGGCCGTGTCTAGTCTGTGAGTTACGCTTCCATAGTTGACCTCGTTAAGATGGTGCCTTGCAAGACTTCAAGAAACAAATACCACCACCAAGTGTGAAAACATATCCACTGTGGCCTTTATCTCGTCGATCGGATATCCAATTTGAATCACTATAACCCTCTAGTACCCTTGGATACTCGGTATAGTGTATGCCATAGTTGATGCCTTTTAGATATCGCATAACTCTCTCAAGAGCATGCCGTTGATCATCTCGGATTTGAGACAAATCGTCGAGTTTGCTTCTGACAAAGGCGATGTCAGGTCTCGTGGCACTAGCTAAATACATAAGCGAGCCAATAATTTGAGAGTATCTTAGTTGGTCTCTAGCATTTACTCGATTCTTTCGAAGCAACACACTAGGATCATACGGTGTAGGAGAAAAATTGACGTCGCTATACCCGAAACGACTCAAGATCTTTTCCACATAGTGGGACTGAAGCAATGTAATCCCACCATCATCATCTCTCAATAGCTTGATGTTTAGGATGACATCAGCTACTCCCAGATCCTTCATCTCAAAGTAACGAGATAAGAAATCTTTGACCTCCTTAATTGCATTAAGGTTGGTTCCGAAAATCAGTATGTCATCAACATACAAACAAAGGATGACTCCCTCACCCCCACCATGGCGATGGTATCGCACTTGTCGCCGTTTACAACAAAGCTGCAGCGGTTAAGGTTTTATCAAATTTTTCGTACCCTTTGCTTAGGTGCTTGTTTAAGACCATACAAAGACTTGATAGCTTGCACACTTTTCTTTCTTGACCATTTACTACAAAACCATCCGGTTGATCCATATAAATTTCCTCATCCAACTCTCCATTTAGGAAAGCTGTATTAACGTCCATTTGATGAGCGATAAAGCGTGTGAGGCAGCGAGAAAGTAGTACTCGAATGGTGGTCAACCTTGCTACAGGTGAGTAAGTGTCAAAGAAGTCTTCACCTTCCTTTTGGGTATAACCCTTGGCCACAAGCCTTGCCTTGTACTTCTCAATAGTACCATCAGGTCTTAGAATCTTATTGAACACACATTTACATCCTCTGGTTTGCACCCATAAGGACGATCAGTGATCTCCCATGTTTCATTAGCTAAGATGGAATTCATCTCACTATAAACAGCTTCCTTCCAGTAGTCAGCATCAGGAGATGCATAAGCTTCTGAAATGGAAGTGGGAGTGTCATCCACAAGGTACACAATGAAATCATCACCAAAAGACTTTGCAGTCCTTTGTCTCTTGCTCCTTTTAGGAATTTCATTATCATCCTCCTTAGGACTTTCAGAGTGTTCAATCGGAATAGTAGGTTCAGAGAATATAGAAAATTCCTGATTAGATGAGCTAGGTATCTCCGGATTTGATGAGTTAGGTTTATCCTTCATTGGAAAGATATCCTCAAAGAAAATCGCATCAGTCGACTCCATGATTGTACCGACATGAATGTTAGGTACTTCAGATTTTACTATCAAGAATCTATAACCAATGCTATGAAAAGCATAGCCCAGAAAAACACAATCAATGGTTTTTGGTCCAAGCTTGCGCTTCTTGGGGATTGGTACATTAACCTTTGCCAAACAACCCCAATGCTAAGTAAGAGAGTTTTAGTCTTTTCTTCTCCCATTCTTCGAATGGAGTAATTTCTTTGTTCTTTGTGGGAACTCGGTTTAGGACCTGACACGCGGTCAATAATGCCTCCCCCCACCATTCCTTAGAAAGACCCGATGTGTCTAACATGGCGTTAACCAAATCTGTTAGAGTACGGTTCTTTCTTTAGGCTACTCCATTTGACTGGGGTGAGTAGGGAGGCGTCCTCTCATGAATTATACCATGTTCCGCACAAAAAGAATCAAACTCGTTGGAAAAATACTCTCCACCACGATCAGACCTAAGCCTCTTAATCTTTCGACCAAGTTGATTTTCTGCCTCAGCTTTATAGATTTTGAAGAAACTCAAAGCCTCATCTTTTGATTTTAGAAGATACACATGACAATATCTCGTAGAGTCATCGATCAAAGTCATGAAGTATTTCTTTCCACCTTTTGTTAACACACCATTCATCTCACAAAGATCGAATGTATGAGCTCCGTGGTGTTAAATTTCTCACTGCGATCGTATGTGACTTGCGAGGTTGTTTAGCTTGCACGCAGACTTGGCACTTAGATCCCTTAACAGTTGAGAAATCAGGGATTAAATTTATTTTGGCTAGCCGCGTCATACAACCAAAATTAATATGACAAAGACGAGAGTGCCAGACATTTGATTCAAAATTTGTGTAAATATGATTAACAACTTTATTACAAATGTCTGACAGAGATAAGCAGAACAAGCCTCCGCATTCATAGCCTTTACCAATAAAAGTTCCATACTTCGAAATTACAAATTTATTGGACTCGAATACAATCTTGTAGCCATCTCGACACAAAAGAGATCCGCTAACAAGATTTTTATTTATTGAGGGAACATGATGCACGTTCTTCAGGCGCATAGTCTTTCCCGAAGTGAACTTCAGATCGACCGTACCAACACCATGAACAAAAGCATACGAGTCGTTTCCCATCAGCATGGTTTGAGTCCCTCTGACCTGATATGAAGAAAACATGGAAATATCAGAACAGACATGTACATTAGCGCCCGTGTCAATCCACCAATCAGGAGAATGACATAATGAAAGAACAGTAGGTAATATACCATACCCAACATCTTTCATCTCAACGTCTGTGGCATCCCGCAAAACCACTACTAGAAAATCGCGTTGAATTTGTGCATTGCATCGTCATCATCATGCATTGTTGGCCAAAACTATTTTTGCAAAACTCGATTTGTTTTCCAAACGCCCCATCTTTATTCAAACGCCAAAAACCGGGTCCCCGGAATATTTTGTTTTGGCCGTTATCGGTTTGCAGACGGCCCGTTTAAATCGAATAAAATATTTATTTATTTTTGGCCGGAGCAGTCGAACGGGCCAACCGACCCGAACGACCGCCCCAGATTTTAAATCGGTCCATTTCAAACAGCTCCCCCGGAAATCCTATTCCTACCCAAACCAAACCTACCCACCACTCACAACTCTCCACCTCACCCTCTCACCCTTTTCCTACCC
Organism: Avena longiglumis; assembly: GCA_030063025.1. Classification (NCBI taxonomy): domain Eukaryota; kingdom Viridiplantae; phylum Streptophyta; class Magnoliopsida; order Poales; family Poaceae; genus Avena; species Avena longiglumis. Next base: position 39,630,907 of record CP125976.1, on the reverse strand, counting down.
ACTTGCCACCTCACCCATCCAGCCCACCTAAATCCTTTTCTCACCTAAAACTCTACCCAACCCACCCTAGCCACCTCACCCCAACCTATCCTAGCACGACACCTCACCACACCCCTCACCCCCACCAACCGTGGGCTGCCACGTGGCAGCATCTCTCTCTCTCTCCTCTCCACCCAGCCCCACGACCCACACGCACACGACCCACGCCCCTCCACTGACCGTGGGGCCCCCACCCCTCAGCCCACTCGCCCGCCTCACTGCCTCTGCCCACCCCACTCCCTGCCTGCCTCCCCTACCACCAACCGTCCCACACGGTCCAACCTGCCCCACCACAGGACCATGCACGTGCCCCTCTCTCTCTCTTCTTCCTCCTTCCATCGCTCCCACTGCTTGCGTCTCCTCCACTCCACAGCCCGCCCCGCCGCCTCTCCCTCATGGCGACTCTCACCGTCGACTGGCCCTCATGAGAACCTCAGCCCCCACCTCTCCTCTCCTCTCTCTCTAGCCGCCCGTTCAAGCTCGCCAGCCCGTGCAGCGTCTGGCCCTCCCTGCGTCCGCCAAGCTTCGCCCGCTGGCCCGGTCCCTCGCCCAGCCCTCGCCCACTCGCCGGCAACCACCGCTCCGCCGCTCCACTCTGCGCGCCCGCCTCAGCGCTCCCACGCCGCTGCGCCTCAGACGCTCAGCGCCCGCTCCGCTCGAACCTCGCGGCGTCCTCCCAGGCTCCCTCTCCGCGGCCTCTCTGCTGCCGCGCCGTCGCCCATGCCCGGCCCGCACCTCGAGCCACGTCGGCGCTGCCCCTCACCGCCTCTGCCCTCCGCCTCTGCGGGGCTCGCCGCCGTCGCCACCTGCTTCGCCGGCCCCGACTCGGCGCGGCGCCGCCCGCCTCTTCCCGTAGCGTCGGGCCCGGCGATTCCGCCGCCAGAGGCAGCGTTGCCGCTGGCGACCTCCGACCCGCTTCTCCTCTCCGGCTCGCCGGCGGGACCCGTTTCGTCGGCCTCCTCCTCGGGTTCCCGCGGCCCCTGCCCCGCGCCGCCTGTGGGTCCACGTCCGAGCCGCCGCGTGCCGTGCTTTGTCCGAGCTCGCCAACACCATTCACCGAGAGTCGCGGTACCAAGAACAACGGGAACCCGACAAGGTCTCCGACGTTGGTACACCGAAGACGACCGAAGAAACCAAGGACAAGTGCTACCTCACGAAACAAGATCTTGGGCCCGATGAACCACGCAAAGCTCTTCTTCACGGAGGCGAAGGCGTTGTCCGAGACCAAACAGATCCCGGGCGACAAGTACTCCTCGGTGGCCAATCGACAAGCTCTCCTTCCGGGCGAAGACCCGACGCCAAGACCACCGACAAGACACGCATGACAAGAACGCCCGATCAGGTCGGACCCAATGCGCCAGACACCGACCAAGTACTCCTCGTGACGCCAAGGACTACCTCACGGACACCGAGAATCTCCGGATGCCAAGACCGACAACATGACCCTAAGACCCAGATCGACAAGAACGGCGCGACCGAGGCGGACCCGATGCGCCCGGCGACCAAGCCACGCCCGGTTGCGACAAGACTGCCCGATCTGAAACGACCCCGGAGTCCGAGAACGTTTCCGCCGAGACCAATCCGTCGAACCCTGGACCCTGAACCCGAACCCCGGACCCCAAGATCGTCGAGACCCCTAATGTGTGAACCCCTTCCCGAAACCCTATTTTATAACATAATAACAACTTGTCGCATAATAATTGTTCATGCATGCATCTTATCATGTGGTTTGGGGGCCTTATGCCGATTCACCTAATAATTAAATATGGGGCCCATATGCGGGCAAATCTAGTCTCATATCGGCCTCATTTAAACTTGTGTAGCGAACCGGTATCTTATCATGCCTTGTTATAACAACATGTAAATTGCGGGGCTTCTAAACAACTTGAACCACATAATTAATTGCCGGGACCCCGGTTCCGCTTAATATGACCTAATTGCATCGCACCTTTGCCATGTCATTCATCATACATGCATCATGCCGATCTTCTGTCGTTTTATTAAATAGCGCATCCGGTGTTTCTTCTAGTGTTTTGCTTCTTCGCGGATTGGGCCGTTGAGTTGATGAGATCGCCCGATCTTCGGATGAACCTTTCGGCAATGTTTTCAGGCGAGCATCTCCCCCTTTCTACCTATCTTACTTTTATAGTAATTACTTCCCTCCTGTTGATCTATTGCTATCTGTGTTGCGATGCTTTAGATTCCATTCGTGATATACCGTGCCCTATATTGCCTTGGACACATCCTATTATTACCATTGTTTGGTAGATAGTTGGACTTGCGCGTCGTAGTTTCTTGCTCAAGTGCTGATGTGTGTCGTCATATGCCACAGTTGCTGATGAATTGCCACATGTTGATGTTGGAGATGATTCTAGTTTTACTTATTGTCACTTTAATTTCTGTTTAACAACTAAATTGAATAAGCAGAGGCATCGGTGGGTGATAGATAATATTTGGTTTCGAGCCACTTGTGTCCCGTAAGACCCCGAGTACTTGATACCTGTTCCTTGATTTTGCGCGCTATCCACATCCGGGAGGTATATGGGACCCCCCTGAACCAGAGCTTGATTCATTCTTATTTCTTGGGGCCACAAGCTAGTTTGAGGTTTTATTACGATCCTGTACTTATGCCATGCTTTACTGCTTTATTTACGATTGTGCGAGGAGCACACTGTATCTTGTTAGGTATGGAGTGTTTACGCGGTATCGACAAGCCCACACTTTCGGTTCGATCGCTTGACCATTGGCGCAACCTTGAGGCCGTCTCGGGCTTGTCTACTCTTCTTGGTTCTACTCAAAGGGTGGCCCCTGAAATATTTCAATCTGTGATTGTTGATCGTGAAAGCCTCGTTGGGTTTTGATTTGGTTTTCGAGGTTGATCGGCGTGTGTTGCTATTGGTGCACCGGCGGTAAAAACTTTTAAGCCGTGTCCGCGGATATGGACGACTTGGAGCACATGATCTCGATCATAGACAAGCATAACTAAAGTTTCTGCTATCAACTTGACTTATAATGACTAGTAATCAGCTCCACTATAACGGAATGGCTAATTAATACCGCCCACAATTGCTTGTTTGGTTGTCGCTTGCGACAATTGTATATGACTAGTAAGTATTGCAACTTCTAGCAATTGGCTGAATAAAAGTACCAACAAGCTGCTGGGTTTTGGGTTTATCTCATGCTATTCACACTGATTAGTAAGAGTTACAACTATAACGGAATGGTTAACTAAAAGTGCCCACCGCTACCTTATCGGGCGATTATTTAAACCTGACTAGTAAAGTGCCGCAACTATAAGCGAACAAGTAAAACTGCCAATCGTGAGTTCCTCGGTTGACTTCCTCGTTTGGTCTCGGGGGAACACCGAGATGGGTTTGTTTGGTGTTAGCTTCGTTGGATCCGGATAGGTCATTCTCATCCCTCTCGATATCCGCCCGGTTGTATCGAGTCTCTATAGGTTGTTTAGTGCATCTTTGCCGCTTGATCCACCATACCTATGTGGCGAGGACCGCCGAATTCTAGCCTCGCCGTGCTTGGCCTCGATCTTGGCCTCCTTCTTTGTTTTACTGCTTTGCCCTTTGTCGGCACCTTTTTGTTAAGCGGTTTTGAGATCGACGCCGTTAGCGAGGTTACCCTTCCGGCTTGGCCTGGGCGAGGTTATGGACGCCATTGGTTATTCTTGAGGCTCTTAGCCCCATTTGCATCTTGTCCGTAGCTGGACGCCTATCGCTTTCAAGGTGATTTGGATCTTGCATATTATATCGTATTCTTGACTCATGGAGTCAGTTATATATATCTGCATGGGTCCCATCGAGGACTGTTGTGTAATGTTATTACCGTTTCCACCACGAAAGTGCTGGTGAACACCTTTGAATCGTTTCTATGGGTTTGGTGAATTTTGCCCAAACTTGCATAGGTCCGTCGAGGTGTTCTGAGTGGTATCGAGCTCGGCCATTGCGATACCCACAAGTCCGACTGTAGGATACCCTAGCTAACGGTCAAGTAGAGTGTCAAAACTATTTTGAAAATCGGTTGGATAGTTACGATTAGGTCTGATTTTACTCCTTACCCTCTGCTATTCCCTCTCATCTCGACGTGTTTTGAATCGCTCTCTTCTCTCTTGAGTCCAGGAATTCTCGTGGTTGGGTTTCCGTCGTACCTTCAGGGCTTCTCTTTCTCCCTTTTGTAACGGAGGTGCTACGATCATCAATCTGCAACTTGTCTGTTGTGCCCTTGATCCGATCTTGTGTTCTTGAGCTCTTTATCCATCTGTGTTCCTTGCTGGATATCAGTGTCGTTGAAAAACATATGAGAAGGACGAGCTTTGGTGAAGTTGGGGTTAGCCTTGAGCATGTGTTGTTCATGCCAATGGAACCACCGCGAAACCTAATCATTGTGTCTTTCACACGATTTCTGCTGGCATCATCCTTTTGTTCCGGACACCGCCTATGAAGATCTTCAGTCTAAATCTCGAGAGTTGAGTTGCCTGATTCTCCTACTCACGTATCGAGTTGATAGTTGGTTCCGGGATGGACTGATCACCCTACCCGACTCTTACCGTTCGCTCGGTACATCGAACTGGTGGATCAATGTAACTTTTCTCTCTCCTAACGGAAGTTAGGGGTGGCTTTATTTGCGATACCTCTACCTTCGACCTTTTGTTTCCGGAGTGCTCTCTCGACGATCAGAGACAACGGCCCCTTTGTTGGTGGTGTCGCCGATTTCAAGATGGAGGATGAACCCTCGTTAGTGGTGTCGCGAAGATCTACACGATACGAGAAGATGCAGATCACCGACCTTCCTTCCGGTACCATGAGGCGGATCTCGAGGGCGAGATCCATTGTTAGTGGTGTCGAATTGTGGCATCCCGCAAAACCACTACTAGAAAATCGCGTTGAATTTGTGCATTGCATCGTCATCATCATGCATTGTTGGCCAAAACTATTTTTGCAAAACTCGATTTGTTTTCCAAACGCCCCATCTTTATTCAAACGCCAAAAACCGGGTCCCCGGAATATTTTGTTTTGGCCGTTATCGGTTTGCAGACGGCTTCATCGAATAAAATATTTATTTATTTTTGGCCGGAGCAGTCGAACGGGCCAACCGACCCGAACGACCGCCCCAGATTTTAAATCGGTCCATTTCAAACAGCTCCCCCGGAAATCCTATTCCTACCCAAACCAAACCTACCCACCACTCACAACTCTCCACCTCACCCTCTCACCCTTTTCCTACCCCCTGCCACCTCACCCATCCAGCCCACCTAAATCCTTTTCTCACCTAAAACTCTACCCAACCCACCCCGCCACCTCACCCCAACCTATCCTAGCACGACACCTCACCACACACCCCTCACCCCACCACTGGGCTGCCACGTGACAAGATCTCTCTCTCTCACCTCACCTCTCACCCAGCCCACCCACCCCACACACACTGACCCACTCCTCGGCCCACTGGGCCCCACCCCTCCTGCCGCCCTCCTCACCAGCCACTCAGTCTGCCTGCCCACCCCCCCAGTTCCACCTCCCCTGGCCTCCCAGTCCCACCACGGTCCAACCCCTGCCCCACCACAGGACCCGCCAGCGTGCCCTCTCTCTCTTCTTCCTCCTTCCATCGCCGCCTCCCTCTCCAGCTCCCTCCTGCTCACAGCCCCCCGCCTCTCCTCTCCGGGCGACTCTCCTGCGCCGTCGCCGGGCCCTCCCTGAGAACCTCCGCCCCAACCTCTCTCCGCTCTCTCTAGCCGCCCCGCCCGTTCAAGCTCGCCACCCCGCCCGCCCAGCGTCCCTGCCCTCTCCGCGTCGGCCCGCCAACTTTCGCTGCCGGTCCCTCGGCGCCAAGCCCTCACCACTGCTCCGCCCGCCTCCGCCCGCGCCTGCCCGCCACGCCTTCGCCGCCGCCCAGGCAGCTCAGCGCCCGCCGCTCCGAACCTCGCCGGCGTCCTCAGAGGCTCTCCTCCGCGGCCTCTGCCCCAGCCTTGCCGGCCCGCCTCCGAACCCACGTCGGCGCTGCCCCTCGCCGCCTCTGCCGCCCTCCGCCTCTCTGAGCTCGCCGTCGCCACCTGCCCAGCCGCCCGGCCCCGACTCGGCCTTGGCCGCCTCTCTTGTAGCGTCGGAGCCACAGCTCCCGCCGCCCAGAGCCGCGTTCTGCCGCTGGCGACCTCCACGACCCGCCCTTCTCCTCTCGGCTCTGCGGGACCCGTTTCGGCCTCCTCCTCGGGTTCCTCGGCCCCTGCGCCTTTGTGGATCCACGTCCCGAGCCCGCGCGGCCGTGCTTTGTCCCGAGCTCGCCAACACCATTCACCGAGAGTCATGTACCAAGAGAACAACAGGAACCCGACAAGGTCTCCGACGTTAGTACACCGAAGAGCGACGTAAGAAACCAAGGACAAGTGCTACCTCGGAAACAAGATCTTGGCGATGAACCGCAGCTCTTCTTCACGGAGGCGAAGGCCGTTGTCCGAGACCCGAAAGCAGATCCCGGGCGACAAGTACTCCTCGGTGACGCCAATCGACAAGCTCTCCTTCCCGGGCGAAGACCCCGAACGCCAAGACCACCGACAAGACCTGCATGCAAGAACGCGATCAGTCGGACCCAATGCGCCCCGACACCGAACCAAGTACTCCCTCGTGAACGCCAAGGACTACCTCACGGACACCGAGAATCTCCCCCGGATGCCAAGACCGACAACATGACCCTAAGACCCCAGATGCGACAAGAACGGCATCAGACTGGCGGACCCGATCGCCCACGCCAACTAAGCCACGCTTCCCGGTTGCGACAAGACTGCCTCGATACCGAACGACCCGAGTCGAGAACGTTTCACGAGACCAATCCACGAACCCTGGACCCGAACCGAACCCGGACCCCAAGATCGTCGAGACCCCTAATGTGTGAACCCTTCCGAAACCCTATTTTATAACATCATAACAACTTGTCGCATAATAATTGTTCATGCATGCATCTTATCATGTGGTTTGGGGGCCTTATGCCGATTCACCTAATAATTAAATATGGGGCCCATATGCGGGCAAATCTAGTCTCATATCGGCCTCATTTAAACTTGTGTGTAACGGTATCTTATCATGCCTTGTTATAACAACATGTAAATTGCGGGGCTTCTAAACAACTTGAACCACATAATTAATTGCCGGGACCCCGGTTCCGCTTAATATGACCTAATTGCATCGCACCTTTGCCATGTCATTCATCATACATGCATCATGCCGATCTTCTGTCGTTTTATTAAATAGCGCATCCGGTGTTTCTTCTAGTGTTTTGCTTCTTCGCGGATTGGGCCGTTGAGTTGATGTGAGATCCGCCCCGATCTTCGGATGAACCTTTCGGCAATGTTTTCAGGCGAGCATCTCCCCCTTTCTACCTATCTTACTTTTATAGTAATTACTTCCCTCCTGTTGATCTATTGCTATCTGTGTTGCGATGCTTTAGATTCCGTACCCGTGATATACCGTGCAGCCCTATATTGCCTTGGACACATCCTATTACCTGTTGTTTGGTAGATAGTTGGACTTGCGCGTCGTAGTTGCTTGCTCAAGTGCTGATGTGTGTCGTCATATGCCACAGTTGCTGATGAATTGCCACATGTTGATGTTGGAGATGATTCTAGTTTTACTTATTGTCACTTTAATTTCTGTTTAACAACTAAATTGAATAAGCAGAGGCATCGGTGGGTGATAGATAATATTTGGTTTCCGAACGCCCACTTGTGTCCCGTAAGACCCCGAGTACTTGATACCTGTTCCTTGATTTTGCGCGCTATCCACATCCGGGAGGTATATGGGACCCCTGAACGAGCTTGATTCATTCTTATTTCTTGGGGCCACAAGCTAGTTTGAGGTTTTATTACGATCCTGTACTTATGCCATGCTTTATCGCTTTATTTACGATTGTGCGAGGAGCTGCATCTTATTTAGGTATGCGGAGTGTTTACGCGGTGTCGACAAGCCCAGCCACACTTTCGGGTTCCATCGCTTCACCATTGGCGCAACCTTGAGGCCGTCTGAGCTTGTCTACTCGTTCGGGTTCTACTCAAAGGGTGGCCCGAAATATTTCTGAATCCTGATTGTTCGTGAAAGCCTCGTTGGGTTTTGATTTGGTTTTCCGAGGTTGATCGCGTGTGTTGCTATTGGTGCACCCGTAGGGTAAAACTTTCAAAGCGTGTCGCGGATATGGACGACTTGGAGCATGATATCTCGATCATAGACAAGCATAACTAAAGTTTCTTGCTATCAACTTGACTTATAATGACTAGTAATCAGCTCCACTATAACGGAATGGCTAATTAATCGCCCACAATTGCTTGTTTGGTTGTCGCTTGCGACAATTGTATATGACTAGTAAGTATTGCAACTACAACGAATTGGCTGAATAAAAGTACCAACAAGCTCTTTGGGTTTTGGGTTTATCTCATGCTATCTCACTGATTAGTAAGAGTTACAACTATAACGGAATGGTTAACTAAAAGTGCTTTGCTTACCTTATCGGGACGATTATTTAAACGACTAGTAAAGTGCGCAACTATAATCGAACAAGTAAAAGCGCCAACTGCGTGAGTTCCTCGGTTGACTTCCTCGTTTGGTCTCGAGGGGAACACCAGATGGGTTTGTTTGGTGTTAGCTTCAGTTGGATCCGGATAGGTCATTCTCATCCCTCTCGATATCCGCCCGGTTGTATCGAGTCTCTATAGGTTGTTTAGTGCATCTTTTGCTGCGCTTGATCCACCATACCTATGTAGGCGAGGACCGCGATTCTAGCCTCGCCGTGTCTTGGCCTCGATCTTGGCTCCTTCTTTGTTTTCTTTTGCCCTTTCGGCACCTTTTTGTTAAGCGGTTTTGAGATCGGCCGTTAGCGAGGTTACCCTTCCGCTTGGCACTGGCGGGGTTATGGACGCCATTGGTTATTCTTGAGGCTCTTAGCCCCATTTGCATCTTGTCCGTGGCGGGCGCTCTATCGTTTTCAAGGTGATTTGGATCTTGCATATTATATTCGTATTCTTGACTCATGGAGTCATTATATATATCTCTCTGTGGGTCCCATCGAGGACTGTTGTGTAATGTTATTACTTCGTTTTCCACCCGCACGAAAGTGCCTGGTGGGCACCTTTGAATCGTTTCTATGCGGGTTTGGTGAATTTTGCCCAAACTTGCATAGGTCCGATTCAGAGGGTGTTACAACGTCGCCCATGACAACATTAGCAGTCTTACTGCTCTTCCCATGTTGGCGCTTGTCAAAGCGGTTGGGACAAGCAGGAGCCCAATGATTAGGATCACCGCACACATGACAAGCACCTTTCCTCTTATCAGTCTTCTTCTTGAAGGCGGTGGGTATGAGGCCTTGTTCTTTCCATCGAACTTTCCTTTGTCATCAAACTTTCCTTTGTTCTTGAACTTGTGAGGGTGGAAGTTCCTTTCCGTAGGTTGGCATTAGAACCTCCCTCGGTACCTCGAAACGTGTGTCTTTTGCTCGCCTTCTCTTCCACATCAAGAGTCCCAATGAGATCCGTCACGGAGAACTCTTGTCTCTTGTGCTTCAGAAGTAGCAAAATTCCTCCATGATCGGGAAGTTTGGCAATGATGCCTCGAACAAACTTGTCCGGTAACACACAAGTGAAGTGCTCAAGCTCCCGGCAAGTGATCAGATCTCATGAGCACGCTCACAATGGAGCGGTCATCAATCATCTTGTAGTCATAGAATTGTTCCATGACATACAGTTCCTTTGCCCGATCGAGACTCCAAATTTTCTCTCGGCGCATCCCATATCTTTGCCATTGCTAAATGACAGATATGAATCGACAATATTGTCGCCAAGGATGCTAATCAAGGCAGCCTTGAAAGTAGTATCAAGTTTTTGAACGCCTCTTCTGGCGGGATTAAGTTCCTCAAAGCGCCATAGATGGCGTTATAGAAGCTCATGGTGCGAAACCGAGACCGCTCTCAAGACACCACCGCTTGCAATTCACACCTTCAAACACGGTGGCTTCATAGAAGCAACAAAGCCACTTGGGGCAAATTGCACGAAATAAGGTTTTGGATTGTTGAGAAATAGAGCAATTTACCGCGAATTATCCAAAATAAACGCTAGATAAAACATGACTAGAATAATAGGCAATATACTAATCATGGTAAATAGCGAATACAAATTAAGGCATATAGTCAAACAAAGCGCAAGACATAAAACTTTGGATAGAATCGAGAACAAGATTGAGACAAAAGATGTACAGCGATGTGAAGTGGAACTACGGCATTGGAACCATCGGCCATGTCGTCGAGGAAGAGGTGCGATGTCGGGAAGAAGTCCTCGTCCGGGAAGACGTCATTGCTGTGAGGGAGTCCGTGAAGCCGATGAGTCAGTTGATAGCGCTCCCAAAACCTTATCGCCCTTCTCCCGTCGGGACTCGAAGCAGCGGGGTCTCGGAGGCCTCTTGTCGGCTCATGTGCACGCGCAAGACGGGATGGAAAGATAAGCGCAGCGAGATTCCCGCAAGCAGCGGCTGTCGTGATTGACGTGACATGGCGTGACATGAGCAGGCGAGGCGAGGCGGCGAGGCGAGGCATGGCATGGCGAGCGGCGAGGAGGAGGAGGAGCGTGTGGAACTCTCTCCTTCTCCTTCTCATCCTTTTACCAAGTGGTAGAAGAGCTCACCTTATAAGCTGGTCCAACTTCCACTCAACTAGCAATGTGGGACTAAACATTTGTCCCACCTCTTGTCTTGCATGAATGGGCCACATGGGCCTCTAGGATTTTCAGGAATTATTGAAATAGAAAATGGGCTAGACTATTTGGGCCAAAATTCCAACAGGAGTATTCTCACAACTGCTCTGCAGGTGACCTAGTTCACCACAACACAGATAGATTGCATCCACATAGTTCCATTGATTAATACTGCTCACAGGAGCAGCAGCCTCCCTCTGAACAGGCACTTGTTTCTTCTTAGACTTCTGCTGAACCTTACTTTTCTCCATCATCTCATTACCCTGTGGGACTTGTTGTTGCTGTGGAGCAACCCACTGATTTGAAGGCATGTTGAATGGCTGCTGACCAGGGAAAGCAGGAAAAGGAGTGTTGAAACCCCAAGGTGGTTGCATACCTGGGATGAATCCATAGGGAGGCTGGTTGGGGTAGAACTGAGGAGGAGGATTGAACTGCCCCATCTCAAAAGGGTTCTGCTGAAACTGTTGTTGTCCTCCCTGCTGAGACCAGCTCTCCTGTTCCTTGCCTCTCCCTCTGCCTCTCCCCTGGTTCCCTCTGCCACGATCACCCATCTCCACTTCTCTGATTTCTTCAGGCAGCCAATCTTCAAGCCCCAAACACTGTAGACCAGAGGTGAGCTCAACAACCGCCGCCACCAGGAGGGGGAAGAGTAAACCCTAGGACCAGGAGCAGCTTCGATTAAAAAGGAATGGACAGGTGTCCTGTGGGAAGTAGGATATGGTGGAGGTGGTGGTGGTTGCAGAGGCTGTGGTGGTGGTAGATAGCACATGGGCTGCAAAGGACAACACCACAGTTGTAAGAAAAAATCATCTAAGCCTTCAGCACCACCATTCCAAGCCCATCCAACTCCAGCTCAGACCCTTTAACAAGCTTGATTTTCTTCTTCCTCAGACCACAAGGAACCAAACCTGCAGGTTCCCGCCACTGCTTCCCTTGCGCCCCTACTGGGCCTCTCGATTCCGAACCGAACACAGGACATTGCAGAGCAGAGATGCTTGTACCTGGAGATCTAGCAGGCCAACAGCAGCCCCCATTTCCTTCCTCGAGAAACCCAGCACCATCTGAACTGTAGCACTCTGTTTGAGCAGAGGACTTCTCAGAACCTGCACCAGCCTCGACATGGGGGATGAAGCTCTGCGAGGCCTCCCTCTCCTGCAGGAGCTGCTCCGCGGATCCACGAGAATCTCCTTCAGCGATCCCAACTTCCGTTTCGCTCGCGGGAGCGAGATCAGAGCATTGAGCCGACGAGGTTTCTGACCCAAAACAGAGTGGCAACGACCCAATGCATAGGTGGAAGCCTTCATCAGTCCGACAGGGAGAGAGGACCTCAGAGATCGCACCTTCCTCAATCCCCAAAGCCTTCATCAGTCAATGACATCCATATATGAAATCTATAAAACCAAGAAACAGAAAAAGTTCCTAAAGTGTAACAAATCGTGACTAAGACATGTGATGGCATTGCCCTTGCTTGTCTCGCCCGTACAAATCTGATATTCAGTTTTAAACTTTTGTGTAAAAGTGTGATGGCATGTTATTGTTTGCATAAGCTTTTTATAAACATGGAGAAAAATCAGCTATACATATAGACATTTGTGCAAACTTGCAAGTTGCAACTTAATTCTAACTTCCGTTCACTACAAAAATGAATTCACACATCGATTGAGCTCTCCACATTATAACTGGCATGGCTTGGCGGTCCGTTGCAGTAACTAATAGATGTGTACTGGCCGGCTCTCATGAATAAACTAAAGAAATATTTGGTACTCTCTCCATTCTAAAATATAAGATGCTTTAGTTTTTTTTCAAAGCGCGTTATCTAATCTTTTTTGTGTTTACGTTCGGAAAAAAAGAGTGAATCTATATAGTAAAAGAGTCCGAATACATGTGGTCCAACAAAAAACTAGCACAAGATGTTTTAGGTTTGTGAAGAAAATAAATTTAAACTTTTTTTAGTGTGTATATTTATTCCAAAATTGAGTGAATCTACATACTAAAACAAGTCTAGATTCATCTTCTTCACAAATCTAAAACATCTTATATTTTAAAACGGAGTGAGTACTTGTTAGGCATGCATATGACACAACTCGTTCAGCATAGCAAGCCAGCACCACCGCCACGATAGGTGACGACCGAGCAACCTTCAGTTTCAATAGAATAGTATTGATATAGTTATTTTTCATTTGTTGCAAGACTCAGATATAACTGACAAGGTAGATAGAAGCATTGGATCCAGATGCATGGACACATGGATATGGTGGATAGCGCGCGCGCTCCAATCCTCCGATCGGGAGTAGTACGTTCTAGTACGAGCTTGTAACTTTGCGTAATCGTGGCGCTCGGTGGCGTAGGCGCACATGCCCGGTGGTTCTGCCGGGAGATGCGGAGCACCGCTGCACCTGCGCGTAGGACGCACGGCCGTGCCCACCACGTACATACGCACCGGCCGGTCTGGACGCATGCGCGAGCCCGTACCACGTACTACTAGTCTACTACGCACTCATCCACGATTCTATGCATCCCGTTGCCACGATGCCATTGGCCATGGATAAGCCAGCCGCCCCACCCCCAAAGCAAGCTACCCGATGCCATGCCTATCAGCCATGCGATGCGAGTTGTACAATGCCAGCCTTTCGCTTTCCGTCGCATAATCGGCCGTCGTCCTAGAGTCAGTGGCACAAAGCAAGCTAGAGCGCAACAGCTCTATCCAGAATCCTGATCAGCCCGTCCATGCCTTTGCTGTCCAACCAGTTGCCACCTGCCAAACCGTAGCTCACACACAAGATACCAATACTGCTTTGCAAATACTATCTTTGTTTGGGATTATAAGTGCCGCGCGGATAATTAGGTTGCCAATTTGAACAACAAAATATACATATTATAGCTCAAAGATAGTACTCCCTCCGGCCCATATTAATTGACTTCGATTTGTCAAAATTTGGATGAATCTATATCTTAAATAATTATACAGATTCATTCAAATCTGAAACAATTGATCGATAATATGGGCGAAAATCTTAGACTAACTGTACCGGGCTTCTTAACTGTACCGTGCGGGCGTGGCACTGCCGCGTCGTCTGCTTCCGAGACCAGCAACACACACAGGCCGGCCCCAGGCGCAAGGTTGTTTTACAGCCTGTTCAGGAAGCTTTGCGCAGATCCAGCATTATTGCACTTTCTCCACCTCCGTAAACCTCATCCTTGGGTGCCCATGATCGACCAGGAGAAGAGAACCGTGTCCCCTTGCGTCTCACCACGCCAAAGCCCAAAGCAAATCTGGTCCGACGCACGTACGGAGTGCATGACATGAATTCGCCCATAACTTGCCGATTGATTATCCCACCGATACGTGTGCCCCCTGCATACCGCGTTTGTTGTTCCCTCCCAGGAGGATTGCGCAGGAAGCTAGCCCAGATCGGGGGCTTGCCGCCGCGACGAAGCAAGGCCCCAGATTCTACTCCACCCAGCCATAGCCATGTGCTCCAAGGATTACTCACGAGGTGAAAGAACATCGCATCTTAGCTCAAAGATAGTATAGCTAGGAGGCTAGGAATGATACTCCATCTGCCATCCTTGGTCTCCAAGACGCCGTTCATATGGCTTGTTTTTGGTCCACGCACCGAAAATTGACACAGTCGTGTTTTTAGGACGCCGGTTTTATCTGAGTTTGGCCAAACTTTCATCCGGACTTCCTAGGCCGATCCCGGGACGCCAGGAACGTCAGACGAAGAGAAAACGCAGGTGGGCCAACCCTGTCGGCGAGACAACCCCATTTTCTACCACCAGTCGCCTCCCCGTGGCGAAGAGCTTTCTCCAGCTGCCCCTGTCGCCATGCCTTCGCCGACGAAGCTCCACCACGCCGAGCCGAATCAACGCCTATAGATAGGTTCGCCACCGTCGTCGTACCCTTTCCCCTCGGCCTAGGCCACCTCTAGCCGCCCAAACTTTGCCGTAGCTCGGCTTCGCTCCGAGCTCCCGCCACCTCACCCGCCAAGTGTTCGGCGTTTTGCCTGTTCGGCCATGGACTCCGACGATGAGGATATTTTCGTTGTTTTGCTGGAGGAGGAGAACGCCGCTGCCGCCAAAGATGCAGAGCATATGCAGATCCTCGCCTCTCGCCCATTTGTACATGCGGCATCAACGCCAAAGCATGGAGGCTCGGTGAAGGGTCGCGAAAGTGCAAAGCAAGGCAGAGGATGGAGGGCTACTGCTTGTTGTACGCCGACGAGCCGCTGCACAAAGAGACCGTATTTCGACGCCGTTTTAGGATGAGCCGGAAGCTCTTCCTCGAGATCGTGCATTCCATCCGGGAGTTCGATCCCTATTTGTGCAAGAAGGATTGCACCGACATGGTTGGATTTTCCTCACTGCAAAAGTGTATAGCGGCGATGAGGTTGCTTGCATATGGAGCGCCGGGTGACAGTGCCAAACTATGGTCAATATAATGCCAAACTATGCTCTGTATTCATATTTATGCTGACCTATGCCAAAATCTGATCGAATTTGAGCTGAATTTGGACAGAGAAAGGCCGACCTGAAAAACTCGGGTTGAAAACGCGAGTGTGAAACTGGGTGTTACCAGGCCGAAAAATAGTTCAGTCCGGTGCTATTTATGCCGGATTTCGGCCTAGAAACGACCGAGTAGAGGTGCTCTAACTGATAAAGAACTCCAACTCTTATAGTAGCACTAGCAAAAAATAGTAGGGACATTATTTCAGCAGCAAGTTCCTGGCAAACAGTTAACGATCGATGTAGTGCACGACGACCATGCATCGGGACTAGAAGAAAACTTCGTAAAGTTTCGTTGTTACATGATAAAACACGGAAATTACAGGAAGATAATTTGATGGAGTATTTTGCTCGTGCCGCACGAGACGATGGCAGGGCAAGATCCAGGACGATGGTACTCCATACAGAACGAGCAAACGAGCGGCAGTCAGCTCACAGAAACAGTACGGTTTCGGTTTCACTCATCTGTGATGATTTGAGGACGTCGTGGTCGGGGAAGATCAGAAGCTTCGGCAAATCAGCAAAGATCAGACCGGCCCGCGCGCCGTTTTCACCGGGAGTATATACCGTTGGGGGAGCTGGAGGTGGTGGAGGAGAAGTCGGAGCCGGTCATCGGGATGGAGATGGAGAGCTTGGTGGCCGAGAAGGCGGCGTTGCTGCTGTTATTGTTGGTGGTGGTGTCGTCCTGCAGCTCCGGCCACGAGTCCCTCGCCTTGGGCCACTCGTCGAAGAAGGGGCGCAGCGTCTGGTTCTCCTGCTTCACCGGGTCCACCACCGTCGTCGCCGTCGCCATGAAGTCGCCGCCCCCGAAGAAAGACAGCGGCTCCCTCTCCGTCTTGGGCAGGGAGCAGATCGTGGTCTGGTCCAGGTCGCTCAGCGTTCCGAGCATGGGGTAGCTCGACAGTGAATATGCGGAGGTCTGGGACGGCAGCAGGCGCCACGAGTAGTTGTCCAGGGTGGTGTCCATGCCTCCTCCAGTCATGAACTGGCTATGCTCGTCCACGGACGAAGACCTCACTCCGTAAGTAGAGTACCTGAATTCCACAAGTCACCTCAGTTCATAAGTAGCAGTCTAGTGACCAATACATAAGTTGACAGATGCAAGTATTTCAGTAGAAACAGTGAAGTAAAACTGCTTGTGCAGAGTATAGAGCTTCAGAAGCAAGCATTTCAGACAATTGCTGGTTGTTATCCACATACTGCATTTAGTCATACACATATAGTGGAGTAGAGTTCAAAAAATGGAAAGGAGTTTCCATCACTGTACTGAAGTTATGTGACTGAAACTTATAGTGGATATTAGTATACAGTAGGCTTCAAGTCTTCTCTAAAACCAGAAAGCTTTTGTGGCACTAGACACAAACAAAAGGGACAAAATAATTGTTGCTGCACACTTTTAAAGCAGCAGTTCATGACATGAGAAAAACAAAGCAAAACAAAAATAGGAAGACCAGACATCTAAGCGAACATGATTGGCCGCAATGCCGCATCATGTGCCGACTCTGCCCCGCAGGTAACCCTACAATGACAGCTTCGGTAAAGGGAAATTGCTAACTCACAAGCCACAAAGTTCTGATGAAACAAAAAAAATAAAAGGTTGAGAACGTATGGGGCAAAAGGGGATGGGCATCCATAATCATGCTAGCCTTTTCAGATGGTTTCAGGCATAGGGTGAGACGTACCCGGCCAGAAAGGCAGAAACAGATAAATTTTCCTGGGGCAGAACTGACGTGTTATTTCTAGTGCAGCCCCCAAACAAGAAGAAAACGAACAGAGTCAGCAGAAGAATAAAGTAGGAAAATAAATGTCAGGCGTAATATTTACAGAGCAGGAGCAGAGAGCAGCAGGCACTAGCTCTGAGCAAAACACCCAGATACAGTTGAATCTTTTACAGGCAGTGTGCGTGCGTGTCAATCAGGTTTAGAACACCCTCCTGCTCTGAACCTCCATCAGAGCAGAGCAGAGCAGAGCACCACCCTGTTTCACAATCTTCTAAGGCTAAACTCTGGCCCCAGAAAGCATGGCCAGATACTGCAGAAGGCAATAGACTAAGCAAGCATAGATCATAACATGTTGTCAGAAGAGCACTACTAGCCTGATCCTAGTACTGTCCCCTGAATGCAATCAAGCACAGAAATGAAAACATCACATGTGAGCAGGCATTTCATCATCTGACAGCGATCTGGTATATGTAAATAGCTGGGGAATTTGCAGGGAAGGCAAATGGAAATTACCTGAAATCTTTGTGTCCCCCAGTAGCAGCGGTCGCGTAAGGAGCAGCATTGTCCATGTGCAGCTGAGTAGACCCCAGGGCGAACGAGCCGCCGCCGCCGCCTCCGCCGGCGGCATTGGCGATCGCCGGATACAGCGAGTGGTTCTGGAAAGCGGAGGCGGTGGCGGTGGCGGCAGGGGTGTGCTGCTGCTGGTGCTGGTGGTGGTGGTGCGTGAGGGGTGCTGCGACGAGCTGCGTTTCCACAGGCTTTCTTGAACGGTTGCGGCCGCGGTGCATGTGGCGCTCGCAGTACTTGGAGTCCTGGGCGGCCTCCTTGGCGCACCGCCACTTCTTGCCGTCCGTTCGCCGGCACCGCCCGGGCTCCGGATCCAGCTTCTTGCCGAAGTAGGACCCGTAGCCAACTGCAAGAAACGACACACACACACAAAAAAAAAGCCCCAGGTCAACAATGATCGTGATGGCTCATACCGCATCTGCAATGTACGTACGTATGTGTCGGTGCTCATCTGGAGGGAGGGACCAAGATAATCAAACCAGGACGACGAGACGCCTCCCAAACCGACGCAAGATCGAATCACGGTCAAAAAAGTACGCACCCAAACGAACCCCGCGTAGCAATCAATCGTGCCGCCAGCCAGCCAGCCGGAGGAGACGGAGCGGTCGCGCTCAGGCTCACAGTAGTACAGTACTGGATCTATCTACCCAATCATTCACCCCACAAGCACGACGGACGTAGTATGCGAAATTATTTGCGGGGGGAAAGGAGGAACTGTGCGCATCGATCTGGCGCAGTACTACTGTGCCTTGATTATTTATCTGTTTCTTTCTTGGGGGGCTCCATGTGATGCGATGCAGGATGGCTCGAAATCGCGGGCAGGACCAGTAGCGAGTGATGAATGCGTGGGTGAGGCTCCCAACAACCAGACAGGAATAACCCCCCCTTGACACGAGAAGGACCAATCATAAACTAACCACCACCACCTCTGTTTTGAGTTTCTTTCTAGCCTGGGCCAAGAGTTTGAGCGAGCCATGTGTGTTTTGCATCTGATCTAATCTAATCAAGCCAATCCACATGAGGCTCGCTTGAATCCAAATAAAAAGACCTAGTATCAAGACAGGAGATGCTAGCTATAGGTTGTTGTAGGTGCAAATCTTGACGGAGCCGAGCACGAGGTTCGGATTAGAATAATATGAATCCCTTTCCGCGACCAAATGCAGAGCAGGATTAACAAATGACCGGGGGAGCAATTAACAATGAGACGGGGTACACCTGAATCTCTCGATCCGAATAAACAAAGCGGGCTAGCAAATCGGCGGTAGCAAATGCAGGAGTACGAGGGGGAATGGATGGTACGTACGGGCGGGGTGGTGGTAGAAGCGCGCGGCGATGGAGTCGAAGCCCCGGCGGATGGGGAGGAGGAGATCCGGCGGGACGGGCACGCCGGCGACGAGGTACTTGTATATGAGCGCCTGGTGCTCCAGCTCCTCGTACTGCGCCGCCGTGAAGGGCGCCGGCCTGGCCGCCCACCGCGCGCTCATCGTGTGCTGCTGGTGCTGCTGCTGCGGAGACGCCTCCTCCCCGACGCCGACGCTGCACAGCAAACAACCTCGCCACATTATTAGCCACCCTAGAGCGAGCGGGCGAGAGAGAGGAAAAAAGTTGACGGGAAGGGAAGGGTTGGCTTACGAGTAGAGAGGGGAGGAGCGGCAGAAGGGGAAGAAGGGGGAGGAGGAGCGGTGGTGGTCGGCTGCCGGCGACAGGGAGGCAAAGGGCATCGCCATATATGCCGCTCTATCTCAAACTCTCTCTCTCTCTCCTCTGCTGCCTGCTGCGGTGCGGCTGCTGGGTTTGGGTGTGTGCCTCCGGTCCGGCCTGGCCTCTCTTTTAATGTGCCGTGCTTTTGCCTTTTACTCCTACTTGCCTGCTGCCCTGCCCGGTGGCTCTGTCTCTTTCCCCTCCCTCGCTCGCTGCGGTGCGCGTGTGAACTGGGCTCGATCTGCTGCTGCTGCCTTGCCTGACGAGATGAGGATAGGAGGGCAGTGGGATATATAGCCCTGGAGAATGGGATGGTGGTAGCTGCTAGGCGCGGGCAGCGGCGTGTTGAGGATGAGGCCGACACGGCAGGGTTCCAGCTAACGCACAAACGGCACCTGCACTGCGCCACCCTCGATCGGCTGTGCCTGGATACCCCTATATGCCTACCAATCCGTGGCAAAAGGATTTTAGGAGCTCCAAAAATCACCCTCTTCACCAACCGTTGTGGTATCGTCACGGGAGATGTTACACGGATAGCTTACAAAGAGAGAAGAGGAAGAAAATGCTACGTAGAGAATTCCAGAGCGAGATTAACACACGATGTAGTCAGGTTACCGGTCTCTAACGATATAGAATCCCCACTCCTGCTATAAATCATTGTATATGCTTATAGATTGGTTTACATGGTTGCCGCTGGCTTCATAGCCTAAACGGCTGGTGTAGTCTAGGTTACATTTATCGCATCTGATCTATCCTCGAGGGTGCCACTGTTGTTTTACATATGCATCCCGATGAGGATTTACAAGTGTTTTCTTATTGGTATATTTTATGACTTTCTCTTGGATATCTTGTTCTTTCATTCTATCACTATTTTATGTGTGCATGTTTCTTTGTAGTTATATGTCATCATAATTGTATTCACCTTAAAACGTATACACATGACATTGGTTACATATTCTTTTGATATCCCAATTAGTTGAAGTCCATATCGTGTTCCTTTTATTATTCTTTGGTGGCTCTTTTATTATTCTTTGGTGGCTCTGAGAAGATTTTTTTCTAAGAGTGATGGTCTTTTTTATTGCATTTTGGGCATTCATATGTGATGAAGATATTTGAACTCTCATGTCTTTGTGTGTTTTAAATAAGTGTGGGAGAGTGGGGATTCTATGTTTGTGCGGTTGTATTCACATGCAATTATTATAAATGGTGCACAAATCTCGAGGGGTTTCCCTAATTTATTTAAGAATACTCATTTTCTTTCTTGCACATATTTTGTATTTTAAACGTTTATGGGGGAGTGGGGATCCTATGTTTGTGCACTTTGTATTCAAATGCAATTATTCTAATTGGTGCACGAATCTTGGGGAGCTTCCCTATTTCATTTAAATACTCATTTTCTCTTATCATAATTCTTCTTGTATTCAATTGATTCTTCTGAAACTTTTGATTGCTTGCTTCATTTGTTGATTATAACACCCCTGTTCATCGGGGCTAGACAAATCCAGATCTTCATCTCGCATAAGCCTAACTAGAGCTCGAGAGTATATAGTTAAAGAATGGATAGCATTATAGTGACCCTATAACTCAAAGATGCAAAACAAGCTCATTGAGCAATATGTCCCTTAGCATTAGCAACAAAAAAAATTGGTACCAAAATTGAGTACCATCTATAAGCATAACCATTACGAGGACCAACATATTTAGCATACACGTCCCTTTTAGTGCCCTTACATAGAAAATAGGATGGGTTAGATTTTCCCGCAAATTTATGATTGGGGTTGCCCCTCATGGCTCCCTAGTTCACAAATTTCTCCTTCACTTTTCCATCCACCTTGTTCCCTTCTTGCACGAAGTTTATCTTCTTGGGTGCAGAGGCACCATTCATGTTATTATTTGGGTTATAACCAATACCTTGCTTTGGAGCTCTTACCATTTGATGGGCAAGGACCTCATCAAGAACCTTGCCCTTTATTGGAAGATGTAAGATGCTCCTTCTCAAGTTGCTCTTTTAACTTCTTATTCTCCTCAATGAGGAGTGGTTGATCAAAAGCACGAGCAATATATTCAACAACATTTAGATCCTTCAATGTACCAAGAGCCTTTTCATAAGTAACCCGAAGCTGATCATGGTTCTCCCCAAGTGTTATGAGATCAAGCTAGACAAGTATGTTAGATTTTTCAAGGTGCTCAAGGTCCTTGGTGAGAGAAGCATGATCAACCTCAAGTTCTTTCTTAGAAGTTTCAAGCACCTGAGACATCGAGATATCCATATCGAGAGTATCCATTTCTTTAACATTATCAAGTTCAAATGTTTCAATATGAGATTGCAACATTTAGATCACTATCATTACCCAATATGCTAGAGAGAGAGGGGCGAAGAGATTACCTTGTTGCTGATTGCCATGAAGCAAGAACCGACTTCCATGGGAATTGGGAAGTCCTCGGCGTAGTCCTTGTTGTAGTCGTAGGTGAATAGTGAACCGGGTACGACAAATGCTAAACGACCACCTCTTTCTCCTCATCCCCACTTTCCTCATTGGATATTTACTCGACACAAATAAGAGCTTTGACATCTCTTCTCTTCTTTTTATTTCATACCTCTCATTGATGGGATTATCCTTCAATATTGGCTTGTGTCCCTTCTCATGCTTGGGCATTTATCTTCTCTTCTCATACGGGCACTGTTGGGGTTCGGTGCAGAAAATCAAAATTTTATGCTAAGCGGAAGAAATCCCGAATGCTCAAGATCTAGCTACTAGTAATGCAATAACAGAGAAAAATAGCGACAACGTACCCTTGAAGATCGAGAGAGCGTTACGCTAATGCAAAAGTGTGGATGATGTAGTCGTACCCGTCCAGCCTCAAGGTCACTAACCTCCTCGCAAGTCACCTTGTCCTGGTCCTCGGACGATGGCCTGAAAGCTTCAATAGCCCCACCGAGTTACCACAAGCATACAATGCAAAGACGACTCCCGTCTCGGATCCCGTCGAGGTTGCAGAAGTAGACCTCCTGGCTGGAATCCCGGCAGCGCAACGACATGTCACAGAAGAGAACACCTTGCCTACACAGTCCAGACTTGGGATCGCGCACTAGCGGAGACAAATTTAGAGAGAGAGGGGAGTATTACAACCAAAGGGAATAACTCAAATTACTGTGTGTTTAATCCCACCCACAGGAACCTCCTTATATAAGCTAAGGAAGGGGTGCTCTCCCTCTTAGGTGCCTCATGTGGGACTAGAGGTAAAGGAAAACTACAACAATTTTCATCCAACCGGATGGGCCGAATCACCACGGCCCAAAAAAGAAAACCAAAAATAGAAAAAAGAAAAAGAAAAAAACGGCAGAAAATAACCAGGGTTGTCGGGTGGGCCCTGACCGCGGCCCTGTTGGAATTATGCCCTAGAGGCAATAATAAAAATGTTATTATTATAATTCTTGTTCATGATAAAGTTTATATTCCATGGTAGAATTGTATTAAGCGGAAACTTTAATACTTGTGTGGTTTGTGAACAACACTGTGTCCCTAGTACGCCTCTATGGACTAGTTCATTGATTAATGATGGTTAAGGTTTCCTAACCATAGACATGAGTTGTCGATTAATAATGAGATCATATCATTGGGAGAATGATATGATGGATAGACCCAAATTAAGAAGTGCAATTAGATCGTGTCATCGTGTTCATCTTTGCGAAGCTTTTCTTATGTCAAATATTGTATTCCTTAGACCATGAGATAATGCAACTCCCTAGTATCGGAAGAAAGCTTTGAGGTCATCAAACGTCATCCTATGAGAGGGTGATCATAAAGGTGTCTCTCAGGTGATCGGAAAGTACCTGTTGGGTTGTATGTATCGAGGTGGGATTTGTCCCTCCCAAGTTGGAGAGATATACTTCGGGCCCACTCGGTAATCGATATCAACACCGCTGGCAAGCACGTGGTTAAGGAGTTAATCACAAAGTGATATCGGATTACGGAACGAGTAAAGTACTTGCTATGAATGAGATTGAACTAGGTATGCTTGCAAGCGATCGAATCTCGGGCAAGTAAAATATCGCGAGACGAAGGGAATATATATATGGGATTGATTGAATCCTGGCATCGTGGTTCATCCGATATGATCATAGATGAATGTGTGGGAGTAAATATGGGTTTCCAGACCCCGCTGTTGATTATTGATAGAAGATCATGTTTGCATATTCTCGAACCCGAAGGGTCACACACTTAACGTGTCTCGACGCTAGGATAGATTGGATAATTGGTTTATGAGTTTTTGTTTGGAGTCTCGGATGAGATCCAGGACGTCACGAGAGGTCCCGGAATGGTCCGGAGAATAAGATTCATATAAGGCAAAGCAGATTTTGGAGTTCGGAATTGTTTTAGGTTGTTCGGTATTGTACCGGAAGCTTCTAGAGCCTTCCGGAGTGGGACCAACGTGGCCCCACTTGTCGGGAGGGGGCGTGGGCCTACGAGGGAGTGCCCTGGACGCTTTGGGCCAGGGGCACAAGGCCCCATAGGCCCAGCCGGCCAAGCCCTAGGGGAAACCCTATGGGAGCTTCTAGAAGGGGGGAACTTGCCCCCCACTCCTCCCTCCTTGGACGCCGGCCCTAGGGATTGGGGGAGGGGCAAGGGCCAGCCGCCCACCACTCTATATAAAGAGGGCTGGGGGCTAACCCTCCACACACCTCCTCCTCAAGCCCTAGCCGCCCTGCTTCCCTCCTCTCTCTCTCCCTCCCGACTGCGCGTAAGCGAAGTCCTGCCGCAGAAAACTCTCCACCGCTTGCACCACGGCGTCGTGTTATAGATCCAACCTATATCTCCACCCCACTTGCTGGACCTAGGAAGGAGGAGACGTCGAGGTGCTGCACGTGTGCATCTCTCGGAGGCATCGCCACTTGCGGTGTTAGATCGGATCGGATCGCGAGGAGGAGAAGCGAGTACGACTACATCAACCACGTTCCGTTGAACGTTCCGCTGTGCGAATCTTCAAGGGTATGAAGATCTCATCTATTCCCCCCTCGTTGTTTGCATCTCCTAGATTAGATCTTGGCTTTTCCCGTTCGCTTCCGTAGAAAATTTGGATTTACTATGCTGCGAAACCCTTCAGTGGTATCAGAGCTAGATTTATGCGTAGATGTGTTTCACGAGTAGAACGCAACATGCTTGTTGCGGGCGTTGATGTTTTCTGTTGCAAGCCTCTTGTTTGTGTACTTCATATGACGCGGGATAGTGAGATCGAAGCGGTCCAGGCCAACTTTACGCGACCTCGTTCGCGAGACCGGCTCCGCACTTGACGTGTGGCTTGTTCCACACATGCGGCTTGTTTTCTCTCACTATAGTTGTCATGGGATTTAGACCGGAGATTGGAAACCATAATATCATCGTTGTGGCTTTCCGTAGGTAAGAATCGTTCTTAGCTTGTTACTCCCATAAGCCACGTAAAACATGCAACAACAAAGTAGAGGCGTCTAACTTGTTTTTGCAGGGAGTGTTTTCTGTGATATGGTATGGCCCAAGATGTGATGTGTATGTTGTATGCAATAATCATGTTTTGTAATGTTTCACGACTTGCATATCAATGAGTACACAACCAGCAGGAGCCATATGGTTGTCTTTATAATTGTGTATGACATGTGTGTCAACTTCTTATACGCCATGTAATAGCTTTACTTTATCGCTAAGTAGTTAGCAATAGTTGTAGTTGCTATTCGTGGTGGAGGCAATCATGGTGGAGTGATAGAGATCATGCTGGCACGCACAAGATGGAGATCATTGCGCGAAGATTGGCTATACCATGTCACATAAAGTTATATGCATGTGATGTTTATCCTTTTATGTATCTTATTATGCTTAGATCGCGAAGGTAGCATTATAAGATGATTCCTCACTTAAAGATCAAGATAAAAATGTGTTCTCCCCATGTATGCACCGTTGCGAAAGTTCGTCGTGTCCAAGCATCACGTGATGATCGGGTGCTATAAACTCTACGTTCACATACAACGGGTGCAAGCCAGTTTTGCACACGCGGAAATACTTGGGTTTGACTTGACGAGCCTAGCATGTACAAACATGGCCTCGAAACATATGAACCGAAAGGTTAAGCATGAGTCATATGAATGATATGATCGACACTTAGTTGTCCACCATTGAAACCACATCTCTTCTCGTGAAAATCGGATTAGGTGTGGTGAATTTGGATCATGTTCACTAAACAACTTGAGGGATGTTGAATTTAGTGGGAGTTCATCCAGTAATTTGATTAAGTTGAACTAGTTATCATGAACATAGTCTAAATTGTACTTGCAAATTTTGTAGATCAAATGGCTAAGTCCAACTTCAACTTCAACGTTTTTGCTGAGAAAGAAAATCTTAAGAACAATGGGTCTAACTTCACCAACTGGTTCCGCAATCTGAGAATAATTCTCATTTGGCGGACAAAGGACTATGTCCTTGAGAAAGCGCTAGGTGACGCCCTAGTAGATGCGCGGTGATGAGAAAGCTGTTTATCAACAAGAAGATGATTATGGTGTGATTAAGAGCACCATGTTGTTTGCTATGGAATCGGACCTTCAAAATCGTTTTGAAGATTTCCCCGGGCCCTTTGAGATCCTTGAGAAACTGAAAACTATGTTTCAGACTCAGGCCCGTTCTGAGAGATATTAGATCTCTGAGAAATTCTTTAACTGCAAGATGGAGGAAATGAGTTCCGTTAGTGAGCATGCCATAAAGATGTCGGGCTACACTCAGTGCCTTGAGCAACTGGACTGCAAGATTCCAGAGGAGCTCAAGATTGACAGGGTTCTGCAATCACTCCCGCCTAGCTACAAAGGTTTTGTAGTTACTCATACCAGATTGGTTCCACTGATACGATCACCGAGCTCTTCGCTAAGATGAAAGCTGCGGAGGTGTACATCAAGAAGGATAATCATGTGTTGATGGTCAACAAGCCCCCCAGCTTTAAGAAAGGTAAGGGTGCAAAGAAGCCATTCAAGAAAGGCGGCGGCAAGCGCGTTGCCCCTGCTGAGAAGAAGCTCAAGTCTGGACCTAAGCCGGACACTGAGTGCTTCTATTGCAAGAACAAGGGTCACTGGAAGCGCAACTGTCCGAAGTAATTAGCGGACAAGAAGGCTGGCACCATCAAAGGTATATTTGATATACATGTTATTGATGTTTTCCTTACTAGCCCTCGTTGTAGTGCACAGGTATTTGATCTTTGGTTCGATTGCTAATATTTTAACTCGAAGCAGAGCTACGGAATAGAAGGCGGTAGGGATGAGGTGACGATCTTGGCGTTAGCGGATCAAGAGTTGATGTGATGGCCGTCGGCACGCTCTCCTTAGTTTTACCTTCGGGATTAGTTTTAAACCTCAATAAATGTTATTATGTGGCTGCGTTGAGCATGAACATCATATATGGATCGTGTTTATTGCAAGACGGTTATTCATTTAAATCTGAGAATAATGGTTGTTTTATTTATATGAGTAACATCTTTTATGGTCATGCACCTGCTATGAATGGTTTATTTCTTCTGAATCTCGAAAGGGATGAAACACACATCCATAACATTGAGGCTAAGAGATGCAAGGTAGATAGTGATAATACTACTTATTTGTGGCACTGCCGTCTAGGTCATATTGGTGTAAAACGCATGAAGAAACTCCATTCTGATGGACTTTTGGAGTCTCTTGATTTTGAATCATTTGACACATGCGAGCCATGCCTAATGGGCAAGATGATCAAAACCCCGTTCTCCGGAATGATGGAGCGAGGAACGGACTTGTTGGAAATCATACATACCGATGTATGCGGACCGATGAGTGTTTCGACGCGCGGTGGATATCGCTATTTTCTCATTTACTGATGACTTAAGTAGATTTGGGTATATCTAATTAATGAAACATAAATCTGAAATATTTGAAAAGTTCAAAGAATTTCAGAATGAAGTGGAAAACCATCGTAACAGAAAAATTAAATTTCTACGATCCAATCGTGGAGGTGAATATTTGAGTTATGATTTTCTCACGTATCTTAAAGCAAGCGGAATAGTTTTGCAACTCACGCCACCCGGAACACCACAAATAATGGTGTGTCTACGCAGCGAATCGAACTCTATTAGATATGTGCGATCGATGATGTCTCTTACTGATTTGTCGTTATCATTTTGGGGTTATGCATTAGAAACCGCTGCATTCACTTTAAATAGGGCACCATCTAAATCCGTTGAGACGACACCGTATGAACTGTGGTTTGGTGCTAAACCTAAGTTGTCGTTTCTTAAAGTTTGGGGATGTGAAGCTTACGTGAAGAAGTTGATCTTGCAGACGACTCGAACCCAAAGCGGAGAAATGCGTCTTCATAGTATACCCTAAGGAAACTATTGGGTATACCTTCTATCACGAATCCGAAGGCAAAGTGTTTGTCATGAAGAATGATCCTTTCTTGAGAAGGAGTTTCTCTCGAAGAAGTGAGTGGGAGGAAAGTAGAGCTAGACGAGGTTGTTGAACCTTCTCTTGAGTTGGAGAGTAGCGCAACACCGAAATTGTTCGATCAAGGCCGCACCAGCAATAGAGGAAGCTAATGACAAGGATCATGAAGATTCGGGCGATGCTACTACTGAACGTTGCAGGTCGACAAGGTCGCGTGCCCCTCCTGAGTGGTACGGCAACCCTGTCTTAACTGTCTTGTTAGTAGATGACAGTGAACCTGCGAACTATGAGGAAGCGATGATGAGCCCAGACTCTGAGAAATGGCTAGAGGCCATGAAATCCGAATTAGGATCCATGAGCGAAAACCAAGTATGGACTTTGGTGGACCCTCCTAGCGACCGAAAGGCCCTTGAGTGCAAATGGATTTTCAAGAAGAAAACGGACGCGGATGGTAATGTTATTGTATATAAAGCACGGCTTGTCGCAAAAGGTTTTCGACAAGTTCAAGGTGTTGACTACGATGAGACTTTCTCTCCCGTAGCGATATTTAAGTCTATTCGGATTTTATTAGCAATTGTTGCGTTTCATGATTATGAAATATGGCAGATGGATGTCAAGACTGCGTTCCTCAATGGCAACATTGATAAAGAGTTGTATATGATGCAACCCGAAGGTTTTGTCGATCCTAAGGATGCTGATAAAGTATGCAAACTTCAGCGTTCCATTTATGGACTGAAGCAAGCATCTCGGAGTTGGAACCTTCGTTTTGATCAAGAGCTTTGGATTTGTTCCAAATTGCTACGAAGCTTGTGTCTACAAGAAAGTGAGTGGGAGCTCAGTGACATTTCTGGTACTATATGTGGATGACATATTGATTATTGGAAATGACATTGACATGCTTAACGATGTTAAGAGTTATTTGAACAAATGTTTTTCAATGAAAGACCTAGGGGAAGCTGCTTATATATTGGGCATCAAAATCTATAGAGATAGACAAAGTGTTGCCTGCCAAAACCCACCAGCGAGCAGCGACGAGCAACACGAAGAGCCGGGAGGCTCCCAGGACTGCTGGTGGGCCCTGGTCCCTCGGGCGACGGCCCGCAAAAACTCCGGCACACGTCCTGGCTTGGTTCGAGGGCGTGCCACCTGACCTATACCTGATCAGGAAGGTGAAGGATTGCTCCGATTGATTTCCTGCATGGTAAACAAGTATACGTAAAATTCGAGCCGTGACCGGATCCTGTGTTTCCAGAATCGGCTCCTAGAGCCGATTGCCCCATGGTTACGCATTAGATGTACGATAACATGGGGTTTTGCTTGATCACTACAAGTTAAATCGATCTCGACGGTTTAATGTTTTCACCACGTAATGGAACATCCTACGCGTGATTGATCACACGCATAAAAGATGAAGAATATTAACCCTAGAGGAGGCCTAATAACCAACGTAAAGTCAATTACGAACAATCTTCTAGAGCGAATAAGCCACGTCCTATGTACTACTTGGATCATCCAACCCGTTTGTAAGGCCTGATTACGTAGATATTAAACTAAACCTTGGTGAACAAGGCACAACTATAACAGATCGAATCAACTAAATAAAGATCAAACAATATGCTACCGCACTTGGGAAATAGTGCAAAGGTAGCGAGGTAACTAGAGGTAGCATAACTTCAACAATAATAATGAAAAGCACCGATGCTAGCCTCAAACAATCTATGATAATGGTATTACTCGCCATCAACAACGCTCAAGACGAGTAAAACCAGTAACGATAGTAGAATCGCCTAGATCGCAAGATGCGATCTAGGCGGCACTTACGAAAGAAACCCTAGAAACAAGGGGTGGCGATCTTGAGATTGTGTTTGTTGTGAACGTGGTTGTCCTCCTTTTTCGATAACCTTAGGTACATATTTATAGTCTGGAGACTCTCTACCTTTGGAATAACTCTACAACTCTATCTTTACCTAAATATAAACGGAACCTAAACAAACACGAAACCTACTATGATACAAGATACACGGGCAATTTAGCCCAAATCCACACACTAGGCCGATCCAACAACTCGTTGAATATCGTATCTTCCAAGCCCATCTTGATCACGGCCCATCTCCGTCTTTGGCCAAAATACGGTGATAACACATGCCCCTCGGTTTTGGCAATGATAATTCCAAAACCACTCGTGTGTTTTTTCTTCTCCTCCTTTTTTTGTATCGGGTTTAGCGTTGATGAATCGCGTGGCGTAATAGAACCCACGCTACCCCTTCATCATGATGCCCTGTCTTCTCAACTCCTCGCGATTGCATGATTTGACGATTTTGGCGGTAACTGGGAAACTATGGCATTGAACCGTCTCTCCACTATTCCCCTTATTTAAATCAGCCTGAACAGATTCGCGGTCCCCATCTTCCTCCGGTTGCGAAAACCCTTCTTCCTCCGCCCGAAAAACCCTCTTTCTTGCCATGGCCTCCTCGCTTCCTCCCGTGTCTTCCCACGCCCAACTCGATGAGCGGCGAGAGCCGGCGCTGAACACCCGCCGATGGCGGCAGATACACTCGCCCCACAATGGTGGGACGAGGGGTTGGGATTTCGCCGTCGGTCGGAGGACGACGTCCATGACCGACGGCGAGGAGGACCTGTTCCTCGCCGATGGGGAGGCGGACGGGCGATGACGCCATGTCACAGGGCGGCGTCGACTCCTCGAAGAAGAGGAGGAAGAGGAGGACACCTCCGAGGAGTACCAGCCGGTGAAGTACTTCCGCACCGGGTCCATAAGACGACGACGACGAGAGGGAGGCCCCTCGACTTCTTCTGGCGGCGAAGACGACGCCGTAGCGCACCGAGGATAGCGCACAAGACGGCGGCGACGGCAGCGACGACGACCTCGGCCTAGATTAGGAACCAGTAGTAGTAGCCGTAGTAGTAGTAGTAGGCCCCCTTTTGTAATCCGTCAGACGCTTGTAAGCAATCTGCTTTTGAATGAATGAATGAAAAATCCGTTTCTCATGATTATCTTTCGCCCAATTTTGGCGATAACACAGATAAGTCGACGCTCCAGGAGCCGATAGCAACGTATCGACTTTCACCTTGTTACTTTCTCACTGTCAACCAAGCCACAACTCACCGAGCCGATGCATATCAGCTTTCCCGAAATTGTTGACAAGGTCAACTCACCGTGATATTTAGGCAACCTAACGGCCACTTAGTCCAAGCGGTAACTGCGACTCTCTTCAAAAAGGCGACCTAGATCCCCAATTGTCCACCAACGGATCGAGCTCACGGAACAAGAACCCTCAATCCTCAATCAATGCGCAGATCCATCTCCGCCAAGCAAACCGGATGGCGAGAATCGTCCAACACCAACCCAGAGGTCTCCTGCAAGGTACGCCTACCCTCACGGTCAAGCAATGTGAGAATTTTAATGGTGAACACCGAATTAATGCCTTTATTCCACCATTAAACTTTCTAGGTTTCGATTCTCACATCGCATCCTTCTCTCCCAAATTCTCTGTCTTGGCCTCGTCTGATTCTAGTCCTGCCTTTTGATTTCTTGAAGCAAATAGAATCCCTTCGTAAGCCAAGACCTAGATCTGAACTCTTGGGCCGATTGCTATGAGCCTGGCCTAATCCCCACGAACATTGGGTTTCTTGGTTCAAGAGGGTAGCTAGAGCTTACCAATCCCAATGGGAAACTTTGGGAATAGCCGATGCCTTGCATCTATCGCTGTCCCTCTTGAGAAACATGAGAATCTTCTCAAAACCATCGGCTATTTACGGTGCGATGCTCAATCGCTTTATGTTCGCCATGGCCCTATGTCACCAACCTTGCTAGACGTGGTGATGATCACTGGTCCGACGTTACATCACCCAATTCTTCGCTTTCAAACCGACCAAAGTCCTACAAACTGTCTTCCAAAGCATTGCACAAGTTGGGGTGCTTATCTCCAACGTCATATGAAAACAAAGGGCCCTGTTTCAGAGAAAGAACATACAGCCTTTCTCAACTTCTGCCTAGAGCATTTCATCTTCTTTGGCCCTTCCCTGGCTCCCACCAAGAACTATCTTTCCTTGGCCCACGAACTGGCCAAAGGTACTCAACTTGGCATCGGCAAACTGTTCCTTGGAGAGGTCTATCGATACCTCCAGTTGATGTCTGTTTCGCTCGTGCATAGCAATCAAAAGTGGACCTTGGTGGTTCATCCAGTTATGGGCTCAATTGATTTCCAAAACCATCCCGGACTTCCCCTTACAGCGAGTTGTACTTTCCCGGATGTTAAAGGAAGCGGTCCGATGCACCAGCTATGGCCGGGCTCAGATCGATCGCCAGCAAGAATGCCCCTCAAGAGGCGTCTAAATGGTTCGAGACCTTCTTCCAAGGCTGGACAACCCCAACTTCTTCCTTACATGGAAGAAGCGAACACTGAAAATCCACTCTCCTTCAGTGGACAATTTTGCCGATGACACTAGCACTTCGTGACTCTTTTCCACCGCTATTCGTCCCTGTTTCCTTCCAGTTGGCATGAGCACATCCAACAGGATAATCAAACCTGGGTATGAATTCTACCAGCCAGTCGTAGTGGCTCGCCAATTCGGCCTTGGACAAGTAGCTCCCCGCCTCTTTCTCCATCACCTTACGGAGAGTAGAGCCGATCTGCCTGATCCTCTCACCAGCCAAAGGTGTTATTCCTTCTTTGATGCTCTGACCATCCCAATTCCCAACGACCTCACCTTTGCCTCATCAACCGATGGCTTTGAAGACTGGTGGTCGATGTGGAAGACTCACGTCTTTAGGAGAGCTCTGGGACCTTCTTGAAACAATCGGGCGACTATGACATCCCGTGGACCGGTACTACTACTTGCAAATTTTCTTGATGCACTGCAATTGATCCTTTTATTAACTCACTCTTTCTTCAAAGAACAAGATGGCCTGAACCTCGCAATGATGGCTCCTTTTGAGTTCTTCCCTTGACTCCTGTGGTTCTTTCTCAAAGACTCGCCACCTCTGAAAAAGGTCATAATGCGTGAAGCCGATAACCCCACAATCGGCTTCCAAGAAACCAGCAGCCCTAAGTCGGCTTCCCTCGCGTTAACTAAGACCGGACGACGGTGAGGAAGGTGGCTGCTAGGAAGACCCCGAGGCGCCAGAGCCCTTCTCCGCAGCTCGCATGTAAGCTAATTCAGCCTTGGTCGATCCTTATCATTCTTTATTCTTGTAGACATACTCGCTTCGGTTCTCCTCTTTTACGGGCTTCCGAAGACACCTCCAGGAGGACACCCAGATCGAGGAGAGCTAGGACCAACGGTTGAGAGGACCAACACCGAACCAGCGATTCACCATCATCGGCTTCCGAAAAGGTCGGCTCAACTGCGCCCGCCGAGCACCAAAGGTAGGGCCGATATGTCCCAAGAGAGCTCGCAAAGGTCAACAAGCTTCTTCGTCGAGCAGGAGGTTTCAAAATCACCGCCTTCAACTCCTCCTACTTGTTTCCTTTGTATGCCGATTTATTGTTACTCACGAAGCTAAGAACATCCTTTATGCAGACGATCGATGTCTTCAGGGGACACGAGGCGGTCGACGCCGGATCTGGGAATACGAAGGTGTAGATGAAGCACGGTTACTACTCGCCAAGCCTCCGAACCACACACAAACCGATGGTCTCCTCATCGGCTACCCCCTCGATCTTAGGAGAGGTACGTTTGGGTCCTTTCGGCTCATCCTTACGTGTTTGGATGCATACTGACGCTTTTCTGGCTGCCAGAGTTGTGATCTTTCAGGTTTGCTGTCGTTCGACCCTGAATCCATCGAACCAACTCCCTCTGTTGTTCACGCTGAACCACAGACAGGTGTATTGCAGACAGATGTCGGCAGCTCAACGAGAAAAAGGCATCTCTGGATGCTAAAACTGACACCTCCGTCAGTACCGCCGAGCTCGCATCCTTAAAAAAGGAGCTGGAAGATCTTGAGGAGAAGGTCCGGGTGACTAAACAGCTCATCCGCGACAAGGAAGAATCCATCGCCCGTTCCCAAGACGAGGCGGGCCTCAAAGCTCAATCAAGACCGGCGCATATCGTGCACGAGCAAGCGACTAGTGACGTAAGGAAGATGACGGCCGAGATCGCCGAGGTGGATCGTTTCCGTCTTGATGCCTCCATGCTTTCGAGGCATTTCTTGATGCTGTGTAAACGGCATTTGTTTGTAACTGTGTGAACCTCCAGTCGATGACCGTGCATCGGCTATGTATTTTAACTTTATTCGACGATTTTCAAGATCGGCCCCATACTTTTTACGCCCATCGCCTCGTGCTTTTACTTAGCCGATTTCATGTATCGGCCCCTCAAGTTTTACTGTCCAACATCCCACATGCTTGGGAAATATTTCTTGAGATGTTGACCGTTGACCGCCATCGGGAACTTTACGCCATCCAACTGCTCGAGCATGTACGGACCGTGCCAATTTGGAGACCATTTACCATATGTTGCATCCTTAGTCCCCAAGGGCAACACAGCTTTCCATACCAGATCACCAACGTGGAACTACTTTGGCTTTACTTTCTTGTTGTATGCACGAGCTATTTTGGCCTTGTATCTTATCCGTTTAGGTGCCCCCCGAGCCGAATCCTTCAAGTAATTGAAGATATCGGCTCTCCAGTCGTCCGCTTCCAGGAATTGTACCTGAACGCCGGCACATCCTAGCCCATTCTTGCTGATAAATGTTGGTCGTGGCTTATCCCCAGGACCAATGTCGATCTCTTCTAGCTCATCAGCGGATGTAAACCCGTACCCTAGCTTCCCGTCACCTGTCAAATCGATGCTAAACACAGGGCAAACGGTAGGTGAGGATAACAAAAATAATTTGGGCCGATTGCTTGAATAGGCCCCCTTTTTGCTTGCATCAGTCAAGGACGGTTTACACCTTATTGTTTTACAGTGGCAGAGCATCTCTCTGCTGCGACTACATGAGCTGCTTGTCGTATGATCGCTGCTTCTTATTTTTCGTGGCCGATCGCAGGGATCGGCCACTGAATGATCGTGGGCATTTCTACTGTAAGGCCGTGGATAAGACCAGCCTCACCCGTTTTTGTAGCTTCAATACGCCGCACCGTCTAGATTGATTCCGAGATCGGCTCTTGGTCTTCGCTTCAGACGTTCATGCCAGCTATGGAGATCTCGATAAATCGTCGTGGATGACCTCCACTTCATCTCCATCCCTTTGGATCGTGCATGGTGCATTGTAGACGGATGCGCAATTAGCGTGAATCCAATCCTTCCTAGCAAGGCGGTGTAAGTGCTTTTGTGTCCACGACGAAAAATGGCGTGGATGGTTTTCCGCCCATCGGTCCACGTTGACGCCTTTGCGTTCGAAGACCGACGTTGAAGTCGCTTAACGTGGCGTTGGTTTTGATCGGATCTGCGGGAGCGTCCCAAACGTCGTAGCATGGAGTACGGCATGATATTGATCGCTCGGTGTCCACCAACATCTTGCCGACGGGTTGCCCATTGATGTAACCTCGCAGTGTGGCTTTCCGATGTTTGTAACCCTTCTCACGTGGCTTCTCAAAGATAACCGCCGTGGACCGCAAATCAAACCGCCATGGTAGCTCATTGGTTCTTGGTGCGCAGAATTCGGCGGTGTCTGAACACCATGTTTGTGCGGCCGATGTCGTGCATCGGCTTTGCTGTTTGGGGCGCCATTCTTTCCTTGTCGGGTGATCTCCGTTTCCAAAGTCTGCCTTACTTTGACGGCCGATCGGCCGTGCTTTCTTCAAAGTGTGGAATCTTGCGCTCAGCTTCCTCCAAGTTACGCAGCCGCTGCACTCACGCTTCCGGGTGTCTGAGTCCGGGACACCACCTTGACGGTGATACCCGCTCGTCTTTGTCATTCTTTGGCTTCTCGAGGTCCTCTGCCGGCGGACTCCCTGATTGGCCTGCGGGGTGGAAGAGGCCCTAGACGTTTGAACAACGACCGGC
Organism: Avena longiglumis; assembly: GCA_030063025.1. Lineage (NCBI taxonomy): Eukaryota > Viridiplantae > Streptophyta > Magnoliopsida > Poales > Poaceae > Avena > Avena longiglumis. The sequence continues at coordinate 39,595,251 of CP125976.1, read as the reverse complement.
CTCGTGTCTTCCTTCTGCGACCGGTTCCGGCGGTTGTCGATCAGAGGCAATCGGCTCATCCCCGCCCCAGAAGATTGAAGAAAGGACGGTCCCAATGTGCATGCGCCTTCCTTCTTTTGACGGTCCTCTAGCAAGGTGCTCACATCTTCGTCGTCTGTCGCCCGCGGCGTTGGTCATCTTGGCGCTCATACTTGTTAAGGAGATGCGTGGAATGTGGCTTCGATATCGCACTCTCCTCACTTGTTCCTCTGTGGTACACCGCTGTCATTGTGGCTGGGCGGTCGCACGGACTAGCCTCCTTCTTTCCTTGCCCCGAGGCGTCCACCTTCCTCCTTGTACGTGTCATGGTGGTACCGACCGCCATATTAATGCCGAACGAGAAATCCAGGCGGCGCCTCATGAGCGATTGAGCTCAACCATGTTGGCCGGAAAGGGTTCGTGTCCACTTTCATGGCGAATCGCCCGAGGATCGACGGCCTTGTTCTATTGCCATTTGGATTTGGCGAAGCTCTTTGCACTCATTGGTGGTGTGGGTGAACGAGTGATGCCACTTGCAGTATGATCTCCCGTTTATTTCCTGAGCCGTAGGGGTTTTGTGGCCTTCGGGTAACCTCAGTTGCTTCTCCTTCAGCAGAAAATCGAATATATGCTCAACTTTGCTCACATCGAAGTCGAACCCTTTTGCAGGCCCTTGCTGTTTCACCCATTTGCAGGCTACAGGATCTGCCCCCGAGCCCATTCAGCTACGGCCACCTCCTGGTCTTGCGTAGGATCCTCTTCTTCTGCGTCGACCAGGCCTATCGGACGTTTGAATTTGTCTTGGTACAACTCAGGGTGGCGCTGTTCATACATTGTCAGTTTCTGGGCCATGTGCGCCAATGAGTTGTACTCCACTTGGAACGCCAGATCCTTGATGGGTGCCAAGAGACCCAGCACTGCCAGCTCGACTGCTTCCTTCTCAGTTAAACGAGCCGAGTAACATCGGTTCTTGACGGTCTTGAAGCGCTGGATGTATTCGGCCTGATTTCTCGCTTCACGACTGCGCTGTTCTGCAATGCTAGCCTCGGTAGCCTCGAATGGTCTTGGATGTGGAACTGCTTCTTCGGTTCCTTCCGTATGAATTGAATCAGTGGCGTGAGGTGTACCACCCAAAGGCTGGTCTCAGAGATTGCGCAAAAATCTTACGCATCCGATCCGATGCAAATCATGCCTAGTTGTGCAGTATCGGCTTATGTGCTCGATCGAGCTTGACCTTCTTGACCAGAACCTTGAGAACTCGGGAGCTTATACTTGGGTGGTAGCGGAATCGATCAAACTCGTTGGGGTACGGCTTTGAATAGCCGATTGTCCTTCTCTTCGGTACGAAGCCGAACTGATCCCTCAGGATGGTACCGATTTGCTCCACTTGTTTGAGCTGTAGGGGCTAGATTCTCATGACTTGTTCCATGGCATACTTGGCTAGCCACTGTTTGTCGGCGTCCATCCTGGACATCGCTGCCACGCCGCCCCTCAAGATCCGCCCAGACCTCTGCCAGAAACTCCTGCGGTTGCAACCGTTTGCGCGTGTCGTTATTGCAGTCCGCACGTAGGCGCATATGTATCCGTGGGATCTCCTTAGGTGGCTCAAACAGGAATTGGCAATCGCCTGGTCGCCTCGACCTTGTAGACGGCGTAAGCCGCTCTGGCGGTTACGGAGCTGCAAGTGCGAACGGCACTGTGGCTTGGTCTGAGCGATCTTTCTCCTGGTGAGTCCCTAAAGTAGGCCCCGGAGAGTACGATGTTTCATGATCTCTGAACTACGCGAACGCGACCCGAAAGCGTTCACTGTGCTCTCGAATGGCGGTGCGAGAATGAGCCACCATGTAGTTGACTTCGTCAGAGAGCTGCAGTGCGTTCCTCCAAGGAAGGCAGATCCACCTCATTAAGAGCACCCTCGGGAGAACCCCTCCACCTGATGCCATGCTTACGGGTCCTCTCAAAAGAGCCGATGAGGTCTTCCTCGAAGAGGGCCTTGATCTCGTCATACTTGGCCTTGTGCTCGTCAGGTAGATCGTCGTAAGTGACTGGTCTGTTCTCCATCGCAGCTTCGGATGTTGATGTAGACGTTGTTGAATGTCCCACCGGGCGTGCCAGAATGTGTTGCCTGCCAAAACCCACCGGCGAGCAGCGACGAGCAACACGAAGAGCCGAGAGGCTCCAGATCGCCGGGCCTGGTCCTTGGGCGACGGCCCGCAAAACTCCGCACACGCCCCGCTTGGTTCGAGGGCGCCACGACCTATACCGATCGGGAAGGTCAAGGATTGCTCCGATTGATTTCTGCATGGTAAACAAGTATACGTAAAATTCGAGCCGTGCGGCTCCCTGTGTTTCCACAGTAAATCGCTCCTAGAGCCAATTGCCCCATGGTTCTGCATTAGATGTACGATAACATGGGGTTTTGCTTGATCACTACAAGTTAAATCGATCTCTGACGGTTTAATGTTTTCACCACGTAATGGAACATCCTACGTGATTGAGCCTGTATGCATACAAAGATGAAGAATATTAACCCTAGAGGAGGCCTAATAACCAACGTAAAGTCAATTACCGGAACAATCTTCTCTAGAACGAATAAGCCACGTCCCTATGTACTACTGGATCATCCAACCCGTTTGTAAGGCCTGATTACGTAGATATTAAACTAAACCTTGGTGGGCACAACTACAACAGATCGAATCAACTAAATAAAGATCAAACAATATGCTACCCTCGCACTTGGGAAATAGTGCAAAGGTAGCGAGGTAACTATAGGTAGCATAACTTCAACAATAATAATGAAAAAGCACCGATGCTAGCCTCAAACAATCTATGATAATGGTATTACTCGCCATCAACAACGCTTCAGTACGAGTAAAACCAGGTAACGCATAAGTAGATACTGCCTAGATCGCAAGATGCGATCTAGGCGACATGGCACTTACCGAAAGAAACCCTAGAAACAAGGGGTGGCGATGCCGAGATTGTGTTTGTTGTGAACGTGGTTGTCCTCCTTTTTCGATAACCTTAGGTACATATTTATAGTCCGGAGACTCTCTACTTTTGGAATAACTCTACAACTCTATCTTTACCTAAATATAAACGGAACCTAAACAAACACGAAACCTACTATGATACAAGATACACGGGCAATTTAGCCCAAATCCACACACTAGGCCGATCCAACAACTCGTTGAATATACGTATCTTCCAAGCCCATCTTGATCACGGCCCATCTCCGTCTTTGGCCAAAATACGGTGATAACACAAAGACACCTGATAGCTTTAAGCCAAAGTACATACCTAGACAAAGTTCTGAAAAGGTTCAGAATGGATAAGGCAAAGAAAGGTTCAGTGCCTATGTTGTCAGGTAAGATATTTAGCAAGGCTCAGTGTCCAGCTACGGTAAATGATAGAGAAGCTATGAGCAAAGTGCCTTATGCCTCGGCCATAGGTTCTATCATGTATGCCATGCTGTGTACTAGACCGGATGTGTCCAATGCTCTTAGTTTGACGAACAGATACCAAAGTGATCCAGAGTGGAACACCGGACACCGTGAAGAACATCCTAAAGTATTTAAATAGGACTAAAGAAATGTTCTTAGTCTATGGAGGTGATGAATAGCTCGTCAGAAGGGTTACGTCGATGCTAGTTTTAATCACAAGGATGATTCTAAATCTCAAACAGGATACGTTTATATTTTGAATGGAGGAGCTGTGAGCTGGAGAAGCTGCAAGCAAAGCGTGATCGCAGGATCTATAGTAGAAGCGGAATACATGGCTGCTGCAGAAGCGTCAAGTGAAGGAGTTTGGATCAGGAACTTCATCACTGAGCTTGGTGTGGTTCCAAGTGCCTTGGACACACTGGAGATATTGTGTGACAACACTGGTGCCATAGCACTGTCTAAGGAACCAAGATATCATCCAAAGACCAAGCATATCAACCGCAAGTTTCATATAATCCGAGATTATATAACAGATGGAGATCTGAAGATTAGCAAAGTACATACAGATCTGAATGTCACAGATCCGTTGACTAAACCTCTTCCACGAGCAAAACATGATCATCACCTTAGTGCCATGGGTGTTAGATTGTTGCCAGATGTAAACTAGATTATTGACTCTAGTGCAAGTGGGAGACTGTTGGAATTATGCCCTAGAGGCAATAATAAAAATGTTATTATTATAATTCTTGTTCATGATAAAGTTTATATTCCATGCTAGAATTGTATTAAGCGAAAACTTTAATACTTGTGTGGTTTGTGAACAACACCGTGTCCCTAGTACGCCTCTATGGACTAGTTCATTGATTAATGATGGTTAAGGTTTCCAAACCATAGACATGAGTTGTCGATTAATAATGAGATCATATCACTGGGAGAATGATATGATGGACAGACCCAAATTAAGCGGAGCAATTAGATCGTGTCATCGTATTCATCTTTGCGAAGCTTTTCTTATGTCAAATATTGTATTCCTTAGACCATGAGATAATGCAACTCACTGGTATCGGAAGAAAGCTTTGAGGTCATCAAACGTCATCCTATGAGAGGGTGATCATAAAGGTGTCTCTCAGGTGATCAGAAAGTACCTGTTGGGTTGTATGTATCGAGATGGGATTTGTCCCTCCCAAGTTGGAGAGATATACTTCGGGCCCACTCGGTAATCGATATCAACACCGCTTGCAAGCACGCGGTTAAGGAGTTAAGCACAAAGTGATATCGGATTACGGAACGAGTAAAGTACTTGATGTGAACGAGATTGAACTAGGTATGCTGGTACCGACGATCGAATCTCGGGCAAGTAAAATTTCGCGAGACGAAGGGAATATATATATGGGATTGATTGAATCCTGGCATCATGGTTCATCCGATACGATCATCGATGAATGTGTAGGAGTCAATATGGGTTTCCAGACCCCGCTGTTGATTATTGATAGAAGATCATGTGTGCATATTCTCGAACCCGAAGGGTCACACACTTAACGTGTCTCGACGCTAGGATAGATTGGATAATTGGTTTATGAGTTTTTGTTCGGAGTCTCGGATGAGATCAAGGATGTCACGAGAGGTTCCGGAATGGTCCGGAGAATAAGATTCATATAAGGCAAAGCAGATTTTGGAGTTCGGAATTGTTTCGGGTTGTTCGGTATTGTACCGGAAGCTTCTAGAACCTTCCGGAGTGGGACCAACGTGGCCCCACTTGTCGGGAGGGGGCATGAGCCTACGAGGGAGTGCCCTAGCCGCTTTGGGAAAGGGGCACAAGGCCCCATAGGCCCAGCCGGCCAAGCCCTAGGGGAAACCCTAGGGGAGCTTCTAGAAGGGGGGAAACTTGCCCCCCACTCCTCCCTCCTTGGCCGCCGGCCCTAGGGCTTGGGGGAGGGGAAAGGACCAGCCTCCCACCCCTCTATATAAAGAGGGCTGGGGGCGCACCCTCCACACACCTCCTTCTCAAGCCCTAGCCGCCCTACTGCCCTCCTCTCTCTCTCCCTCCCGACTGCGCGTAGGCGAAGCCCTGCCGCATAAACTCTCCACCGCTTGCACCACGTCATCGTGTTGTAGATCCAACCTATCTCTCCACCCCACTTGCTGGACCGAGGAAGGAGGAGACGTCGAGGTGCTGCACGTGTGCATCTCTCGGAGGCATCGCCACTTGCGGTGTTAGATCGGATCGGGTCGCAAGAAGGAGAAGCGAGTACGACTACATCAACCACGTTTCGTTGAACGTTCCGCTGTGCGAATCTTCAAGGGTATGAAGATCTCATCTATTCCCCCCTCGTTGTTTGCATATCCTAAATTATATCATGGCTTTGCCCGTTCGCTTCCGTAGAAAATTTTGATTTACTATGCTGCGAAACCCTTCAGGCCCACCTCGTGCCCCAACGGCAGCTTGCGGCGATGACCGGTTGGCCGGGCACACGCCACCTTGGCACCCAGCCGCCCACCGGTGGGCTGGTGCTAACTGCCGGCGGGCTGCCTCTCGATCGCGGCCCGCAGGAGCGTGAGCGGCCTCGCCTGCCTGCTGCACCCGTGCGGCGGTTAAGAAAAAACGCCCATGCAGGTTGTTTTTGTTGGGTTCGTGGCATGGAAAACAAAAAAAATCTATCACGGGAACACATAAAAGCCAATATCTTATCTATGAGATCGGTGCAACGAGTTTGTAGAGAACTAACCCTCGTAGATCCAAAGCGTTTAACAAGATTGGATTCTCGTGGTTGATATAGTCGATCACTTGCCGATCTCAAGATCGTGTAGACGATTCTTCCTGCGCCACATTCCGGCAGCGCTTCCGCAGTCGGTCACACGTACGGTAGTCGATGAAGACATTCCTCTCCCTTGTCACAACGGGCAGCGGAGGTAGTATATCTCCTCTGAATCCCAACAACATGACGATGTGGTGGTGGTGGAGGAGGAGAGATTTTTGCAGGGCTTCGCCTAAGCCAGAGTAGTGCGGTGGACGAGATAGGGGCAGGTGATGACCCACAAGTATAGGGGGTGTATCACAGTATTTTCGATAAATAGGAGTGTCGATCCCAACGAGGAGCAGAAGGTGTTGACTAGTGGTATGGAGCAGGAACTCTCTGTAAATACTTAGCAAACGGATTTTTAGTGGTTTTATGATAAAGCAACAAAACAAAGTGCAAGTAATAAAGACAACGATAAAGTGTCCCAATACTTTCTTAGCAAAGGACAAGCCGGTGGAAATACTTATAAGAACCAAACGTTCTCGAGGACACATGGGAATTCTGTCAAGTGCTTTCGCTTCAAATAGCTGAATACTCTTCTTTGGTGTTGTAAGTGTTGCGTGGGTGAACCTGTGCTAACATACCGACCTTACTTGGACTAATACATAATTGTGATTAAACCCCCTACAAGCATCCGCAACTACATAAAAGTAATTAAGATATAAATCTAACCACAACCTTAAACTCTGAGATCCTACGCTCCCTTGTGCAAAGGTGTCGTAATGGGGGTTCAGGTTTCTGTCACTCCGGCAACCCCACAATTAGTATCCAAATACACAATGTATACCCCTAGGCCCATAAATGGTGAAGTATCATGTAGTCGATGTTCACATGACACCACTAGAAGAATAGCACCACAACTTAAATACTAAACCATTGAATAATAACTCAACACGAATCCACTACTAACAACATGACTTCTCCCATGTCCTCAAGAACTAAACGAACTACTCACGAGACATCATATGGATAAAGATCAGAGATGATATGATAATGGATAACAATCTGAACATAAACAATAAACCAATGGTTCCACTCACAAGCATCAACTACAATAGTAATCAACATCGGGAAAGTTTGCCCTAATGAACTAAGCAAGTATCCAACACGATTTTTATAGCGGGATGGAGTGGTGATGATGGTGCTGGTGGAGATGATGGTGTGGATAATGATGATCCCGATGAAGTCTAGCTTGAAGATGGTGTTGATGGCGACGATCTCCCCTCTCCGGGAAGGAATTTCCCCGGTAGAAATCTGTCTGCCGGAGAGCTCTTTCGCTCTCGGTGTTTTCCGCCCCGCAGAGGCGGCGGAAATCTATCTATGGTCGCCTCCCTAGTATTAGGGTTCCGTGAGGAAGATATAGGCGAGAGGGCGTAGTCAGAGGCCGGGAAGGTGGGCCACACCTGCCCTAGGCGCGGCCCAGGGGAACCCGCGCCTGGGGGGTTATGGGCCCCCTATGGCCCTTCTACGCCTCCCCTTATGGCTTCCTTCGTTTTCTGGGAAAATATAATTTTCCCATATTTTTCTGGTATTTTTTTGATCTTCACGAAATTGCATCAAAACACCTATTTTTCCATCAGAATCCAAACTCCGGCAGTTCATCCTCCAAGAATCATCCAACATGCATAAAAAAATGAAAAGACATAAGTAATACCTCATAATAAGACAAATATCAATGAATAGAGGCAAATTATGATAGAGAAAGGTGATGCAAATTGGACGTATAAGTAGGCGGAGACTAGGGTTTAGGCGCCTAGGGTTTATATGGCAAGGGACTTGGTCGCCTTGGACAAGGGGTGCCTTGGGGTTCTCCCCCACCCCTCCTTATATAGGTGGGGGCGGCCAAGGGTGTTCCTAGCCCAAGTTTTTTCCCTCTCTAACTCGGCCTGCAAAAGAAGTGGTTGATGTAGGGGTTCGTAGCATGGAAAACAAAAAAATTCTACCGCATGCACACAAACAAGACAAGATCTATCTACTAGATTCTAGCAACGAGTCGATTAGAGTACTGACCCTCGAAGATTCCAAAGCGGTTAACGAGAGCAGATTCTCATGGGTGATGTAGTCGTACACTTGCCGATCTCAAGATCGCGCAGACGATCCTTCCAAGACCTTGTACCGCAGCCTTCATGATCGATCACGCTTTGGTACTTGATGAAGACCTTGCTCTCCTTTATTTCAAAGAGCAGAGGTAGTTCCCCATGATTCCGGCACGACAGTGGTATCTAAGTAGAGGAAAATCTGGGGCTTCGCCTAAGTCGGAGCAGGTTATGGTGGATCTAGGGTTTCCGGCGATCTAGATTTAGAGGGCCGGAGAGGAGGAGGCATGGCCGGCGGCGACTAGGGCAGCGACGGCGAGCCGGCGGCGGCGCAAGGTGGGGAGGGGTGGTGTTGTGTGTTCTTGGGGCAGCCCCTCCCCTCTATTTATGAGACGGAGGTTAGCTTGGGAGAGGGGAGTTTGAATCCTTCCCCAACTCCCTCTCCTAGTTGGATTGTGGTGGAGGGAAAGAAGGATTCTTTCCTTCCTCCACTAGGAAACCATTGTTCCAGTTTGACTTCTCAAACTTGCCTTTTGACTTTCAATTTAGAGATTTATCTCTCTCTTGCAAATGCACAACCAAGTGACCTAGGACATGATCCAATCAATCCACTTAACCATGACACATTCATGTACCATTCCCCTTCCGGTCTGGTGAATCTTCTAGACCCTTATAGAACCTCTCCGATGAAAACATCGAAATCATTCCCGAACTCCGGAATCAGACTTTCCTTATATGAATCTTATTCTCCGGACCATTCCGGATCTCCTCGTGATATCACGGATCCTATCCGAGACTCCGAACAACATTCGATCTCCCTACTTACATTCCATATCTACTAAACAACATCGAATCCTTAAGTGTGTCTCCCTACGGTCCGTGAATTATGCGGACATGACCAAGACACTTCTCCGATAAATAACTAATAGAGGAATCTGGAAATTCATATGGCTCCCACATATTTCTACGATTACTTTGTGATTGAATGAACCACTTACATACGATACCAATTTCCCTTTGTCTCGCGATAGTTTACTTATCCGAGGTTTGATCGTCGGTATGTCTGCATACCTAGTTCAACCTCGTTACCGATAAGTACTCTTTTCTCGTTCCCGTGATATGTGATCCCTTGTGAGCCAGTCACATGCTTCCAAGATAATTGAGATATGACATTCCACCGAGAGGGCCTAGAGTATATCTATCCTTCATATGGATGGAAAAATCCCACTCTTGATCCAGGTGCCTCAACATATACTTCCCGAACACTCAATGCCACCCTTATAGCCACCCAGTTACGGTGTGGTGTTTGATGTCATCAAAGCATCCTTCCGGTGATGGTGATTAGCATGATCTCATGGTCGAAGGAATTAGGTTACTATGTATCAAAAAGCTTATAGCAAACGAACTATTGAAATGACTTGATCTTTATGCTACGCTTATCTATAGGAGTATGTCCATCACATCATTCTCCTAATGATATGATCTTGTTGTTAATAACATCTCAATGTTCATGATCGGGAAGCCACGATCATCTATCAACCAACAAGCTAGTGTTACAAAGAGGCTTTACTAGGGACTCTAATTTAGTTTACAGATCACACAAGTATTAATGTTTCCGCTTAATACTATTATAGCATGAATGTAAAAATTTATCATAAACACAAAGATATAATAATAACCACTTTTATTATTGCCTCTAGAGCATATCTCCAACAGTTGAAACCTTTTCCACCAAGACTTCCCTCTTACCAAAAATTAGAGTTAGACTTTTCAAACTAAGATTTGACTATTCAAACTACGGTTTGACCCTTTTACTAGTCTTGGCCGAATTGACCCTTTAGGGTTTGGTGTGGCCAACCCCTAGGGCATGCCACATGCCAAGTGACCCCCTCTGGGGTGGTGGACCTTCTAGAGCATTCTAGAAGCTTCCGGTCAAAACACTGAAAACATTAACGAACCCCGGAAAAACACTTTCCTTATAAGAATCTTATTCTCCGGACCATTCCGGATCTCCTCGTGATATCCTGGATGCAATCCGAGACTCCGAACAAAATTTGGTCTCCAATTCACATTCCATATCTACTTTAAACAACATTGAATGCTTAAGTGTGTCTCCCTATGATTCATGAACTATGCAGAGATGAACGAGACAACTCTCTGATCAATAACCATTAGTGTGATTTGGAAATCCATAATGGCTGCCACACATTTAGACGATGACTTCATGATCGAATGAACCATTTACATATGATACCGGTTCCCTTTGTCGCGCGATACTTTACTTATCCGAGGTTCGATCGTCGGTATCTCTATACCTATTTCAACCTCGTTACCGATAAGTACTCGTTACTCATATTGTGATGTGACATCCCTTGTGACGTAGTCACATGCTTCAGTACAATTGGATGACACTCCACCGAGAGGGCGTAGAGTATATCTATCTGTCATATGCATTGACAAATCCCACTCTGGATCCATGTGTTTCAACACATACTTTCAAAATACCTAATGCCACCTTTATAACCACCCAGTTACAAAAGTGTTGTTTGATGTCATCAAAGTATGCATTCGATGATGGTGATTAACATGATCTCATGGTAGAAGGATTAGGTTACTATGTATTTGAATGCTTATAGCAAACGAACTCTTGATCTTATGCTATGCTAACTATAGGAGTGTGTCCATCATATCATTCTCCTAATGATATGACCTTGTTATTAATAAAATCCAATGTTCATGATCTGGAAACCATGACCACCTATTAATCAACAAGCTCGTTTAACAAGAGGCTTACCTAGGACTCTTTTATGTTTGCAAAACACACAAGTATTAATGTTTCCGGCTAATACAATTATAGCATGTTATGCAAAAATTTATCATAAATACAAAGATATAATAATAACCATTTTTATTGTCTCTTGGGCATATCTCCAACAGTTTAAAAAACAACCCGTTTCAACTATTTTCTTTGTCTTTTTCCCTATGATTTCTAGGCTGATCACTCTGGGGATTTGACCAAATAAGAAAGTCACTTTTACAAATCTTAATTTAAATATTATTTAGAATATATTAATTCATAATTAACATATAATAAATAAATATTCAAATTCCCATTTATCTGAAACTCCTTTCAGCCTTTTTCCTTATTCCTTTCCCTCTCCGAACAACTTCAAATCTCCCTAGAATACTTCTAGTTTCTCTCTCTTTCTATCTCTTTCAGGATTCCCTCTTACAGGAAGATCTCCACGCGTCGTAAAGCCCTTAAGCTTGTGTACCTATGGTTCGCAAATGCCATAGACATAATCTCCATTAATGAGCATAGAGGTATCCAGGATGCACTTGTGCCCCTATGACACTCACGATTCCCCATCGTTTGAACCTGAAACATTATGTGTTATGTTCCTTTTGTCTATGTGATTCTAATATTGTTCGAGATTTGCTCATCGACATCTTTGTGTTGAGTTCGATCTCGTTACCAACAATGCTATTTTAAACTCATACCGATAAGTGATATCCTGTGATCCAATCACATGTTGTGCAACATATTTGATATAACTTATCTGAGTGGGTCCAGAATATCTTTCATCAGACGGATGTACAAATTCTGCTCTTGACGCAGTCTCCTCAACCTGTTTCCTCCGGATACCAAATGACACTATTATGATCACCATTTCACTAAGTGATGTTAAGTGTCATCGAAGTAAACTCGGAAAACAGTGATTTGCTATGGTCTCACAGTCCGAAGAACAAGTCACTATGTTTCTGACAATTGCAACTATGAACTTTGTGATATGATCGTGTTGTAACACTAGTAGAAAAGGGGGTTTCGGTTCGGTATAGAGTCTAACACGAGTCCCGATTTGTTATGGGTCGGGACTAGTATGAGCACTAGTTCCGGTTCGTACCGTTTTCAGCGGCTAGGAGCCCGAGAAAACTCTAATTCTCGGTCATTCCGGACCTTTAGTCCCGTGTCATGATATGTACCGGGACTAAAGGAGTACGGGCGCGAGAAGCACCCTTTAGTCCCGGGTCATGATACAGTCCGGACTAAAGGGGTGCGAACGCAGGCAACTTAAAATGGCTATAACTTTTATGTACGATGTCGGAAAAAAACGTACAACCTATCAAAATGTGCGTAATTTTTATTGAGTTCGATCTCAATAGCCTTAGGCCATTTGTGATTTTTTTAGATTTTGAAAATTCGTAAAGGAAAAAAGTTTATTAAAAAACATTTTTTTTATAATTTTTATGCCATATTTGGATTCCTCACATTTTTCTAATAATAATGTCTATATTATTTGTCAAAATTTTGATTTACAGATTTAAAGATATTATTTATGACATATTAAATGAATAAATGGAAAAAATGAATAAAAAATTATTTTATTTATTTTTTACTATCTTTAGATTAAATATTATTATTACTTATTTATTGTTGTTTACTTAAATAGTTATTTGTAATTTCGAAAAATAAAGATGTATGACATATTGATATGGGCTAATATGATTGATATGGTAGTGTTGACAACAAAGTACAAATGGGCTTCGCGCAAGGACATCCCTGATGGAACAGAGAAGTTAAGCGTGTTGGGTGTGGAGTAGTGTTAGGATGGGTGACTGACCGGGAAGTTTGACCACAAGTGTAGTTTGACCTAAGATTAAGTACAGTTAGTGTTTAAAATATTTCATGTGAAAGGATTAACGAGTCAAAAAATTCAAAAGTTCAAGAAAATTTCGAAAACAAATTTTGAAAAATAAATTAAAAAATTGAAAAAATATCTAGTACCGGACCGCATTACGACCCGGGAGTAAAGGTCCTCCGTCCCTCGCACTACAAAAACAACCATGGGGTATCCTCTAGTCTCGTGTTGTAGCAAAGCGGGACAAAAGTAGGGGCCTTTAGTCCCGATTTCGCATTTCCGGATGCAAAACCGGGACTAAAGGCCCTTACAACCCGGGAATATAGGCCATTTTTTCACTAATGCAATAATCATATGCGAAACAGTATCCACTATTGAAGGGTTTCGCGGCATAGTAAATCAAAATTTTCTACGGAGCGAACAGAGGGAAAGCCAAGATCTAATCTAGGAGATGCAAACAACGAGAGAGATTGGATTAGATCTTCATACCCTTGAAGATTCGCGCCTGAGCGTTAAATCGGAGCGTGGATGATGTAGTCGTGCTCGCTTCTCCTCCTCGCGATCCGATCCGATCTAGCACCACAAGTGGCGGTGCCTCCGTGAGATGCACACGCGGCACCTCGGCGTCTCCTCCTTCCTCGGACCAGCGAGTATGGTGGAGAGATAGATTGGATCTACAACACGGCGTGGTGTATATGGTGGAGAATTTTCTGCAGGCTTCGCCTACAAACAATCGGGAGGGAGAGAGGAAGGTAGCAAGGCGGCTAGGGCTTGGAGGAAGGTGTGTGTGGGGAGGCGCACCACCCTCTATATATAGAGGGCGCCAGCCCTGCCCCTCCTCCAAGCCTATCTCTAGTTTAAACAATTTAAACTCTCCTTATCTAGAAATCCTATCTCTAGTTTAAACGATTTAAACTCTCCCTTATCTAGAAATTCTATCCCGAGATTTAAGCAGTCAAATCTCTCTAGAATCGGTGGGCCCTATGGGGCCTTGTGCCCTGGCCCAATGCGGCAGGACACTCCCTCATAGGCCCATGCCCCTCCCGGAAGGTGGGGCCACGTTGGTCCCCTTCCGGAAGGTTCTAGAAGCTTCGATGCAATACCGATTAACCGGAACAATTCAACTCCAAAACTACACTACCTTATATGAATCTTATTCTCCGGATCATTCCTAACCTCTCGTGATATCCGGATCCCATCCGAGACTCGAACAAAAATTCATAAACCAATTATCCAATCTATCCTAGTCGAGATACGTTAAGTGTGTGACCTGCGGGTTCGAGAATATGCGACATGATCTTCTATCAATAATCAACAGGGTGCAGGCACCCATATTGACTCCCACATTCATCGATGATCATATCGGATGAACCACGATGCCAGGATTCAATCAATCCCATATATATATTCCCTTCGTCTCGCGATATTTTACTTGCCGAGATTCGATCGTCGATGCACGTCATACCTAGTTCAATCTCGTTCACAAGAAGTACTTTACTCGTTCGTAATCCGATATCACTTTGTGATTAACTCCTTAACCACATGCTTGCAAGCGGTGTTGATATCGATTACCGAGTGGGCCAGTATATCTCTCCGACTTGGGAGGGCAAATCCATCTCGATACATACAACCCAGATACTTTCCGATCATCGAGAGACACCTTTATGATCACCCTCTCATAGGATGACGTTTGATGACCTCAAAGCTTTCTTCCGATACCGAGTTGCATTATCTCATGGTCTAAGGAATACAATATTTGACATAGGAAAGGCTTCGCAAAGACGAACACGATGACACGATCTAATTGCTCGCTTTGTTTGGGTCTGTCCACCATATCATTCCCCAATGATATGATCTCATTATCAATTGACAACTCATGTCTATGGTTAGGAAACCTTAACCATCATTGATCAATGAGCTAGTCCATAGAGGCGTACTAGGGACACGGTGTTGTTCACAAACCACACAAGTATTAAAGTTTCCGCTTAATACAATTCTAGCATGGAATATAAACTTTATCATGAACAAGAATTATAGTAATAACATCTTTATTATTGCCTCTAGGGCATAATTCCAACAGTCTCCCACTTGGAACCACGCCAAGCTCAGTGATGAAGTTTCTGATCCAAACTCCTTCACTTGACGCTTCTGCAGCAGCCATGTATTCCTCTTCTACTGTAGATCCCGCGATCACGCTTTGCTTGCGACTTCTCCGACTCTGACTCCTCCATTCAAAATATAAACGTATCACTGCGAGATTTAGAATCATCCTTGTTGGTGTCGAAACTAGCATCGACGTAACCTTTACGACAATTTCATCATCACCCCATAGACTAAGAACATTTATTTAGTTCTATTTAGGTACTTAGGATGTTCTTCACGGCTGTCCAAAGGTTCCACTCTGGATCACTATGATATCGCTCGTCAAACTAAGAGCATTGGACACATCCGGTCTAGTACACAGATGGCATACATGATGGAACCTATGGCGAGGCATAAGGCACTTTGCTCATAGCTTCCCTATCATTTACCGTGGTGGACCGAGCCTTGCTCAATATCTTACGACAACATAGGCACCGAACCTTTCTTTGCCTTATCCATTACGAACCTTTTGAACTTTGTCTAGGTATGTACTCGCTTAAAGCTATCGAGCGTCTTTGTCTATCTCTATAGATCTTGATGCCCAATATATAAGCAGCTTCACCTAGGTCTTTCATTGAAAACACTTGTTCAAATAACTCTTCACATCGTTAAGCATGTTGATGTCATTTCCGATAATCAATATGTCATCCACATATAGTACCGAAACGCCACCGAGCTCCCACTCACTTTCTTGTAGATACAAGCTTGTAGCAATTTGGAACAAATCCAAAGCTCTTGATCACTTGATCAAAGCGAAGGTTCCAACTCCGAGATGCTTGCTTCATCCATAAATGGAACGCTGAAGTTTGCATACTTTACTAGCATCCTTAGGATCGACAAAACCTTGGGTTGCATCATATACAACTCTTCATCAATGTTCCCATTGAGGAAAGCGATCTTGACATCCATCCGCCATATTTCATAATCATGAAGCAGCAATTGCTAATAAAATCCGAATGGACTTAAACATCGCCACGGAGAGAAAGTCTCATCGTAGTCAACACCTTGAACTTGTCGAAAACCTTTTGCGACAAGCGTGCTTTAGCGGTAACATTACCATCGCGTCCGTTTCTTCTTGAAGATCCATTTGCACTCAACGGCCTTTGGCCGCTAGGAGGGTCCACCAAAGTCCATACTTGGTTTTCGCTCATGGATCCCAATTGGATTTCATGGCTTCTAGCCATTTCTTAGAGTCTGGGCTCATCATCGCTTCCTCATAGTTCGTAGGTTCACGTCTTCTACCAACAAGATAGTCAAGGCAGGGTTCTTGTACCACTCGGGAGGGGCACGCGACCTTGTCGACTGCGACGTTCGATGCGACATCGTCCAAGCTTCATGATCCTTGTCATTAGCTTCCTCTATTGTTGGTGCGGTGACCTGGAACAATTTCAGGTGTTGCTCTACTCTCCAATTCAAGAGAAGGTTCAATAACCTCGTCTAGCTCTACTTTCCTCCCACTCACTTATTTCGAGAGAAACTCCTCCTCAAGAAAGGAACCGTTCTTCTGACAAACACTTTGCCTTCGGTTACGTGATAGAAGGTATACCGAATGGTTTCCTTAGGGTATCCTATGAAGACGCATTTCTCCGCTTTGGGTTCGAGCTTGTCGGCATCAACTTCTTGACGTAAAGCATCCCCAAACTTTAAGAAACGACAACTTAGGTTTAGCACCAAACCACAGTTCATACGGTGTCATCTCAACGGATTTAGATGGAGCCCTATTTAAAGTGAATGCAAGGTTTCTAATGCATAACCCAAAATGATAACGGCAAATCAAGAAGAGACATCATTGATCGGACCATATCTAATAGGGTTCGATTCCGGCGCTCAGACACACCATTGCTGTGGTGTTCCGGTGGCGTGAGTTGTGAAACGATTCCACTTGCTTTAAGATGCGTGAGAAAATCATAACTCAAATATTCGCCCCCACGATCGGATCGTAGAAACTTAATCTTTCTGTTACGATGGTTCTCCACTTCATTCTGAAATTCCTTGAACTTTTCAAATGTTTCAGATTTATGTTTCATTAAATAGATATACCCATATCTACTTAAGTCATCGGTAAAAGTGAGAAAATAGCGATATCCACCGCGCGTCGAAACACTCATCGGTCCGCATACATCGGTATGTATGATTTCCAATAAGTCTGTTGCTCGCTCCATCATACCGGAGAACGGGGTTTTGATCATCTTGCCCATGAGGCATGGTTCGCATGTGTCAAATGATTCAAAATCAAGAGACTCCAAAAGTCCATCAGAATGGAGTTTCTTCATGCGCTTTACACCAATATGACCTGAGCAGCGATTGCCACAAATAAGTAGTATTATCACTATCTACTTTGCATCTCTTAGCCTCAATGTTATGGATGTGTGTTTCATCCCTTTCGAGATTTAGAAGAAATAAACCATTCACAAGAGGTGCATGACCATAAAAGATGTTACTCATATAAATAGAACAACCATTATTCTCCGATTTAAATGAATAACCGTCTTGCAATAAACATGATCCGGAAATAATGTTCATACTCAACGCAGGCACATAATAACATTTATTAAGGTTTAAAACTAATCCCGAAGGTAAAACTAAGGAGGCGTCTGACGGCCATCACATCAACTCTTGATCCATTGCTTAGCCGCATCGTCACCTCATCCCTAAGCCGCCTCATTCCATAGCTCCTGTTTCGAGTTACAAATATTAGCAACTGAACCGGTATCAAATACCCAGGCACTACAACGAGGGCTAGTAAGGAAAACATCAATAACATGTATATCAAATATACCTTTGATGGTGCCAGCCTTCTTGTCCGCTAAGTACTTCGGACAGTTGCGCTTCCAGTGACCCCTGTCCTTGCAATAGAAGCACTCAGTGTCCGACTTAGGACCAGACCTGAGCTTCTTCTCAGCAGGGGCATTGCGCTTGCCGCCGCCCTTCTTGAAGGGCTTCTTTGCTCCCTTACCTTTCTTAAAGGAGGGCTTGTTGACCATCAACACATGATTATCCTTCTTGATGTCCACTTCCGCAGCCTTCAGCTTTGCGAAGAGCTCGGTGATCGTATCGAAGGAACCAATCGATTATGAGTCACTACAAAACTTTTGTAGCCGGGAGGAGTGATTGCAGAACCCTGTCAATCTTGAGCTCCTCTGGAATCGTGCATTCCAGTTGCTCAAGGCGTTGAGTGTAGCCCGACATCTTTATGGCGTGCTCACTAACGGAACTCCCTTCCTCCATCTTGCAGTTAAAGAACTTCTCAGAGATCTCATATCTCTCAGAACGGGCTTGAGTCTGAAACATGGTTTTCAGCTCCTCGAGAATCTCAAAGGGCCCGGGATAGGTTTCAAAACGATTTTGAAGCTCTGGTTCCATAGCAAACAACATGGTGCTCCTAATCACACCATAATCATCTTTGCGCGACTGATAGACAGCTTTCCTCCTCGCGATCCGATCCGATCTAGCACCACAAGTGGCGGTGCCTCCGTGAGATGCACACGTGCAGCACCTCGACGTCTCCTCCTTCCTCGGACCAGCGAGTATGGTGGAGAGATAGATTGGATCTACAACACGACGGCGTGGTGTATATGGTGGAGAATTTCTGCTGCAGGGCTTCGCCTACAAACAGTCGGGAGGGAGAGAGGAAGGTAGCAAGGCAGCTAGGGCTTGGAGGAAGGTGTGTGGGGGAGGGGGCGCACCACCCCTCTATATATAGAGGGGGGGGGGCTTCCAGCCCTTGCCCCTCCTCCAAGCCTATCTCTAGTTTAAACAATTTAAACTCTCCCTTATCTAGAAATCCTATCTCTAGTTTAAACGATTTAAACTCTCCCTTATCTAGAAATTCTATCCCGAGATTTAAACGAGTCAAATCTCTCTAGAATCGGCTGGGCCCTATGGGGCCTTGTGCCCCTGGCCCAATGCGGCCAGGACACTCCCTCATAGGCCCATGCCCCTCCCGGAAGGTGGGGCCACGTTGGTCCCCTTCCGGAAGGTTCTAGAAGCTTTGTACAATACCGATTAACCCTAACAATTCGAACTCCAAAAACTGCACCTTATATGAATCTTATTCTCCTGATCATTCCGAACCTCTCGTGATATCCGGATCCCATCCGAGACTCCAAACAAAATTCATAAACCAATTATCCAATCTATCCTAGCGTAGATCGTTAAGTGTGTGACCGCAGTTCGAGAATATGCACATGATCTTCTATCAATAATCAACAGCGGTGGGCACCCATATTGACTCCACACATTCATCGATGATCATATCGGATGAACCACGATGCAGGATTCAATCAATCCCATATATATATTCCTTCTCTCGCGATATTTTACTTGCCCGAGATTCGATCGTCATCATCATACCGAGTTCAATCTCGTTCACAAAAGTACTTTACTCGTTCGTAATCCGATATCACTTTGTGATTAACTCCTTAACCACATGCTTGCAAGCGGTGTTGATATCGATTAAAGTGGGCAAGTATATCTCTCCGACTTGGGAGGGCAAATTCCATCTCGATACATACAACCCAGATACTTTCCGATCACAGAGACACCTTTATGATCACCCTCATAGGATGACGTTTGATGACCTCAAAGCTTTCTTCCGATACCAGGAGTTGCATTATCTCATGGTCTAAGGAATACAATATTTGACATAGGAAAAGCTTCGCAAACGAACACGATGACACGATCTAATTGCTCTGCTTTGTTTGGGTCTATCCACCATATCATTCCCCCAATGATATGATCTCATTATCAATTGACAACTCATGTCTATGGTTAGGAAACCTTAACCATCATTGATCAATGAGCTAGTCCATAGAGGCGTACTAGGGACACGGTATTGTTCACAAACCACACAAGTATTAAAGTTTCCGCTTAATACAATTCTAGCATGGAATATAAACTTTATCATGAACAAGAATTATAATAATAACATCTTTATTATTGCCTCTACGGCATAATTCCAACAACTATCTCATTTCCCAATGAGATAGCTCCATTATCAATTAGGTGTTGAAGAACCTTCATGGTCAGGAAACCTTTGACCATCCATTGACCAATAAACTAGTTGAATAGAGGCTACTAGGGACATGGGTTTGTTTATATATCACACCTATATCAATGTTTCCTTATTAGTATAGTTGTAGCATGACATAAACTATTATAAACTAATGAAATGTGTATAATAAATTCCTTTATTATTTGCCTCTAGGGCATATTTCCTTGAGGCACTTGTTGGCAAAGTGATTTATATCATCACAATTGTAGCAAGTCCTCTTCTTCTCACTAGACCCGCTTGAGTTTCATATTTCATAGAACTTGATGCCTGCAAGAACACATGTTCGTTCAAAGCACTTTTCGTGGAAGTATTAGTTTCGTTTTTTTACATCGATCCAATTGAGGACCTTATGAAAGTGTTTATCTACGGTGTATGTGTCGCTCCCAAGACACCACAAGTCTTGAGTGAATTGACTACAAGTGTCGAGGATGGGAAAAGGGTGAGTATGGTTGAGTTTGTAGTATGAAGTAAACAAAAAGTAAATAACATAAATCAAGAGTAAAGTACGGAGATTTATCGTAGTTCCTGCAGATGAGAAGTTAGACACGAAGAGATTTAGTTTGTTGTAATAGTGATTATGCCAAATGAATAAAGTGGGATAAGTAATGGTTATTCTTCATATAATTATGCAAGTAGGTGAGCAATCCATTGTTAGTCAGTACTACTACACGCAGATGTGTCTAACCATGATTATTTTGCATGTTACCACCAACCATGGTCAGCGTAGCTTTTAAGGTCTTTAGACTCAGTCAAGGATTTAATCTCTGTGGTTTCTTGTAGTCCTCGAGTTATACTAGTTCCCTTTTTATACTATTCGTGTGACTCGGAGGTCACCGACTCACTAGCAAACAAGTTATTGTCTAAGTAGTTATCTAGATCATGTTACCTGGCCCCTTAGAATAGATAACAAGCATTACACACAACATAGACTTTCATTCTTGCAAAAAATAATAGTAACCATAATCACAAATATATGGAATATAAGATAGGCACACATCACATCTCACCAATCCCCAACATCTCCCATGCCTATTGGTGATTTAATCGAACATGAGAGAGGAAAAACACAATGATAAAATCATAATGTAAATAGCGATCATCTCGATATTACTATAGAAAGCCACAATAAAAAGGAATTTTGAATCAAATACATTACAAAGTATGAATAGAGTTGTAAAACCCTAATCTCATAAGTGCTCTCTCTCTCTCTCTCTCTCTCTCTCTCTCTCTCTCTCTCTCTCTCTCTCTCTCGTCCGTACAATGGATTTAATGGATGAATGGATGGACTAGAGATTGACGATCTTGGAGCATATCAAAGGGAGAAGCCTTATCCCTCTCCGAATATCTTCTTCCTCTCTTCTGGGTTGTGTGGTGGTTGATTTGTTCTATTTTCGTGTTTCCCTTTGACGGAAGTTGATCTATTTGACAGGGCAAAGGAGTTGGCTCACCGTACAGGCGGGACCCAACCGTACCGGTGGTCGTTAAGACTTCTGACAGCCCATATGCAAATCTCCCCAATTAATAACTTGCTTGATTTTCCTCATTAAGCTCATAAATGGATTTATATGCTTACAAAAGTGCCCAATACCTTAAAGTCATCATAAATAACAAGGTTCCTCTCTTCTCGTGATATTAGCGTTAGTTACAAGAAGAAAATCAAGAAATCAGAGAGAAACCAATGTAAAAGTCTCGATGAAACGTGATCAAATTTGGAGCTATCAACTCCCCAAGCTTAGCTGTTAATATCCCTCGAGTGACAAAGTGATAAAAAGAGAGATAACAAAGGACAATTTGAATAAAAGAACTTATTATAAGTTTCGAGGGCATGCCACATTTTACCCTAAAAAATCCTGCAACCTTAAACATGATCACAAAAATATTCGTATGGTTGCACTTGGTCTCGCAGCCTAGCCGCAAGTAACTTGCTATCGAATAAATCTCAAACTTTCAGAAAGTATCAAGAGTTTAGCTAGGTTTGTGAACCAAAATCTTTAGTGTCTCTCTTTTAGTGAGAGTATAACATTTTTTATCATGGAGTGTTTTCTAAAATTAAGGGTGCTCAAGTGATGTCGAAATAAAAATAACATTAGAGTAACCCATTGACACCCACTTCAAATATCATGACTCTCTAACACCCAATATTTTCCTTGTATTTCTAGAACTTCAATCCTTTGCTAATGAGAAAATGCAAAAAACCTATTTAGTTTAATCGGACTGAGTAGGCTATGATAGACTTTTATAAGGTTGATAGCAATCCGAATCTTGTCACGAGCTGTGGCATTTAGTTGTCGATCATAGTACTCACCTGGGAGTAAGGTTGATTGCATCACATGGTTTGAAGACATTGACCACAACTTCCCAAAGCTCCATGTTGCAACTGCGAATATGAGATTCCATAGATGTTTTACAATTTCAATAGTGAGTTCCAACAAATTGGCGAGAAGGCCCCGAATTGTTAATCGGCATAAACGAGTTTTGTTTAGGATATGTAAAAGAGAATTGATTATGGTGCTCCAAAGGCTTTGAGGAGTCACTCTCTAGAGAGGGATCCATATACCTAGCGTCACCTGGACCCAATGGACTCCCTTGAGGGATGGACGGAAGATCACCAATGCTAGAATCATCACCAAGGACCCTGATTAATATTTCTAGGTGACTTATCCGTTTATTGAGATCTAAATCTTCCTTAGCCTTTTTTGAGTCATCATGGGCAAGAGATTCTTTGATCTCTCTGACCGTAAAGGTATTTTCCTCCTCTTCATCAGAGTAAACCATCTTGATCTTAAGGCGGTAAAGCCCTTAAAAAGATCCCTAGGCTATGATACCAATTTAAAGGATATATATGATTAAACTAAGGGGGGTGAATAGGTTCTACAAAATTCTTTAGCATACAAGAAACTTTAGCACGATGGTTGTCACAAAATTAAACAACACAAGTAAAGAGTTCGGTTAGGAATAGACGAAGCACGTGAAGATGAAGATGTATTCCCGTGTTTCCTTCCTTGGGAGGAAGGTACGTCATGTTAGAGAGGTGTAAGATCCCACGAAGTATTTCCCAAGGATCACCTTCTTCTCCGAGTCTATACCATGAAGGAATATCTCACTCACTTGTGGTAGACTTCAAGGTAGTCCACACCATCACAAACTTTCCATACGGAAAATCAGAAGCGGAATGCCTCTCGGGCGACCCTAGTTGCCTAGGGTTTCCCACGAACCCAATAGTTACAAGAAAACTTGATTAACTTAATGGGGGAATGAAATATGGCTTGGCGGGAACATAGATCGGGACCCCCTCTTGCTTTCTACGAAATAGGTTTGGCTTTGGTTGGGTGGAATGGAAGATCCTCAAGATTTGGCATTTCAATAATGGAGTGATAGAGAAAGAGAGATCTCAGGAATATAGCAAATGAATGGTTGACCTCACTGCCTCAAGGAGGAAGAAAGGGTGTATGTAGTACTAGGGGAAAATAGCCGTTTGGGGTGATTCTGCGTCGAACCGGCATTGAATTCAGCGGAGCCAAACCTGGTGCCTTACAAACCGGCGTACAAATCAACGAGCCGGTTTAGCTGCCGAACCAAACCAGCGCGGGAACCTACAAGCCGGACTGACCACCGGAATAATCGGCGTGCATCGAAACATTAGGCAGTACACCCGTTTGGCATGGTCCGGTAGGGAAACCAGAAGGGCAAGGTCGATTTGGCAGCAGAACCGGCACCACCGGTTTGCTCCCCGGTTTCACAGAAACCTCTCTAACATGCCATTTTCGCCTAAGTACTTGTGTGATGGCTATATGGTGGTAGAATATGTATAGGATGTGATTCCATCCCTCATCGAGACTACCCCTCTTAAATAGTACGGCGTTTCCTATTTGACTCAAACATAAATAGAGAGAAACAAAACCAAAAGGCCAAATCTTTGTTTGGAATAGCGAATGGGGGTCTCTCGCCAACTTCCATCATCACTTGTGAACTAAAACCCAGTGTAAACACTAGTAGATAACGTTAATCAGCACTTTAGCTCCGGTGTCATCATTAACCAAAATAATGATTAAGGATAAAATAAGGCTACAACCTAGATGATGTTATCTATTCAAAATGGGAGACATTTGTGAAGACAATTACCAAAAAGAAGTGATCCTAGCTCACTTGATTTGGGAAGTGGATGTATTTCGCATATAGGTTCATCCAAATTTTGATAAATCCAAGACATCTATTTTGGGACGGAGGAAGTAGTAGACAGACGGTAAGTCGTCATGCTAAGGCCTATAGGACCAGCGTACGGGAGCTGCAACCATCGCCGAAGATGACAGCCGTATATCAAAATAGATTGACCTCAAACCACACGGACAAATACAAAAAATAATCGGATCCTAAGAGACCGGACACACGACTCCATCCGCCATTCGTTAGCGCTAGAACACTATCAGAGCGAGGATAGGAACGGAGAAACATTATTCTGACTTGAGGACGCAGCCGCTTTAACGTTCTTAAGAAGACACCGAAAAAATCTAAACAAAAACGAAAACACTTTCGCCGGCGAGAGACCGTGGTCTGCAACGCCTTTAAAGACCTGAGCCCACCGTAGACGAAATGGACCGACCGCGTCACCAACAAGGGAATGGAACACTAGATGAGTTTAGCTACTCCCGATCGCCTGGCGGCTACATCTTTGGTGTACAATGAGTCATCCTTACAAACACACGCATGCACATATTACTCTCATGAACACCTCCACAATTGTTCTGGTAAAAAAAACATAAGTTTTACTAGGTCAAAATCTTCGCCCAATGGAAAGGAACGAGCCGAGAAAGCCAAAATCGGCGAGTACGTAGGCCTTCACGTGCTGCCAGCCAGGCGCTCTCTCTCTCCCATGATCGTTCCTGGAGTGATCACAATTTCACGGACGCACGACTCCTAACAGGCGGATCGATGTCTCTTTGCACACACAAGCTCGATCTTTCGCGCAGTACAGTCGCAGACTCGTAGCTAGTCCCGAAACCCTCGGAGACGAGAGAGGTGGCAGGCGCGGGGGCAGGTTGCGCCTGACAGGACTCAACTTTCCGTTGCCTTAACGGCTGACGCGATGCGAACTGCTAAAGCTAATAAAGCTAGACCTTTTGATTGGACGTGGTTCCATGCTTGGCGCGCCAGGAATGAGCATGTGTAGGAACAGGGCTCCTCCTCCACGCTCTGGCCATGTCGCCCTGTTCCTCCGATCTTACTTTTCAAATGGTGTTTCAATATACGCGGCAGAACACATACAAGGATGGTCAAACTGTAAATTTATATCTTCTGGAACGAATAATCTTATCTTGGAGTAGGAAGAACGGCAGAGACGAAAACAAAGTTCTAGAGCGTCCATAGCTGGAACAAGGATGGTCTCGGCAGAGATACACGGCAAAGCCTGGTCCTGGGACAATCTGGAGCACCTGTCTTGCGTGCATTGGCATGGGCATGGCAAACCAGGGGCTCTCTCGATTGAAGCCGTAGGTAGAAATTTGCCACCGCCAAAATATCTGGACGGCAAACATGATAAGGGAACAGCGGGGACAGCTCGGGTTTGGGATTAGGAAACGGAAGGAGCACAGGAAAGTGGTAGCAGTATTAGTAGCAGTTAATATCGGAAAGGTCCACGTACGGCCACCTCACCGTCGTCGGGCCATGGCACCTGTACGCGGCGAGGCTCGTGCATTGTCCCAGCGATAGGTGTCCGTCTCCGCTTCGCCTTTGGTGGACAGCTGGTGCACGTGATGGGCAGCAGGGAGGCATGCCTCCCCCTAGCTCCGTCACCCAACCTTAGCTAGCTAGCTGTAGTAGGATGTGATGTTGATAAGCCTGTAATGATGCCCCGGCCTACCTAATTAATGAGCCTTTGGCAACTCATGCTCCAACTGCTCTTGCTGCTACTGCACCACACAACTAGTACTCTTTCTGCGGTTTGAATTTTCGAAATCTCGAACGAGTAGGGTCAAAGAGCTCGATCGATCAACGCCTGCCCTGCCCATCTCTCTCTCTCGTACGCCCTACGTACATTTCCTCCTCCTACATCGACAGCATTTGGGGTGTTCCCTCTCCTCGCTACATGACCTCCAAAAGCGACTCTACTCCATCGTCTGTGGCATTCAAGCCACGGTAGGAGGGGAGTACGTACCTTTTGTTGACTTGCTGGAGGCAGGAGGGGAGGGCCGAGAAACTTACGTTGGGAGGCACAAGTTTCCACGGACAGTTGGCCCGTTATCGTGATCGCACGGAATAATTGGAAAATGATAGGACTCCCCCGGGGGATCGTATCCCCCGGGTCTTCCACGTCGCTCGCTCGCGGACGACGCCATCCTCCGGGTCCAGCGTTGCTTGCTACGTGCTGCGGCAGTGCTTACGCGTCGGCATGGCTTCTTGCTACATGTGGCGACCACGCTTGCTACACGCTGCGGCGTCGCTTTACGCTACGGTGGCGCTGTGACGGCCGGACGACGTTGTTTGTTACGCGGCGTCGCGCCGCTAAGAGGCCGTGACGCTACCATAGCCAACGGCGCCGCTACACACGATGCTAACGAAGGTGGCGGAGCTCCAAGAGCCCACCGAGCCGCCTCCCTAGGGCAATCGTTGGCGTCGCTTGCTACATGCGGCGTATACTTGCTACCGTGGCAAGAGGTTTGCTACGTCTGTTTTCTGAGTTTGCTACATCTGTTTTCTGAGTTTGCTACATCTGTTTCCTGAGTTTGCTACAATAGCGCAAACTTCTTGCTACGAGGTCTCCGGCGAGCTCTCCGGCAAAATTCTCCGGCAAGTCTAAGACGGAGTCAGTTTTGCTACATTAGCGCAAATATTATGCTACATAGTCTCCGACGAGGTCTCCGGTGAAGTCTCCGGCGAGTCTCCGGTGAAATCGGTTTTGCTACATTAGTATATTTTTTTTGCTACACCGTCGCCGGCGAGGTCTCCGGCGAACTCTCCGGCGAACTCTCCGGCGAACTCTAGTCTGTTTTTCTATTTTTATGTTGAACCGTTTTTTGCTACATGTAGCAAAAATGGGATATTTTGTAGCAAAAATGGGGCGTTTGTAGCAAAAGTGGGAGTTTGGCTGTTATTTAGTGGACACGTGTCGTGAGGAGGACCCGGGGGATGGAAAGTTTTTCGGCTGGTTTAATCTGATTGGGCCCTGGTGGGCCATTAGTCATAATCAAAATAGCCACCCCGAAGGGTCTGGACCAACTCAGCCCACTCCCCTGTTGCCTCTCTCCCTTGAGCTCACTCCCCTCCTCCTCTGCCCCGACCCCATGGTTGGTGATATCGCCGCCGACGATTCCCGCCGTCGTGGGCCGTTCTGGTCATCGCCGTGGTGTACAGTAGGAGGTTGTCGACTATGCCCATCCTTTCTATCCAACTGGATTTGACTACGGGGCTCTCCTGCGACGGACCGATGTCATCCGAACCCTAGGGTTTGGGGGTTGGCGTGGATCTTAACGCTGCCACGCCACAGCCTCATGGTGATTAGCCTCGCCTAGGCATGGTCGTGGTCAGTCGTGGCGCCAGAGGGTTGCAGCCGCCTCTAGGGTGCTCCTGCCGCCATGGTCGCCGCCTCGCTTCCTCTTCTAGTCTCCAGCGAGTATCTTTGGTGAGTTCTTTTCCTCTCCCCTTGTGCTCTCTGTGCTCGCTCATCCCATACTGGATGTTGTCAGTGACCTCTCTGGTTACTGTCTTGTCCTGATTAAGATGGTTTATTTCATTTAGGGTTCTTATCATGTGACTGATCATATACTGGATGAATTAGATCATGTGTGGATGGTCTGTAAGCATGCTAAATGGTTATTAGCTTGAGGCTTGTTGCTTGAGATGAACTATAATGGTTTTGCTGGCTTATTAGATGCTTTTATGCTTGGATTGCATAGGTTTCAGATGGTATAGTTGCTTTAAAACCAATGCTTATTAAAGTCAGTGGGTTTAATAACTTTCCCCTGTCCTTACTAGATTAAGGATAATGAGGGTGTGATGTAATCACCGTCCTAGTGCATTGGCTTGGGAATTCATATGGGGTTTGAGATCACAATGATCTTAGATAGTGAAGATTTACATAGAAATGTTCTAATTATGATTCCTCAGACAAGGGAAAATGATTAGTAGATTAATTGATTAAATATGTGATGATTGTCTGTTTATCCTTATTCATGTAGAATTGTTCTTGTGACACCATCTTGGTATGGCACACAAGATTGATTCTTATTCATTGATTGGGTTGGTTTAAGCTTAAGACAAGCTTGGATTTATAAGATAAATAGAAATGTTCTTCTCTGAATCTCTAAGACCAATGATGTTGATCTGAGGCTTAGGGGTTTAGGCCTTATCTAATTAATTCATATAGATAATCCTGGTAGTGGTACCAGCTATTGTTTCTTGAATCAAAGCTTGGAAAAATGATAGTAGGCTTGATCATTATATGGATCCAAAAGATTATCTTCTAAGGTGCTACCCTTATCTTAGGGATGTGCCTAGAAATTAAATCTTAGCTATATTTGTGCTTGAATGGAAATATATAGCTTGACAACCAACTCAATGATGCTATTCTGAGTTTTGGTTGGATCCTTGTACTTTGTTGTTTGCTTTTAGAGTTTAAAATCTCAATGATAGATTCACCCCACTTGGGTGCTTTCTGAGAGTTTGTTTCATAAAACAACACATGCTTTTGTCTAGATAATATGACTAGATCATGTGAGGGTTTTATGATGCTCACCACAAAAACTGATGATTGTGGAGTAGGGTGGTGATGTTGATCTTGTTTTGCTGAGCTTGACCTTTGTGGCATCCCGCCAAAACCACTACTAGAAAATCGCTTGGTATTTTTGTTTTGTGCATCATCATGCATCTCATTGACTAAAACTATTTTGTTAAAACCTACTTTTGCTTTCTTCGAAGATCCCTCTCTATTCAAAATAATCCACGGACCCTTCCGGATATTTTATTTGTCTAAAAATAAACTGCACAAGTCTTTAAAACAATACATAAAATTTTTATATTAATTTTAGGGGCTAAATCAAATCCGATCACCAGGCCACCCCCAGTACAAAAATCGGACCACCTAAAACTTTTCCTACCCAGTCCTATTCTACCCACCCTTCAGCCACGTCACCCCGGCCAACCCCGTCTCACCACCTCACCAACCCACACCCCTAACCCAATCACTCAATGACACCTCACCCCACTCCCCCAGCCCCAACCACACAACCAGCCACACCCCACCGCCGCCGCTGTGCGTGCACACCACGCTCACCAGCCCCCCTCACTCGACACACACATAGCACGCACTCACACAGCGACGCACCTACCCTACCCGCCTGCACCCCGGTCCCACCGTCCCCAACCCTGGCCCCACCACGAGCAAGCCCCGCACGCTCCTCTCCTCTTCCACCTCGCGTACGCGCCTCTCCCCTCCCATCACCGATTCCAATCCCCGCCGCCTTGGCCGCCGCCACCTCTCGCTGGTGGTCCGAACCTCCACTCGCCTCGCCGAGCCCGCCTCCCCAAGCAAACCCCACCTTCCCCACTACCCGCCTCGTCTCCTCTCCACCAACTCCCGCCGGGTCCCCTGGCAACCACCGCCACCAAAGCACGATCCCCGCCACGAACCCCCTGCTGGCGCCTGCCGCCCTCCTCCTTGCGAGCCTCCTCTGCTCCACCGCCTCCTGCGAGCCGCGGTGCCCTGCCGCCACCTCTCCCGTCCGCAGTTGCCGCCAGCTCGCCACCACACCGCCGCCACCCCTTGGTCGTGGCCCGCTCTCCATCGAGCACCTCTGCGGGACCAGCCGCTTCTCCACCGCGAGCTCACCCCGACCTCCCGGACCGCCGCCGACCACCCCGCAACCTCGCCGCCCACAGCCTGCCTCCGTCAGGAGAGACACTACCCTCGCATCCTCTCTGCCTCGCCGCAGAGTCGCCGCCACGCCCATCCCCGACCGCGAGGCGCCTCCTCATCGTCCCGCCATGCCCCGCGGTCTCTTTTCTCCCCAGCGTCGCCGGTCCCTCCACAAGAGCCTCTCCCGCTTGAGCTCGGCCACCGCCAGTACCCGTGTCCTTCTCCTCGATGTAGGAGCCGCCCCCGGCTGCCCCTGTTCTTACCTGATCCTGGTGCCCCGTTCTCATCACTGCAGCAGTGACCTCCGTCCATCGTTGGCCTCGGCCACCCCGCTTCCTACCTCGTCGTTCTGGCTGCTCTCCACCTCGCAAGTCTGCGACAGTTGCAGCCCACCAAGTGTTCGACAAGATCTCCGTCTGCTATTTTTGAAAACACCAAGGTCAACCGAAGCTAGGATCCAATATCTTCGACAAGAAACAACATGTTCTCCTTCAGGAACCCGAAGCAGCCCAGATTACCACTCCAAGGCCACCGACAAGATCTTCGACACGCGTCGCCATACTCGAAGCCCACTTCGCGGACCCGGCAACCACACATGCGACAAGACCTTCGTCTCGGATGCGAAGTCGAGAACCCGGACGCCAAGATCACCGATGCGAATACGCCAAGTTCGTCTACCCCGGACAACGTGCGACAAGATCGACTTCCGTTGTCCGAGACCGTTCCCGCCGAGACCGAACCCCAGATCCGAACCCTGAGACCGAACCCCGAACCCCCGGAACCCCAAGATCGCCGAACCCATGTGTGACCCTTATCCGAGAACCCTATTTTATAAATTGTCAACTATATAAATTGTTGCATATTTAAATTGCCATGCTTGCATACATATTGTCATGTGGTTTGGGGGCCTTATGCCGATTAACCTAATTAAATATGGGGCCCATATGCGGGCAAATCTAGTCTTATTTTGGCCCCATTTAAATTTGTGTAGCGAACCGACGATATAATTTTCCCTTGTTAAGACAACATTTAAATTGCAGGGTATATAAACAACTAGAACCATACATGTAATTGTCGGACCCCGGTTCCGTTTAATTTTGCCTAATTGCATCGCAT
Source organism: Avena longiglumis (assembly GCA_030063025.1). Classification (NCBI taxonomy): domain Eukaryota; kingdom Viridiplantae; phylum Streptophyta; class Magnoliopsida; order Poales; family Poaceae; genus Avena; species Avena longiglumis. The sequence goes on along the minus strand of CP125976.1, from coordinate 39,564,158 downwards.
GCTTGCCATGTCATACATCATACATGCATCATGCCCGATCTTCTGTCGTTGTGTTAAATAGTGCATCCGGTGTTTCTTCTAGTGTCTTGCTTCTTCGCGGATTGGGCCTTTGAGTTGATGTGAGCTTCGCCCCGATTTTCGGATGAACCTTCTTCAATGTTTTCAGGCGAGCACCTCCCCCTTTCTACCTATCTTACTTTTATAGTATTTATTCCCTCCTGCTGATATATTGCTATCTGTGTTGCGATGCTCTAGTTTTCGTACCCGTGATATCCCTTGCAGCCTTATATTACCTTGGACACATCCTATTACATTGTTTGGTAGATAGTTGGACCGCTGCGTAGTCGCTTGCTCAAGTGCTGTTGCGTGTCGTTAAGTACCACAGTTGTTGGAGTATTGCCGCATGTTTAATGTTGGAGATGACCATGGCTTTAATTATCGTTTAATTCAATTATCGTTTAATAACTAAAATTGAAGTAGGTAAATGCAGAGGCACCGGTGGGTGATAGATAATATTTGGTTTCCGACGCTCACCGGTGTCCCGTGGGACCCCGAGTTCTTGACACTGTTAGAGATCGAGCGCGCTAACCACATGTGGGATGTATGGGCACCCCATCGATTTAGTACCGATTCCAAATCTTGTCTGGGGCCACAATTAGTTTGGGGCTTTATTACTATTCAAGACTTATGCCATGCTTCTTGCTTTATTACGATTGTGCGAGGAGCACTGTCTTGTTAGGATCGTGACCCGTTTTATTTGTCGACAAGCCCGAGAGTTTCGGGTTCCGATCGTTCTGACCGCCTACACAAACCCCCGAGTCGTCTTGAGCCGGCCGACTTCGTTCGGGTGTACTTAGTGGGGTGGCCCCTGCTTGCTTTGGGTCCGGAAGCGTCGTGTCCGAAACCCCGTCGACATACCGTTGGGTGTATGTTTTGTGATCTTGTACCTACCTGATCCGACAATAAGGGTGTAGGTGCGTGTGGAAACTTTGGTGCACCCCTGCAGGGTTAAATCTTTTCGAGAAGCCGTGTCCGCGGTTATGGACGACTTGGAGCACAGGTATCGATCATAGACAACTATAACTAAAGTTTACTGCTATAATTTGACTTGTATCCGATATGTCTAGTGATCAGCTTCACTGCAACGGAATGGCTAAATAAAAGTACCAATGACTGCTGGGTTTGGGAATATCTCATGCTAAATGTATCTGACTAGTAAGTGTTGCAACTACCACGGAATGGTTAACTAAAACTGCCCACTGCTTATTATATCAGGATGACTCATGCCATCTTTATTTGACTAGTAATTGCCGCAACCATAATGGAATGAATAAAACTGCCAACGGTGTGAGTTCCTCGGTTGACTTCCTCGTTTGGTCTTGAGGGGGAAACACCAGGATGGGTATGTTTGGTGGTAGTATCAGGTTGGTTCCGGATAGGTCTTTCTTACCCCTCTCTGAAAGCCGCTAGTTGTATCGAGTCTCTATAGGTTGTTTAGTGCATGTTGCGCTCACCCACCATACCTATGTAGGCGAGGGCGCCGAATTCTAGCCTCGCCTGTCGGCCTCGATCGACCGCTCTCTCTTTTCCCTTTGCCCTTTGTCGGCTCCCCTTTGCTTAAGCGGTTTTGAGATCGACGCCGTTAGCGAGGTTACCCTTCCGCTTGGCTGGCGGTTATGGACGCCATTGGTTATTCTTCAGGGCTCTTAGCCCCATTTGCATCTTGTCCGTAGTTGGACGCTCTATTGTTTTCAAGGTGATTTGGATCCTTGTTCTGTATATCTGTATTCTTGACTCATGGAGTCGTGTTGTATATATATTTGTTCTGTGGGTCCCATCGAGGACTGTTGTGTAATGTTATTCCTTCGTTTTCCACCTTGCAAGTGCTGGTGGCACCTTTGAATCGTTTCTATGCGGGTTTGGCGGGTTTTCGCTAAAACTTGCATAGGTCCGATTCTGAGGGTGTTACAACCTTGAGCTAGCCTGCTCCTCCTAGCTCCTGGACTTGGTCTTGCTATCCACCTGATCCTTCCCCCTCCTTATGTTACCATCCAGGTGATGAGATCTGGGGCTTTGGTTGGTTTGGTTACTGGCTGTTGTGCTTGGTTTAACTGCTCTGTAAGCTACCGTTCTTATGTGTGTGCAGTGAAGAGATGCACTAGTGCCTCTCCACGGCTGTGCTGATGGTTTTGTGTGTTTGACTTGTGATGTGAAGATGATAGCACACCACATGCATTTAGGTGTGTGTCCTGCCTGTGTGCTTACTGTGCACTTGTGGATATGTTCAGAATTTTGAAATTGACTGTTATCTGGTTACTTTTACCTGACTTGTGAAACTTTCCCCTCTTTGCTGTCATTTGACATCTGGCTAAAAAATATTAAATATACATTCTTTCAATTTGGTAAAACTTGCCCCTTTTTAATAGAATTACTCAATGATGAATCTTGATCAGTGCATTTCACTGACAAGTCTGAGAGTAAAACATTACTAACCCTAACTTTCTTTATTTTTTATTTTTGTTTTGCAGGTACAGATTTGAAGATGAAGATTTTAGTTTAGTTTTTCTTTCTAGGATAGTGAATGTAATCTTCTTTATTCTTTTGTAATTTTCATTTTATTATTTTGTAATCTTCATTTTATTCTTTTGTAATAAAGATTATATGTTTATCAATAAAGAATATTCTTATTCTTTATTTATTTGCTATTGTGAAGTGTGTGGATAATTTCAATAAGTTATATTTTTGTAACTTATTTATTAAATGAAAATATGAAATAAGTTTTCATATTCTTAATTGTTTTCTTTAGATAAAATTTGAGTTATTATAATTAACTCTTAATTAAATCAAGATTCAAACCTTATTCCTTATTCATTTGAATTATAATTCAAACACTCAAGTTAAAAATTCAAATTCATTTGCCAAAACACATAATTCCTCAAAGATCATATCAAAGTCTATAGCAATCATCCTTTAAGACTAAACCTAATCTCAAAGTATGGAAGAAACCTTGATCACTTTAGGTTTTTATTTGGCGAAAATTTACCCACATTTTCACAGATGAATGCATGCAACATTCCAAATTCCTAAATCTACCATTCGTTCGTTCCTAAATGATGGGATGTTACAGACTTCCCCCCTTAAATTAAACTTCGTCCCGAAGTTTGCGGAGATGTACCTGAATAGTTCTGGATAGGCTTTCCTTAAATCCTCTTCTTTCTCCCACGTGGCTTCCCTTTCAGGGTGATGTTCCCACTGTACCTTGCAATATTTGATTGCTCTATTCCTCAATATTTTCTAGTTTTCTTCCAGAATTTTACAGGGCTTTTCAATATAGGTTAAGTCTGCTTGTAATTCTATCTCCTGGTGTGTGATTGCATCATCTAGAACTTTCAAACATTTACGAAGTTGTGACACATGGAAAACATTGTGCACTTGAGCCAATCTTGATGGTAACTCTAAAGCATAAGTTATAGTTCTGTTTAGACTCAATATCTTGAATGGTCCGATGTATCTTGGACTTAATTTTCCTTTAACTCCGAACCTTTTTACCCCTTTCATTGGACTTACTTTCATATATACCATATCTCCCACTTCCGGATGCCATGATCTTCGACTTTGATCCGCATAACTTTTCTGCCTACTTTGAGCTATTTTCAGTCTATCCCTAATCTTATCAATGATGTCTTGTCTTTCCTTGATATAATCTGGCGCAAATTCTTTGCTGCTTCCAGGTTCATACCAACATATTGGTGATCTACACTTCCTTCCATACAGAACCTGGTAAGGATCTATCTTCAGACTACTCTGATAGCTATTATTATAAGAAAATTCTGCCAATGGTAGATGATCTTCCCATGTTCCTCCAAAATCTAGTGCACAAGCTCTTAACATGTCTTCTAGTATTTGATTTGTTCTTTTAGTTTGACCTCCTGTCTCCAGATGATATGCTATGCTGAAATCTAACTTTGAACCAAGTGCATCATGCAATTGCTTCCAAAATGCTGAAGTAAACACTGATCCCCTATCAGTTACGATATTTTTGGGTACTCCATGCTTACTGACTATCTCTTTGACATATACTTCAACTAACTTCTCGGCATTATCTTTTTGATTCACCGGAATAAAATGTGCACTCTTAGTGAGTCTGTCCACAATTACCCATATCATATCCTTCCTTTTTGGTGTCATGGGCAATCCTGTGATGAAGTCCATACCTATTTCCTCCCACTTCCATTCAGGAATTTCCAAGGGTTGTAATGGTCCTGTTGGACTTTCATGTTCAGCTTTCACCCTTTGACAAGTATAGCATTCAGATACATATTAGCAATATCCCTTTTCATGTTATTCCACCAGAATAGTTCTTTCAAATCCATATACATCTTAATACTCCCTGGATGTATAGAATATGGAGTTTCATGTGCTTCTCTGAGTATGATATCACAAATCTCAGTCACATCTAGAACACATAGACGGTCTTGAAACCATAAAGACTCATAATCCCCAAGGCCAAAAACTGATTTTTTCCCTTGAGATATCCTCCGAATTTCCTCAGCAATAAAAGGATCTTCTGCTTGATGTCTAAAAATTTCTTGCTTAAGATCACCGTCCTGCTCTGCAACTACCTGCATAGTAGCTAAGCCTCCAAGAACCTCTGTTCTAATAAATTGAAGTTCTAATCTTTCCAAGTCCATTTGTAACTCCTTTGGTAGCTCCCTATTGCTAGGCTGAATATCTGCACTCTTTATGCTTAAGGCATCTGCTACAACATTTGCTTTCCCTGGGGTGTAGTTGATTGTTAAATCATAATCCTTGATTATTTCCAACCAACGCTTCTGTCTCATATTCAATTCCTTTTGAGTGAGGAAATATTTGAGACTTTTATGGTCAGTGTATAACTCACATCTGGCTCCATAAAGAAAATGCCTCCATCCTTTCAGCGCAAAAACTACTGCTGCTAACTCTAAATCATGAGTTGGATAGTTGACTTCATGTGGTTTCAGTTGTCTTCAACCATAAGCAATCACTTTCCGATCTTGCATTAATACACAACCCAAACCTTCGTTAGATGCATCACAGTATAGTGTGAAGTCCCTACTGTTGAGGCTGCTAAGATTGGGGTGGTTAATCTAGTCTTCAACTCTTGAAAACTTGCTTCACATTTCTCAGCCCACTTGAATGGTGTATTCTTCCTTAATAATTTGGTCATTGGTCCGGCTATTTTGGAGAAACCTTCAATGAATCTCCAATAATAACCAGCCATTCCTAGAAAACCTCAAATTTGTTTTACATTGCTCGGTGTAGTCCACTCTATTACTGACTGAACCTTAGATGCATTTACAGCAATTCCATCTTTACTGATCACATGGCCGAGGAATTCTACCTCATCTAGCCAAAATTCACACTTACTGAACTTAGCATAAAGTTTGTGTTCCCTTAGAGTCTACAATGATATTCTTAAATGATCAGCATGCTCTTCCTTATCCATGGAATATATCAAAATATCATCAATAAAGACTATGACGAACTTGTCCAAATATGGCAAGAATATCTTGTTCATAAGATTCATGAATATTGCTGGTGCATTGGTCAAACCAAACGGTACTACCAGATACTCATGGTGTCCATATCTTGAGACAAATGCTGTTTTTGGAACATCTTCCTGTTTGATTTTTATTTGATGGTATCCAGATCTTAAATTGATCTTTAAAAATACTCCAGCTCCTTTCACTTGATCAAACAAATCTTGAATTCTTGGTAAAGGATACTTATTCTTGATAGTCACGTTGTTCAGATTTCTATAATCTCCACACATTCTTCTTCCACCATCTCTCTTATCCACAAAGATTACTGGTGTTCCCCATGGGGATACACTTTCCTGAATAAATCCTTTTCTAGCTAACTCATCAATTTTCTCTTTGAGTTCTTTCAACTCTTTGGGTCCCATCTTATATGGTGCTTGATCTATTGGTGCTGTGCCAAGAATTAGGTCAATAGTGAACTCTATCTCCCGATCTGGTGGCATTCCCGGTAGCTCTGCTGGAAAAACATCTTGGAATTCATTAACTATAGGAATCTCTTCCAATTTGACCTCTTTCATTGAGTTCAACTGCAGATCCACCATGATATGACTGTGCTTATCTGCTTGGTAAACTATCCTTGCTCCACTTGGAGTTTTAATTGAGACAGTTTTCTCCTCACAATTTATCTGAGCTCCGTGTTCCATCATCCAATCCATTCCCAGCACTACTGCAATTCCCTTCAAAGGAATCACATAAAGGTCTGCTAAATATGTACAACCACAGATCGAGATAACCTGGTCTTGTTTTATGTTGCGTACAATCACATTCCCTCCTGCCGTAACTACGGTCATAGGACTTTCTAACGTTGCCCTTCTAATCCCGAACTTATCACAAAATTCTTCAGAAATGAATGAAGTAGTTGCACCAGTATCAAGTAGAACTTTGTCGGGATTGGTAAGGATATTGAGCGTACCTATCACTGCATGCTCTGAATTATCCACCTCCTCAAGGGTTGCACAGTTCAGTTTCCCGGTAGGTCGGTTCCTCTTGCCATTGTTGTTCTTGCCATTATTTCCTCCTTTATTGGGCTGTCCATTTCCTCCACTGGTTTGTCCTCCTCCCTTGGTAGGCCAACCTCCAAGTGGTTTGCTCGGACAATCTGGCTTGATATGTCCCGACCTGGCACAACCGTGACCACTACAGTCTTTCTGCATTCCCTCTTGAAATGCCCTGGAATTCCACAATTTTTACAAATAACATTCCTTCTCGGATTGGATTGATTTCCACCACTGCCCTTGTTATTGTTATTGTTGCCATAATTCCTATTCCAAGGTTTGAACTCCAGGTTAGGTTTAGGTTTGTTTGCCTGAATCCTCTTGGTTTCCTTTTTGGCTCTCTTCCTCCTATCCTCTTGGGCATTATTATAATCATCTTCAAAAGTAATGGCTGCATCCAACAACTACTGATAAGTTTGATTATTGGCTAACCTTAGCTGCATATTCACAAATGGATTTAATCCACGCAGGCAACGCTTCTTCCTGCTTCTCTTCTGTGTTGACATCCTCCTCAGCATAGCGAGACATTTGACTAAACTCCCGGATGTACTTCATGACACTAGTATATCCTTGCTGAAGCTCCTCAAATTCTCTCTGTTTCAACTCCATAACACTTTCCGGAACATGATATTCACAGAATCTCTGCTTGAACTCTTCCCAGGTAAACTCCCTTCCTGGTTGTTGCATGGTCAATTGATTTTCCCACCATGATGCTGCAGGTCCAGTCAGAAGATGAGTTGCATACCTTAATTTTTACTCATCATTGCAACCTACAGTCTTCAGCTTCCGTTCAGTATCTGCTAGCCAATCTTCTGCATCCATTGGTTCACGAGCTGATGCAAAAGGTAACGGTCTTGCATTCTGGAAATCACATAGACTCACTCCTCCACCATCAGGTGCCCTCTGATTTGCTCGTCCCAGCAACTCTTCCATGAACTTATTCTGGGTCTCTTGCATCATTTGCATACATTGCATAAAGTTTTGCTCCATTAACGGCCTAAATGGTGGTGGTGGTGGTAATGCTCCTTGATTTGCTACATCGGCATCGGCCTTCTCCTTGGCCTCTCGCTCCATCCGCTGCTGCTCAGTCTCCATTTCTACACCCGTATCCATGACCCTCTAGTCCTGCAACATAAAGCGAATACTCATAATTACATCATGCACATGTGTTCTGAGCTCGACTTTACGCACAGAACTAGTCACACAATGAAGATCCAAAGAAAATCCAAATATGCATTTCACATATTTTACATAATATCATAATGATACAAAGTTCTTACATAATATACCATATATGTATAATCACAAAACTACCTTATTACTTGGAGTACAATACACGGTACTTGACATCACTAACTAATTGCCTCCTTCTAGTAGTAACTACTCATCATACATGCCCGATGTCCAACCGTGATGACGTGTTGTTCGTCACAATTTGTGGAACACATGGCCTTCCAGAAGGAACATACTTTGTATCTGAAGTGTCAGGACTTGGGTCATTACTCAACCAGAGTGCATTGACTCCCTCCAGCTCAGCTGAAAAGTCTTCAAAAACATATTTAACATTATCTCCCGCATGCATCTCCTGAGCTTCATTTCTTGAGTTGTCAACAGAATACGCAGATCCTGCTGCTTCCCAGGTTCTCCCTTGGGCAAGATAGTTAAACAGTGGATAATGTATATTTCCTGGGTTTTGAGAAGATGTTGATTATTCAAACACTCTCTCCTCAGGATCTTCTTCTTCATCCTAATTATCTATTGACATGGTATTTCTACTACTGTTATTAGCGTTCATCCTTACACCCATCCAACTAGATTGTCCAACATTTCTGTCAGAACCATCTGTGGACATCTGGTGTTCATGAGATCCTTCATATGATCCTTCTCCAACCATCCGAATTCTCAATAGGAAGTTCCGACTCACGGCGTCAACACCCTCCACATCGAGCTCCGCACCAGCACTCAAGGCAACTCCCCCGTCACCGTCTTTTGCCAACGCATCAAGGCCATCAGCGACGAACTTTGGGAGCTCGGTGATCCCGTTGACGACCGTGCACTCATCAACGCCCTTCTTGTTGGGCTCGGCGATCAATTTAAAAAGCAAGTTGCCTTTATTCCTCTGATGAAACCTTACCCTAGCTTCGCCGAGGTGCAATCTATTTTGCAGCTCGAGTCATAGAACCAAGCACGCAAGGCTGCCTGTCCTCCTCAGGTGTTTCACACGGCGCCTCGGCCGCCGCTCCTGCCTACTCCTGCTGCACCACCAACGGCCCCTCCTAGATGGCGTCCAAGCCCCAATTACCGCGGCAAAAATTCCGTGTATCGGCGACCCGCCCCAACGCCGACTCCTCAGCCGCGGCCACCTGCTCCTGCACCAGCTCCACCAGCGTCGACTCCACCAGTGCCACCACCACCCCCCGCCATGACCCCTTGGCAGCCGCAGCATGACCCATGGACAGGTCTCGTCCAGGTCTGGCCGATACCCTGGTCGGCCCCCTCTCTGTACGGCGCGCCATCGACTTACACCAGACACTGGAGTCCCAGCCTCCGCCCCTCCATCGGCGCACCCGGGCCTTTCGCACCTCGTCCTCCGCAGCAGGTCTACACCGCCCAAGCTCCATCGACGGCTTACATGCTGTCGCCACAACAATACATGACTCCGCCGACATCGCTGCCCCACAGTACCACACTCCTCCATCTCTTTAGTACATGCATGCGCCACCCGCTCCATCAACCGCTCCACCAAGCTGGGACCAAGCCGCCTTCATCGCTGCCATGAACAATTTCACACTCAACAACCACGAAGGTACTAATTGGATTTTTGATTTTGGTGCTTCCTTGCATATGTCTTCAAATATGGATTTTCTGTCAGCTTGTTTTTCCTCTCTCTTTTCTACCATCACCATTGGCGATGGATCCTCTATTCCAATCTCATGCACCGGTCACTCTTACATCATTAATCCAAACACAAATTTTATTCTTTGAAATATTTTAGTTGCTCCATCATTAATTAAAAATATAATATTTGTTCGCAAATTCATAATTGACAATAATGTTTCCATAGAATTTGATCTCTTTGGTTCATCCATAAAAAACTGAAAATGGCAGCAATTCTCGCTCGTTACAATAGTTTGGGCGATCTCTATCCTCTCCATGGCGCACCCACCTCCACACCTCAAGCCATGATTGCCTTCGTCGATCTATGGCATCATCGTCTCGGTCACCCCAATAAAAATATCGTGTCATCCATGCTGCAAGAGTTTAGCATCCCTAGTTCTAGTTCTTCTCATGATCCCTCTATTTGTAATGTCTGTCAATGCGGCAAACATATTAGATTACCTTTTGGCACATCAACTACCTATAGTACTTTTCTGTTTGAGTTATTACATTGTGATTTATGGACCTCTCTCGTCCCAAGTATTTCACGGTTCAAATATTATCTTGTTATTTTAGATGATTACTCTCACTATGTTTGGACCTTCCCTCTTCGTGCCAAATTAGATGTTCACAAACTCTTCATTAATTTTAGGCAAGATGTTCTAACTCACTTTGGTCTCACAGTTCGCTTCATACAATGTGACAATGGAAAAGAATTTGATAATAACAAAAATCGAAATTTCTTTATCTCCCAAGGTATCCTCTTTCGTTTTTTCTGCCCATACACATCTCCGCAAAACGGCAAGGTTGAACGTTCCCTTCGCTCTATCAACGATATCTTGTGCACCTTACTAATTCAAGCCTCTCTTCTACCACGTTTTTGGGATGAAGTTCTATGGACAACCATATCTTTTAAACATCTGACCAACTAAAACATGTCCTCTTTATTCTCCCTTCCAATTTCTCTTTCTATCTCACCCCGATTATTCTGATTTGCGTGTTTTTGGTTGTCTATGTTTTCCTAACACATCCTATACCGCCGCCCATAAACTATCTCCAAGATCTTTGTCATGCATATACTTAGGTCCATCCGATGATCACAAAGGATCACGATGTTTTGATCCTTCCTTCGGTCGCGTTCTTATATCTCGTCATGTCACCTTCGATGAAAATACTTTCCCCTTTTCAACCGTTCAGTCCCCGCCAATCCCTAAACCTATCTCACCATCTCTTACCCCTATAGCGCGTCATTTTTAGTGCCAACCGCCACCCCCACTGTGGCTTCCGAGCCCTCTACTGCGGCAGCACCACCTCCTGCCGAGATACGCAGCGTGCCGCATCACCTTCCCCTGCCGCGACAGACTCTCCTATCAGCACGTCATCTGGCTCGGTCTCTCCCGCGTCAACCACACCTTCTTCTTCTTCATCAACTAATCCACTTCCTACTAATGTCGTTACCATACCTATTCCCACCAATGATCATGTCATATGTACTCGTGGCAAAAAGGGTTTCCATATTCCCTGACGTTTTCTCAATCTTTCAGCTACTCCATCTATCTCACCTATCCCAAGCTCCTACAAACGTTCTCTTCTTGATCCACTATGGCACTCTGCCATGAAAGATGAATTCGATGCTCTTATTTTAAAGTAATACATGGACTCTTGTTCCTAAACCATCCGGTGCCAATATTGTCTCGGGGAAGTGGGTGTTTTGTCATAAGTATAACTTTGATGGGTCTTTGGCTCGCTACAAGGCCCGTTGGGTTTTCAGAGGCTTTTCTCAACAACAAGGAATTGATTTTGATGAAACCTTCTCTCCTATTGTCAAGCCAAGCACTATTCACATCATCCTCAGTCTTGCAGTTTCTTCATCCTGGCCTATTCACCAACTTGATGTAAAAAATGCTTTTCTTAATGGTACTTTGAATGAAACTGTTTATTGTCAACAACCATCTAGATTTGAAGATCCCTCTAATCCAAATCTTGTCTGTCTTCTAAAGAAATATCTCTATGGTCTTAAACAAGCTCCTCGGGCCTGGTTTCAACGATTTGCTACATTTATTCAACCTATTGGTTTTATCCCTTCCAAATCTGACACATCTCTCTTTATTTTCCAATCTTCCTCTCACACGACATATCTTCTTTTATTTGTAGATGATATTGTTCTTACAGCTTCTTCTGATTCTTTTCTTCAACGTGTCATCACTCTTCTTAACAAAGAATTCTCTATGACTGATTTAGGATCACTTCGTCATTTTCTTGGTGTCACCGCCACTAGAACATATTCTACTCTTTTTCTTTCTCAACGACAATATACTATTGATCTCTTGAACCGAGCTGGCATGATTGACTGTCAACCATGTCATACACCGGCTGATGTTGGCACCGAACTTTCGGCTGACGGTGATCCTGTTCCAGATCCAAGCTTATATTGTAGTCTCACTGGTGCTTTACAATATGCTACTCTCACCCGATCCGACATCTCTTATTCTGTTCAGCAAGCTTGCCTCTATATGCATGATCCTCGTTTACCTCATCTTTCTCATGTCAAAAAGATTCTTCGCTACTTAAAAGGAACTCTTGATCATGGTCTATACTTAACTCATCTTCTTCAACAAGCTTGACAGTTTATTCTGATGTAGACTGGACAGGATGTCCAGACACTCGACGATCCACATCCGGCTTTTGTGTTTATTTGGGTGATAATCTTGTTTCTTGGTCATCGAAAAGCGATTACGGTATCCGGTCTTGGTGAAGCGGAATCTGGCGATTCGCATCTTTATTCTTTGAAGCAGTTGGATCGCCAACTACTTGTGGAACTCTAGCGCCCGTCGAAACGCCACTATTGTCTCATCGACAACATATCGGCCGTCTATATGGCCTCTAATCATGCAACATCGATGTACCAAGCACATCGATATCGACATTCACTTTGTTCGGGAAAAGGTTGCTCTTGTAGAAGTTCGTGTTCTACATGTTCCAACAAGTGCACAATTTGCAGATATTTTTACCAAAGGACTCCATCGTGCTCCTTCATCGACATACACTCCAGTCTCAACATTGTGGCGTCCGATGTTCACCGCTGCGAGGGGTATTAGAGTTTGTGTTTGTGTTATCTTAGGACTCTAGCCTAAGTCGTTTTGGGTCTAATCCTAGGCTAGACCCCCCTCCTCTCTTCTATATAAACATTGTAATATTGCCTAAATTAATACAAGTTATTATTCTCCCAAAATATCAAGACGTATCTTCATCTTTCAGATCATCCTATTATCTACTACTGGATAGTCGGCTGAGCCAAAGCATTGTACAACGAGCTATCAGCAAAAATGCCATTCATAGTTAGATTCCATCGAAATTAAATGTTCGTCCGACAATTGTATATGTGCGAGCGATGTAGCAACATGATTCAAGAGTCAAGTCTAGCACCGATCAAGTTCCTTCTAAATGTTATATTTGGTGGAAATGATTTCAACACTGCGGCAACCGTTTCCTGCTTATACCGGACAATGGAATATACGCAGGATATTGTTCTCGGAGGGTAGCATTACCAAACAATTTATCCTCCCAAAACCTTAGCTGAGCCCCATTATTATTAAAAAATATACTGAAGCGTAGAAAATGATTCTTAGGCCCATCGGACCGCCAAAAATGAGAGTCATCAGATTTCCAAATCATTTGAGACGATGCTTTTGAGCTAACATATTTTCTTTTAATCTCATGAACACCTCCACAATTGCTATGGGAAAGAAAAAAAAGAAAGCACAATATTTACTACGGTGAAGATCTTCGCCCCATGGAAAGGCACGAGACGAGAAAGCCAAAATCGGTGAGTACGTATGCCTTCACGTGCTGCCAGCCAGCAAGGCGCGCTCTCTTTATCTCTCTCTCTCCCATGATCGTTCCTGGAGTGATCACAACTTCACGGACGCACGGCTCCTAACAGGCGGATCGATGTTTCTTGCCACACGACACATGCTCGATCTCTCGTTCGCGCAGTATACAGTCGCAGACTCGCAGCCAGTCCCGAAGGACGTGGCTCCTCTGACGTAGCTATTCCTCGGAGACGAGAGAGGTGGCAGGCGCGGGGGCAGGTTGCGCCTGACAGGACTCAACTTTCCGTCGCCTTAACGGCTGATGCGATGCGAACTGCTAAAGCTAATAATAAAGCTAGGTCTTTTGATTGGACGTGGTTCCATGCTTGGCGCGCCAGGAATGAGCATGTGTAGGAACAGGGCTCCTCCTCCACGCCCTGGCCATGTCGCCCTGTTCCTCCGATCTTATACTTTTCAAATGGTGTTTCAGTATACGCGGCAGAACACGTACAAGGATGGTCAAACTGTAAATTTATATATCTTGTGGAACTTTTCTGGAACGAATAATCTTATCTGGGAGTAGTAACTAGGAAGAACGGCAGTGACGAAAACAACGTTCTAGAGCGTCCATAGCTGGAACAGGGCAAAGCCTGGTCCTGGGACGATCTGGAGCACCTGTACTGCGTGCATTGGGAATTTGGGATGGCAAACCAGGGGCTCTCTCGATTGAAGCCGTAGGTAGAAATTTGCCACCGCGAAAATATCTGGACGGCAAACATGATAAGGGAACAGCGGGGACAGCTCGGGTTTGGGATTAGGAAACGGAAGGAGCACAGGAAAGTGGTAGCAGTAGTAGCAGTTAATATCGGAAAGGTCCACGTACGGCCACCTCACCGTCGTCGGGCCATGGCACCTGTACGCGGCGAGGCTCGTGCATTGTCCCAGCGATAGGTGTCCGTCTCCGCTTCGCCTTTGGTGGACAGCTGGTGCACGTGATGGGCAGCAGGGAGGCATGCCTCCCCCTAGCTCCGTCACCCAACCTTAGCTAGCTAGCTGTAGTAGGATGTGATGTTGATAAGCCTGTAATGATGCCCCGGCCTACGTAATTAATGAGCCTTTGGCAACTCATGCTCCAACTGCTCTTGCTGCTACTGCACCACACAACTAGTACTCTTTCTGCGGTTTGAATTTTCGAAATCTCGAACGAGTAGGGTCAAAGAGCTCGATCGATCAACGCCTGCCCTGCCCATCTCTCTCTCTCTCTCTCTCTCTCTCTCTCTCTCTCTCTCTCTCTCTCTCTCTCTCTCTCTCTCTCTCTCTCTCTCTCTCTCTCTCTCTCTCTCTCGTACGCCCTGAATTTCCACGGACAGTTGGCCCGTTATCGTGATCGCACGGAATAATTTGCCTTTTGTAGTAGTATCGACTTCCAGCTGTTTTCCCCCAGAGGCGGGACATAGCCCATGCGCTACGTGGACCCGACGGTGATGGCCTCTCGAGTAGCGTGCTAGCTGCGCAACAAGAACGTTTGCCCATCGCAACTCGCAGATACAGTGTCCTGAATCTTTTTCCCCAGTCGCTGAACATGCTTTCGGCAGCTTCGATCAGCCCGTACTGTAGAAGAAAATTCGATCGACCCGTGGATTACAAGTTGAGAGCACGCCAATGCTGCTTTCTACGTTGACGACTTACCGTGAGTACGTGTCCATGCAGGCATATGGATAGATTTCCTTGGCAGCAGCAGCAGCGCCCCTGCATGGGTAGTAAGTAGTACGTGCTGAGCATTTCTGCGTCAGCATGTACCTGAACCCTCGCACTGTGAAGCGCTGTCCGAAGCGACCGCGGCCGCCGTCGACGCCACTGCACAATGATTTGCCCGTTCCTGAATCCTGAGACGGCCGCTGGCCTATCTGCTTCGGCGCCACTGTGCACGCACGCGACGCCACAAGTCCCCAACCGGCGCCAGCACCGTCGTGCAACGTGCATGCGGCTGGCGCGCCCAGGCAGGGTCGAGGGGATTGGGAGATCGGTGGATGGTGGTTGGCGGCGAGACGAAGCCAAGTGAAAATCTGCCGTGTCATCTCAATAATGCAAAGAAAGAGGCTATCAAGGCCAGACGGCGTCTTTTGCGGCGCGCGCGGGACGGTGTCATGTGCCGGTGGGTGGGAGCGAACGGGCACACCGCCCGCCACGCAGTGGGGCCGCCATCTGACCCGACCACGTGACGCGCTAAAAGTCGAAGGGGGGCTTCGCGTACTCGCGTTGGTTGGCGCGATCTGGGGCTGTGTTTGTTGGTGGCGCCGGTCGATCTCGGTTTACTTCGTTGGGTGGGTAATCGGAGCGCGCTTTGCTGGCGGGGAGAGTGGAGGCTGGTGTGGTGCCGTGCGCGTGTCCCCGGCCCGCCGGGCCGCCCGTCGTGCTGACCGACGACCTTGTACGGCCGCTGCCCATGCGCCGACTACCTGTCTCCGGACCCTCTCGCCGACTAGCCATGTTTTCCACTCAGATTAAGCTCGTACTACCACCACCTGCTTAAGAAACTCTCGTGCTACCACTCCATGCCGTCAGCAGGCGCATGCGGCCGCGGCCGGGCTGCAATGGTCCAACACGTCTGCGTCTGACGCCCCAGCTCGCACGCGCACGGCGCACACGAGCGCTTGGCCGACCGGCCGGCTGCAGTTTCCCTGGACCGAACAGAAATCGCAGTCGTCCTACACTACACGAGCAGAGAAAGCTTTTCGAACTCATGCACACAAGTGTATAGATAGCCATGAGCCAGAAAAGCTGTGTAATGGTACAACGCGAGAACGTCACCGATGCACACGGGTCTCCTTTTCTGGCAGACCCGTTGTGTGCCTCCAGAAATCACAAGGGAAGGCCCACAAGTCCATCTGCGCATGCATGCATGAAGCAAACCCTGCAAACAACACTGGCCTGTGGGTTGTGGTCACCAGCAGTCCAGCACCCTGAAGATAAGAAACGGAGTAGCTTTTGGAGCCTGCAACAAGCATTGCATCTGCAGAGAGCAGGGTCTCGTGGATCGCTAATGAATGACTCATGTATCTTTTGGTGCGCATGATACATACGTGCCAAGTGAGGTGGTGTCCAAGCCAACCGTGCCGTACGCGCACTTAAAATCGGTCCAGCCAGCCGGCCGGCCATGTGCAAGCGATAAATCACAGTAGAAATAAATCAACAGGATAAGACCGGGTGTGCGCGTTTGAATCATCTGTCCAAAGCCCTGCCTCACAGCGGTCGTACGTACGTGGAGTCAGTCGGCCGCATGTAGTCGTAGCTACTGGTAACAGTAACCCGAAAAAAAAAAACACTAGTGGTAACAGTAACAAGTACCGCTGCGTCGGATGCAAATCGGAGAGGTCGAATCCGGGAACAGCGCAAGCACGTGACCGCACGGAGGAGGCATGCCGTGCCTCGCCTCGCCGCACAGACCGGTTTGGCAGCACCCTTATCGGCCGGCCGGCCGGCTCAGAGCTACGGGCCACCACCATTGTTGCGCAGCCTGACGATTCTCTTGTTTTCCGGACGCCATTCTCCGACCTCCAAATCTCCTACGGGCACTAGGCGAGTCAAATGGTCAGAGATGCCTGCTACCCATACTCACAAAATTGAATGTGACAACGGGGTGTGTGGCTTTAGCCGTGTCCGCCTGCTGGGCGCAAGGGGACGGACGGAACCCAGATGCACCATCAATGCTACTACTACCACAATAAAAACGAAAAAAATTCGAAATTAGCCTAGTGGCAGTAAATTATCGAGCACAGTACAAGTTGGAGTACGAGCTTAATTTCACGCAGATGCGCAGAGCTACTTCTAGTACTACTACAGCGCTCCTGCAGACTTGATACCCTATCTGCTGCATTATTGCCGCGGAAACCTGTGACGGGACTCGGGAGACCATCCATCCCGTCCCGTCCCGTCCCACCGCAACGGCGCCGATGGGTGACTTGTTTTGGTTTTCGTGATGATGATGGGCGGGCGGCGGCTGGACTCGATCGGCGCCCAGCTAGGCGGGGGCTAGGGTTGCTAGCTGTGCCCGCCGGATCCCCTCTGGGTGACAAGACTGCTACTGCCGGTGCCTGTCAGACCCTACTACTACTGCAAGGCGCAGCTAGCTGACCCATGCAATGCATGCTCCATCACCGGCAACAGCACCTGAACTGAACTGGAGCAGCTCGTTAATTAAAGCTGGCATTGTTATCAACCGCTCCACAGTTTTTATTTACAAAACTAAAGCTATTGTAGTACTGTAAGATCCAACTGGTAAGATCCACGCGTGGTTCAGTTTTAGAATTCCATACACGTCGAAAATAAACTTCTTCTATTGTTGTAGCCACAGAATGTGATCTAGTAGAAGACAGGTCGACCTACCGAGCACTTATCCTATGATGATGGATGGATGTAGCAGTGGCTGGCAACAACAGCGATCAGACGAGGAGTAACATGCGACGAACACCAAAGCGAGTCGAAGTACGCAGCACTCCAACGAACACCTCACAAAGTCCTTTTCACTTAGAACAGTTTCGAACGAGCTTCCGACGGGAAGCTGCTTTGCGTGCGTGAGTCGAAGCGAACCAATCGAAGCGAGGACAGCCTGGAGCGCTAATGGGTACTTTTTGCTAAATCTGTCCAAATCTGAAAATCTCAACTAAATCTGACTTTTTTTCGAAACTAATTCGAAATCTGACCTCTGAGTTCGGTGCCATTTTAAATGACGCCGAAGTTGTACAGGTCGACGCCAAGATAAAGCAGCTGAGAGACAAACTAGGTATGTCGGCGCCGTTTTAAACGGAGCCGACCTCCTTCAGTTCGGTTTTCTAATGTGAGTGCGTCGACGTGTACAACTTCAGCGCTATTTTAAACGGCGTCGAACTAAGGGGTCAGATTCCGAATTAGTTTCAAAAGAAGATCAGATTCAATTGAACTTTTTAGATTTGTGCAGATCTGACAAAAAAAAAATACCGCTAATGGCGATCGATCGATCGAGTTCCCATCGAGGCATCGGCCCCTTTCACATCGGCATGGACCTCTGCGCGCCCAAAAAACGGGGGCCGCTTCACGTGGCGCAAAGCGACCCGGCAGGCGGCAGATCAGGGGCACGCGCGAAAGGGTGGCGGGCAGCAGAGAGCAGAGGGTTAGGTTAGTTGTTACACCACCTCCTGGCAGTGGTTGGGACTTGGGAATGGAATGATCGCCTCGACGGTAGCTGCTGCTGCCGATGCGCCGACAGGCTCGGGCGGGCATGGAAAGGCGCCTCCGGATTACTGGATCTGCGTAGTACGTGTACTACTGTTGAATGTTGAATGGAATCGTATGGCCGTTCTGGAATGCGCATGTACGGCGATCGATCTAGGTCCTCTGTTCATGGATGATAATTGGTAGTATGAGTGAACCACTGTATATCGTGATCTCCTAATCTGTGGTTTCAGAGTTCAGAATCCAGACTTAGTGTCTAGTGTACTAACACTGCGTTAGTAGGGTATGCTCGTTTCGCTGTTCAGATTAGTGTGTGCTGCAGTTTTTATGGGTATGTCTGTTCCACGTGGGGAACAGGCAATGGCCAGTGGTTTAGCTGCAGATTAATTTGCCATTTGGTTTTAGTGGAGCAGAATTGCCATTGTTCCAATGTCTATACTTCTGCAATGGGCCTCTCGCCAACTCCGCTATGTCCGAATTATTGTAAGCTGGGCTGGGCTGGGGTGAGAACAGCGTTTTACTATCATGACCTTAAATGAGGCATAGACCCATAGTACGAGTCTACTGGGCCAGATAAAAAAGGCCCTAATCTCGATACTGTCAGGTTTTCTTTCTGATAGAAGACCAGGCTTCTGTTCCTGGAGCGACTATTCGGAGCCGGATCAGTGATCACGGCTGATCTCACAATCTCACTCCTTGTCCGTTTTGTGATCCGGGCATAATCTCGCAGCATATGTCAATCTTATGCGGGAAGTGACTTCTTTTTTGCGAATTTCTACCGATTTATTAATAATCATCAACCGTAATACAAAGAAACCCGAACGTGATAAATACAAATAGTTTCACGGACCACTCGCGACGAGTCGACGACTACAAAAACTAGCACGAGCCGAAGACGCGTCGCCGTTCTCGCCCCTCCATCACCGGAGCCGGGAAAAGCTTGTCGTAGTAGAGTTTGTTGTAGTCTTTGGCTCGAGTTCTAGTGCGCTCTTTATATTTTTAAAAAGGTTAAAAATCGTTTTTCAAGTTTTACAAAAATCTGAAAATAAATTCGGTTCATAGTCAATGTTGTATCGTACAACCATCCAAAATCGCAACCAGAAATTATCTAGAGATTTAAAAATGTGCATACTCGGATTCATATTTTTGTCATTTTTGTGTAGATCATAATTCAAAATTATCCGAAATTCATATTTTGCACATTTTTGGGATACATCCTTGGCTGCATGATGTTTTCTTGGATTTTAAAAACTCAGAAACATGATTTTTTTATTTTTTTTAAAGAATGATATAATAATTGGTGCCCATGTCCACCAAATCCCCCACTCAATCTTATGTTATAAAACTTACTCTGTACCAAAAAGATAGTAGTATGCAATGGCTTACTTTTTCTCAAAAGCATAGCAATTGTTAGTATCTAACGATTTTTTCAGCTCAATATATTTGTGCGTGATTTTTTAAGGTTTTCAAATACTTGCAAGTTTGTTTTCTGCTAAGACCTGGAAAATATGTGAAAAGATAACTATCTTAGGTTGATCAAGCTTGTGGTTCAGATTTTGATACTAGCCATCACATCCTGTCGGCCCAAACAAAGATCAAAAGAGACTGAGAGAAAAGGAAATCTATCATCCATCAAAAGAAGGGCGATCGCAGAGCAGCAAGGTATCTTGTGGAGTAGCAGGACCACGACTTTATTCAGTCCCTGAATTTACCATGTCAGGCAGCTAATACAGTCTGTAATTCTGTATGAATCCACCAGGTCTACAAACACTAAACGTAGCAAGAGATTACAGAAAAAACACGCCCCGAAGACAACAGTCAAATCACACAGCAAATCACGGCACATTTACAACCCACTGGTTGCCTGGTGCATTTTTACAGCTTACAGTGCAAGGCCGCAAACACAACTACTCGACACCTTCAGCGGATCTTTGAACCAGCACGGCGGCTAACGTGATGACAGAGGCGTATATGGCGTTGGGCACCTTGTGCACCACCTTCCCGACGCCAGGGACACCCTCGGTGGCCCTCTTGGTCGCCAGCGCCAATGCAGGGGCGGCGACCAGTGTGATGATCAGCTTGAGGCTGATCGCGCAGAGTGATTCGGCGGTCAGCTTCCGGATGAACTCCGCAAACTCCTCACGATCCAGGAGACCGTCGAGGTTGATGTCAAACTCCTGCGTGTTGGAGAAATTAATCACAGGTGTATGTAACTTATATTGATGTCACGAAAAATGCAAATTTCATCAACTTAAAAGAAGGTAAATTCAGAGGTACCAAGATGATGAGTTCAGAGCTTAAGCAGTAATAACTACAACAACATAAACAATGGAGAAGTTGATGCATAAAGATGGTATTCAGAAGTATCTAGCTTATGAGTTCAGAGTTGCGAACACTGCACAATACTACCTGTAGCACATAGAACAACACATCATGGACAATCGGAGTGCATATATAATCTGAGTTCAGAGTAGTATTCTATATCTATAGTATACATAAGTACAGTGAGCAAAAAGCAGAAACCAAGATTACTTTGCTTTCAGTAGAAGACACAGATGAAGAACCCGATATGCAGTTGACTAAACGAGTAATTAAAAATGAGATAAAGGGGAGGGGAAACTGGAATTACATCCATGAGCGCCTTGAGCTTCTCCTTGGATGGGGGATCGTAGTGCGGCCCAGGCAAGTACTTGTTGATGTCACTGCTCACGATAATAACCGCAACCAATCATGAGAAACGAACAAACACCAGGACAGAGGATTGAACATATGGGATTGGATCGGCTGCCCTACTTGTAGACGCAGAGGACGGCGATGTAGACCTCCTCGAAGGTGAGGGCTTCCTTCTCGCGCTTCTTGGTGTCCTCGGTGAGCCGGTCGAACACCTTGTCGGTGATCTTCCGCACCTGCCTCTCCTTCCAGTGTCGCCCTGCACCAATTAGATTCGTTTTTCAATTGCTAGAATCCGGTGCAGCCATGTCTGTATCGAGTGATTGGAAGCAAGGGTGGATGGGATGGACGAAGAGGTGGGTACCTTGGAGCTTCTCCTGGAGAGACGCCCAGGCCTGACCCATGGCGACGGCGGAGACTGGAGAGATGGATGGGGCACGGAAAAGGGGGAGGAAGAGAACAGAAGTATCTCCGGACTCCGGATGGTGTGTGATTCTGGTTTAGGCTGATCTAATCCTGTCCCTTTGTTTTTTTCTCACACCTTTTGTCATTATGCTATAGATACACAGAGATTTTACACATCAAATGCCCTCAGTTCCCATAAACACTTCTATTCTCTCCAATTCTTTTACATTGTGTTTGGATGCGCACAAGTGGACTTTTTCCAAAAATGGACACCGAATTTGAGCTTTTGGTTGGTTTAGAATTAGGGTCTGAACAGGTTGGCCCAATTCCAACCATTCCGATGCGTGTCTGTCATTACGCATGGCCGAATATGGGGCCAATAGTCCGAATCGGCGTGGAATCGTGCCTCGCACCTTTTGTCCCGAGCAAGACACCGCTCAACGTGAGTAGGCTGCTAGCGCTACTGCAGGTAAGTCCCGCCACCCTCCTCTTCCTACACCGTTGCGCCCTTCTCGTCCTAACCCCCGACATACAGCTCACCCACCTTCCCAAACTCCACCGCCCTCTGAAGTTGGAGCTAACCTAACCCTAGATGTTGCGCGTGCCAGCGGCGACGGTAGGGCAACGGAGGTGGCTAGAGACCTCTCTGTGGACCTCCCATGTCGTCCTCATCCCTCTGTACATGTACTATTTTTCGTACATGTAGACAAGTTTATATCATATAAACTTAAGAAAACATCCAATTTCATGGTTTCTACATATAAACAAGAATTGGAATTGCGTACCATTCTCTGATTCCAACAGCAAATTCTAAGCCACCCAAACAACATAATTTGAATTGGAAGTCACTTTCTTTCCAATTTGGTTTTGGAATTCCCACTCAATTCAATTCTAGGCATTAATTATGTGCATCCAAACATAGCTTAGAGAATATACTATTGCTTGAGTATTATGTTTCAAGTTTAATCAAAGTTTTGCGATCTTGTGTCATGAAAATAAACTTAAAACACATAAATACGACCTTTGTATCTCCCTATTTGTTTCTTTTGTGCAGACAACAAACAATATACTCATAAATAAATATTTTCAATGAAAGTTATGCTTATCAACGTGATGCAACTACAAAGAGTATATTCCCAGCCATCTCATAGTAAGACGCGGACCATTGAAGTAATGAACACATCTAAAAAACGACATAGCTTGATAGTAAAAAATAAGACAATAGAAGGTAATCTAGGACTTATTCGAAGATTAAACATCATCCTTGTTGGATAAACACCTTCTTAGTCTGAATCACCAGTGTACATGTTGGTGTAGATAACTCTATGATCTGGCCCATGAAGCAAGGACCAAGTATGACATAACATTAGAAGACTAATACGAGCACCATTTATTAGAATAACTCGGTCTCTATAAGAGTGAAACTTAAAAGTAGAGAAGGACTCTCACAACCAAACAATTGTTTGTAATTATATCTCATTCTTATTTATTTTTCCAAAATGAAGATTTCACTATTGTTGAAATGATATTTTAGGACAAACGATTGTTTAAGTATGCATAAAATTAGTTTCATTTGCTAAAACTAAACGACATTTCCATTTTGGGCAGCATGATGATAACATCAAAATTTAGTTTGGACAAACGAAATTTCCCTACTTGTAAGCACAAACATGGCCAATAGTCATTCTTAATAACCTTCCAAAATATTTTCAGAAACTCTTGAGGAACCTTCTAGTCCCATTGCTTCATTATCTTCCATACGAAAATTGCTTCATGTACTTTCTCTCAGTATATAATACTACTCTCCTTTAGAGATAACGTATTCTAGGATAGTACCTAAGCAGTTGATTGTAATATTCACTTATATACATTATAAATTATCCTCATCCACTATCGTCCTTTTTTCATGCTAGATTGTATTGCGTTGTTTACCATTGATAGTTAGAATGAATTACTATGTATTATTGCCTCCTTGGCACATATTTTACTTTGGTGCACTAATAATCCATAAGGCGGGGAATCACTGTAGCATAATTCGATAAGTATTTGAGTATCGAATCCATGAGTATATGAAGGTAAACTATCTATTCTTTAGAACCCTATAACCCACTTATATGGTTTTTTATGCAATGCAAAGAACTAGAGTGTGTAGGGTACTTTTAACTTCTAACTAGAAAACTGTAAAGTGCTAAAAGTAAAGACAGGGAGTAAACTGATGCAAGTAAAGTAAAATCAAGTAAAATTAAATCACGTAAAGTGAAGGAAAGTTACTCACGTAAAGATATATTGCTAATGGATCGAGTCAATGGCCTTGCATATGTCAAACTTGAATAATAAATCCAGTGACTTATTCTTGTGGAGCCTTCTTGCTAAGTTATTGACATAGAGGATGTTGTCATGGATGCTCCTTTTCTTCATGAAGGTGTTTTGCGCATTGAAAACAAGATCATTCATTAGCTTCCGGAGCTTTAGTGATAGGATCTTGGCAAGAATCTTCGCGATACCATGGATGAGGCTAATAGGCCTAAAGCCAGAGATCTATTCCGCTCCTTCCTTTTTGGTTAAAAGGGCAATGTTTTCAGAGTTTTAGCCAATGAAAGTTGGTCACATGGAGGTTCCCCAAAATATTTTTAACTCCCATCGCATCCTCTCTAATTATCTCCCAACATCGTTTGTAGAAATCTACCGTGAAGCCATCTGGCCTGGGAGCCTTGTTTATGGGCATTTGGTTTATGGAAATCTTCACCTCCTCCTTGGTAAAAGGATCCCGAAGAGGCTGCAAATCTAGGTCCTCAAAAAGTAGTTTATCCTAATTAAAATCCTTTATATGTCTTTCATCTTTTCCCATCGCCTTCTTGAAATGTTCATTGATGATTCCTTGTTTTTGCTCTATCCATTATTTTTATTTAATCGATGAATGTGATTTTTCCTGTCTTCATGCATTTGCTTTCATATGTAAGTATTATGTGTTTGCATCTCCTTCTAAAATGTTGGCAATGTGGGAACATTGCTTCTTGTAGGCTCTCTCAATGACTGCCAAGGCAATCTCCTTGTCGTATTAGTCTTTCCCTAAGGTTCAATTCGGCATTGGAAAGTTCACCTATAACAAGTTGTAGTATGACAAGGATGGCGGTATGATGTAGAATCTTTGCGTTGGAGAACAAACCGTGACTGCAAGAGGATAATCTTTTCCTGGTTTGTTGGAGATTATGTAAAAGAATGTGGGAAGGTTCCATATGCATGAAAGGCTCATTCCAAGCCCTCTGTACCATCTCTTCGTAGCCAGGAACCCTTAACTAAAAGTTCAAAAAATTGAAAACTCGCGGCCTTTGCGGTCGATGGTCTTGTTGACGGTTGTGCATCTATCCGGGTCATTTAGTCCCCTAATGTTCGAACACATGATGTTAAATATTCTGATACAAGAATACATCTCATAGCACTCATAAATGGTAAACTTGGTAGCATAGTCAGAAAGTCATTACATAGATGGTCTTGCAAACTCCATCGAAAAGACTTCCAATAAATGCATAAAAAATGAAAGGACATCTCACTTTAAAGTTGTTACTATTTTCCCTTCGGCCAACGGATTATACTGAAATCTCCTCCTACCTTGTATGGATTGGGAGCTTTGTTATGTTCCACTTGGAACACCGTTTCTCATACATTTTTTTCTAGTGGAAGATGCTGCAAGGATATTATTTCTAGCTTTCGAACATCAAGAATATCTAATCTTTTAGATTCACCCAAGGAAATTTTATTCTCTTACACCAAAGAGGTATATACACCTCCAGGGGTATTGCCCCCTCATCTTGGTCACGAGAGAAAATACCTCTTTTTTTCGAGAAAACACAAAGATCTTTTGTGTTTCATTAAATTGAAAAGATAGAGTTTTACACGCCTCCTAGGAGGTTGACATCATGTCTATAAGGGTGGTAATTAGGGTACATCCCAATTCATTGGCACTCTGTCCCTCAGCCCTTTGGCTCATGCTAGAATCCACACCGAGGCCTCTTTGTGATCTTGATGACCAGGGTTTGGACCGCGGTTACGCTCGCTCAAACATGTAGTCGTTGCATTGTTTCCAAATCATCCATGAGACTAGGAGCGTCATGGAAGCCAACCCCTTGTGCATCAGCTTGGGCATGCATTGCAGTGCCTTTGAGCACCCGTCGAATAGGCTAGGCTTGTCAGTTGGTGGTGAGCAGGACATGCACAACCAGGATAGAATCTCATGCCAAATCTGCCGGGAGAAGGGCAACCGATCATCAGGTGGTGCATGGTTTCTGGTGCCTGATCAATCCATACCCTGTACTAATATGTACTCCCTCCGTTTCAAAATATAAGATGTTTTAGGTTATAAAGCACATGTATCTAGACTTGTTTTAGTATATAGGTTTACTCAATTTAAGGATGAAACTACACACTAAAAGAAGTCTAGATTCATTTTCTTCACAAACCTAAAACATCTTATATTTTAAAACGAAGAAGTTATCATTCTTTTATAGAAATGATGTTTAAATTTAGAAAATAAAGGAAGGATTCGTGTGCTCTGAATCCGCTTTCTTCCTCTGTGCATTTTACAATTTTTCTTAACAGTAGCAGTTAAAAATTCTCACAATAAAAAACACAAAACAAGTGGACAACTCATTAATAGTAGGAAGAGAAATACAAGTATAGGGGAGAAAGTCCACGGTGCCTTATAACACGAGCCACATGGTGCTCAATTATATTCTACTTTTTCTGAAAGAGTCAATGTGCTCAAATATGAACGGCTCATACTCAGCGTCTGAATAATCACAGCGGGCTAGTTCATCCGCCATCAGTAGGAACCGGTGCTAGAGATTTCTTAACATCACGAACGAAAGTGTAGGTTAATCCAAACCAGACAACGACTGCTTCTAATTCAAAAGCAAAGATGCTTTACCAAACAAGATAACACTAGTTCTGAAATTGCGCGCAAGCCTATCTAAGCATTAAGTGTTAACAGATCGGAAGCCAACTCACACTAATTAAGATGCCGTTAAAATTCAAGAGCATGTATTAAGCTTCACACTTTGTAGTGTCATATTGTTATGCAGTCTATAAGCAGACTTTCAAATGCAGGGGCACTGAACTTGTAAGAATTCAGTTGCCGAGTCGCTGAGAAATCATAGTGACCACATTTAAGAATGAATGCCATGGCATACATCTCATCTGTTAGCACTTTCTTTGGCCACAAATTATCATACGGAGCTGTTTGCGGTACAATTTTGATTTAGTAGCTGCAGCATAAATACATTGCTCACTGCCGGGGTGCAAGGCAAATTGACGATCACACGGCAGGACGCGATGGGTTCAGGTGTGCATCACTGCTTTCCCGCCCGGACGTCCTGCAGGAGCATGAGCCCCGCGGAGAAGACGGCGACGAGCAGCGGCGTGGGCACCCTGTCGACGGCGTCCCTCATCCTCGGCACCTGCCTGCCGGCGTTCTTGGCCGAGACGGCGAGCAGCGGCGAGGCCAGGATGGCCACGGCCGCCTTGTTGGCGAGGACGAGGCGCAGGTCCTTCCTCACCCACTCCATGATCAGCTCCCGGAACTCCTGCTGCGATATCCCCTCCGTCTTCACCGCCCGGTAACTCTGTAGTCGATCAGATCAAGTCATTTCCATAACAGATCGCTCTAGATATGAAGTTTAGATGGAAAAGGGGGCAGATACCTCCATCTTTTCAGAGACGACCCGCATGCAGGGAGGGTCCTTGTGAGGTCCGACCAGCTGCTTGTTGATCGAGCTGGGCGAAACGGAGCGAAGTTAGCATACACGCAGGCAGGACGCTGGAAACAAACTAGCACTGTGCGTGGCCAGGTAGGTAACTCGATACGATATCTCACTTGTAGACCATGAGGGTGGCGACGTGGAGGGAGGTGATCTCCAGGAGTTTGGTGTTCTTGGCGGTGTTCACGACGGCCAGTTCCTCGAACACCTTCTCGCAGATCCTGATAACATCCAGCTTCCCTACAACATACGCATGTCACATCTTGCGTTCAGAAAACTGAATACTGTCTGTCTTTTTTTTTGTCTGCTGATGGTGATTGGTAAACTGAAAAGTACCTCGAACGCTGCCTACGCACACTGCACGAATAAATCAAGAACATGAACAGAAAATAACACGATTTACCTTGAGCTCTATCCCACATGCGGCCGAAGAACTGCGCCATGCTCCTCCTTCTGTGGCCGACTGCAGGGGAAAGAACAAGCACGACCAGAGAAGAGAAGAGCTTAGGAGGCTAATTTATTGTGCTAATTTGGCTGTCATCTGGTCCTGCAGTCGCGTGCAGGGAAGGTCAGAATCAGCAGACCAGGGTGCGTATTGGTGACTGACTGAGCAATGAGCATCGCCCGCGGTCCTCTTTCAGTTGCCTTGCTCCTCCGGCAACATAGAAAATTCTCGATTCCTGCCTTTTCTCACGTCAACACGAAATCCAAAGCACCACTTTTTTAGAATACGAAATCCAAGCACGGATTTGTGACGCAAAGTTTTTTGGAACACTTAATATATTATTAAGCAAGCAAGCCGACTAACTAAATTTTTCCAATCCTCTTAGTTACCCTAGTAAAAAAAGAGTGAATTCCACTTTTACCTTTACTTATGCATTTGTGACACTAATTACCCTATGCAGTGAAATTTCATCTAAATTACTATGTTTGGAAACTTTAAACCCTCATTTTCTGATGCATATCTATTGGGCAAGGTGTGAGGTAAACGATTGAACTTCGAAATTATCGAGATGGCAACAAAATACTCCTCGTTCGAAATAACGACTTGAATTTTTTAGATTCGAATGTATCTAGACGTATTTTAGTGTATATGTACATTCAAATATAGACAAATCCAAGTCAATTATTCCTGGACGGAGGGAGTATAACATTTGGTGCAGAGAAGGGTAGATATGATCGACGACGACGTCCTACGATCTTGACATATTTTGTGGCGGCACATCGTCCTAACACGTCAGCCTTATCCTAGAACAAGCGTTGAATGTTAAAATGGGACAAAATCATGTTTAGAATTTTCTTAAATAGGACATTTGGGTACAACTTCTACTAAATGGGGTAACTAGTGTCTCAAATGCACAAATAGAAGGTAAAAAGTGGAATTCACTCTAAAAAAAGAGTGTTTCTAAAACTTGTTGCAAAAGTCAAAACAACGTTACATCTTTGATTACAAAAGACATAAAAACTAGAGAAGGGTCACCCTCCCAAATAAAACTCTCCTTCAAATTAAAGACATGCCTAGCTAATTCATGTGCCAACTGATTCATCTCCCGTGGGCAATGCTAGAAGGAAACTTCACTCATCTGACCAGCCTTTTAAAAGCACTCGGCCAAAATTGCAGAATAAAGGCTCCACACTTCTGTCACACCATTACAAGCCTCAACCAACTCCAGAGAATCTGATTCAATCACAGCTCGGCTATAGCCAAATGATTCCAGGAAATTTAAGCCCTTCAAAAGAGCAAGAGCTTCTGCTGAAGCCGGGTCTTGGACATTAGACAAGGGATAGAAAATGCCACCCAGAACCTCCCCTTTATGATTTCGTAGGACTGCTCCCGCGCCTCCGGTACCATCAGACTGATGAGAAGCATCAATATTCAGTTTAAGACTCCCAGGAAGGGGTATAGACCAAGAGGACTCCTTCTTTGCATTAGGATTAGCTGCATAAAATTTTGATGCCAAAGAGTTGATTGCAAATGCCGAACTTGACGATTTTGTCACAAGTAAGCCATTTATGAACTGCCGCCGCTACCACCAGATGTACCAACAGGCAACAGCCCACCGTGACCATTTCTTGGAGACCCACATGACCAATAACTGGAGATTTCTTCAGTTTGCTGCATATTAGATTTTCCAAGACTACTGAACCAGAGTAGTCGCGCCGCTTGATCAATTATCTCTTTTAACCCCAAATCTTTCCATATCCTCCTAGCTCTTAAGCAAGAAAACAGAAGATGTTTCATATCCTCTCGCCCTTGTTGACATACTGGGCATTGGGATTGCACCTTGATGTGTCTATCGATCAGAATTGATTTCCTAGGAACAATACCATATAAATCCCTCCACATGAATATTTTTACTTTACTCGGAATTTGTAAATTCAGAGAGTTTCCCAGACCGGATTAATTTCTCAATAACCCTGACCATCATCCTGCCTAGTCCTCGTACCAAATTGGTATTACCACTCAAGGTGGTATGTAGATCTGATCGTAAATATATAGCTTTTTGAGTAGTGCCAAGCCACAAAAAACCTAAGGTAGACGATCACTTAAGGGAATGCATAAGATCCTCTCTGTATCAACAAGTAGAAAATTTGCTCTTATTAGTTCTTCATCCCATTGTCCAGTAAATGGGTTGATTAACTCATCAACAGTCCTAAGCAAGCACCATCCCTGGTCGATATTATTACTTTCCTTGTATTACTACTAGGAATCCAGGGATCATGCCAGATGTTAATCTATGACCTTTATTCTCCAAATATGACCTTGTTTAAATGTGTAGATACCAATGACAATACTCTTCCATGTGAAGGAAGACCCATTCTTAGGCCCTGCCCTCAACAGATTTACCCTCTGGATAGTACTTATCGGAGTAGTTGCACACAAAGAATCAGAGTTTGATAATAGCCTCCAACTTTGTTTAGCCAACATTGCTAGATTAAAAACATGTAAGTCATGAAAACCCATACCCACTCTTTTCTTAGGAGTACACATGCGCCACCAGGCAAATCAGTGCATTTTCTTCTGTTCATCAGTGTCACCCCACCAAAATTCGGCCATTGCATCATTCAATTGTTTTCACAGAGATTTCGGTAATTTTGAACACTCCCATGGCATAAACCGGTATGGATTGTATAATAGCTTTTAAAAGCACCTCTTTGCCACCCATTGATAGAAATTTCTCCTTCCATCCCTTCAGACGTTCAATCATCCTTTCTAGAAGGCAGAGGAAGCTATCTGTACGATCAAGTCCCACCATAGGTAGTAGACCAAGATATTTGTCTGTCATATAGCCTCTTTATACCTTAGCAAAGTCCTACTAATCAACTTTTGGACCCTGTCCCTGGTGGAAGAAAAAAAAAGTACTCCTATGTCAGTTACGAGTTAGCAACGGGCCTCTATATCTGGGCTACTTCCCGGCCCATGAAGGCACGTAACTCTGCAACCTTTTCTCGCGGCAAGCGAAGCCCCCTCGACGCCCTTCGTCCCCACGCGACTGGAATTTTGGAACCGCTTGTTCAATCCTACTGTCCTCCCTTTGCCACCGCAAACTGCAAATTTCTTCTCGTTGGTGCTGTCGGAGAAGATGGATCCAGCGACGTCGATCTCGTCGTGCTCCCGTAACCCTGGTTCGTTCCTGCCCAGTGCGCGCCTTTCTCTTCCCGTGCTTTCTATCCATGGAAGCAAGCAGTTGGCGAGTTCTTGGGCACTGGCAATCTGACGGCGGTGTTGATGATTTTTTTCCTATCCCTTTCATGTGACGTTGAAGCGAGGGCGCCGGATGTTTCTGGGATGGAGCAAGTCCTGTCCGATCTGCAGGCGTTGCAGGGGCTCTATGGGTTGCTTCACCCGGGCCAGCAGGCAACTGAAAATGTAAGGTTCAAGTTCGATAATTATTACTACTAAGAAAAGATGGATCACAGTTTTGGAATATATTCAATTGCGCTTGTTGATGGGTACAGTTAGGATATTTTTGGTTCACATGATTCTGGAAACGTTGGAATGGAAATAAAAAAGACTGGACATCTTTTTTCGAATCAAACGCACGAAACAATGCCATAAAAGGGAAATTCCATATTCCTACTTCTTCCTCAACTCTTCCTTTGAACGTAGGCCATTGAATTTCATAATTTTTTTTCTTCTGAAATGGAGGACAACCATCGGCCTCTGCGATTGTATTTCATACTAGTACTATATCTTCAACCATGGTTAGACATGTAAAGATACTGAAGTGTAGGCAGAGCATAACCGAAGACAATGAGTTTATTCAGAGCAATAATTTGTTTTTTTAAAGGGAGAACCTCTGCCTCTGCATTGACTGATGCATATAGCCATATTATTCAGAGCAGTATATTATTGCCAGAAGAAACTCTATGCTTCTCACTCCGAAGATGATTTAGTCGATTACCATACATTGACGTCTTTATTAGTTGCAACTCTAACTCTGTCCCAACATTGCTGCAGTTGGACGAGGCATCAAGAGCCCTTTTGATGAGGATGCTAGACAATGCTACCCAGCAGACTCTCCTAAAACAAGCAAAGGTGATTCATCTCATGCATTTGAAAAATCCACCACCTACATATCATCCTTGGGGAAAATGCTGATCAGCAGAACAATCCTTCGTCCGTATGTTTTCAGCTGCTGTCAGGCCCTCTAATGTCTCCAGCTCTGGAGAGGAAGCTCTCCATCCAACCAGGCCGCCGGCCAGGCGGCGACGCCGAGCAACGCCTGAAGCCGATCGCGTCGCCCAGCCTCAGCCGACACGGCAGCGTGAGATCCCGGCGGGTAAACATGGAGAGCCCAGTGAAAAGCCGAGACGACCGCCACGTCTACGATGACCAACGCCGACGTGAGACGGACGATCGTCTCCTTGCTCGCGTCACCTCCAACCGCTCGTCAAGAACCGCCATCCCGCCGCGCCATCCGAGGACTCCAGAGCAGCGCCTTTCTCGCGTCGCCTCCAACCGCTCGTCAAGGACCGCCATTCCGCCGCGCCATCCGAGGACTCCAGAGCAGCGCCTTGCCCGCCTCAGCTCCCACTGTTCGTCAAGAACCGCAATGCCGCCGCGCCTTCCGAGTACCCCAGAGCAGCGCCTTGCCCGCCTCAGCTCCCACCGCTCGACAAGAACCGCAATACCGCCGCGCCTTCCGAGTACTCCAGAGCAGCGCCTTGTCCGCCTCAGCTCCCACCGCTCGTCAAGAACCGCAATACCGCCGCGCCACCCGAGCACTCCAGAGCATCGCCTTGCCCGCCTCGGCTCCCACCGTTCGTCCAGGGCCGCCAAGCCGTGGCGCGACGTGGCGAGCGGTAGCACTTCGCGCGCCAGCCGCAGCGACAGGCATAGCAGGCCGCGCCGGGGCTCTGGAAGCGGCGATCATTCGTCTTCGTCTTCATCGTCGTCGCCGGAGGGCAGCAGCAGCAGCAGGGGCCGTTCCGTGTCCCCTGGCCCCGCGCTGTCGACGGCGCGGTTCCACGGGCGCGCCACGGCTCAGGGACTGGGAGCGGGTAGCTCCTCGGCGCAGCGTCGCATCGGCAGGCAGGACTCTCGGCTGTCCATGGGCGGCGTGACATCGCGCCGTGGCTCTGGGCGAGCCGCCGGGCGCGGCGCGGCCACGCCGAGGCGGTCGTCGTCGAGCAGCGACGGGAAGGCGGCGACGATACGCAGCCGCATCAGGCCGAACCGGGAGCTCCTGGACCGCTGCGTACGCCGAGCTGAAGAATTAGAGGAGCTGAGCCTGCGGCGTCGAGGGAAGAAGGACGGCACAGTTCGCAGCGGCGCCAGCATGGCCCGGTCCAGCCACCTGCCGCGGCGAGAGCTGGACCGGATCGATTCCGTCAGCACGTACAGCAGCGGCAGCAGCAGCCCACCACCAAGCCCCTCTATCCGGTCTCCCTCCACTGTCCCCACGGCGTCATCGACGCTGAGCGCTTCAGCTTCTCCCTGCTCGTCGTCGTCAGTGTCAGTGTCTCCTGCGCCACGGGCCAGTGCGCGGCCGGAGTACGCGTTCGAGGCGGCGTCGAACACGTCAAGGAACCGCCGCCGGCGGGAGCGCCAGGAGAGAAGGTTAGGACGGCTACAAAGGTTCAAGGACAAGCTCGCCCTGGTGTTCCACCACCGCCACGATCATCACCACCACCACCACATCGGGCAGGGCGGGCGCTCCGGCAGCCCCCTGCCCAAGCCCGACGACCGCCTCGGCAAGAGCAAGACCAACAAGTCGCCGTGGAGCTACCTCGGGGGAATGTTCCACCACGGCACTGCAGGAGACGACGGGGGCAAGAAGAAGGAGAAGAAGAGCACTAGTAAGACGGTGGTGACGGCGAAGCCGCGCGGTGGCGGCGGGCACACGCAGTCGCTGTTCGGCGCGCTGGTGAAGCACAAGCTGGGAGGGCGAAAGGCGCCGGTGCCAACAGCGCGAGGTGGGATGGGCAGAGTGCCGGTCAAGAAGATGAACTGGTGGCAGCAGCTGAGGCAAAGGCGCGGCCGGGCAGAGGGTAAAGGCAAGCCACGTCTTCGTTTAGGAAGAGGGAAAGCACCGTAGTTTTGTCCTCCTTTTGTGAGGTATACAGGAAAGCAATGTAATGTTGGATATGCACTGTAATCTTGCATATGTTTCAGGTAATTAAAGCAAGCTTGTTCAGCAGTACTAAGAATACATGTCAGAACACTATTATCAATTTGAATTGAACCAGATAAAGGTTTCCTGCATCTGAATAGCAAACCCAAAACAAACACCAGACCACTGCTTCCAAAGCTAGTTATTACTCTTATTAAGAATGCCAGCTCTCACATAAATAAGGATATGTCTTGCATACAAGAAAGAGACATGAGTGTAAATCGACAGAATGTACCAACTAATCACC
The DNA here is from genome assembly GCA_030063025.1 of Avena longiglumis. Lineage (NCBI taxonomy): Eukaryota > Viridiplantae > Streptophyta > Magnoliopsida > Poales > Poaceae > Avena > Avena longiglumis. The sequence goes on along the minus strand of CP125976.1, from coordinate 39,529,992 downwards.
AAATGTTTATAGCAAGTAGTATCAGACATGGCTGCTGCCGAGCTGCAGCAGCTTATTCCAAGACGAAGAACAAGGAATTACAGCTGGAAGTGGCAAAAGCAAATTCTCATCACACCTTCCAAATAAATAAACAGATAATACAAGTTCGCCATCATATGCAGGGCTGAATGCACATCGACCTTTAGTTCTTCACGGTGGTGACGTGCCTCAGAAGCATCTGAATCACCTCAGGGGAGATGCTTGCCGCCTGCTGCTTGAGTTGCTCAATCTTTTCGTTCGTCTCCTGCTCAAGGCGCTTGACGTTTGCGCCAGAGTCACCGCTAGTCTGGAGAGTGGAATTAACAGGAATATAAGTGAGCCAGAACCCTGGTATTTCCTGTAACACAAAAAAAGAGAGAGTGAATGGCAGATGTACTGTTACTCTACATACCTCTGCAAGCTTCTTCTGGAAGTCAGCCTCCATCTGAGCACGGTACTCGGCTATTTCTCTCTCAGCCTCTTCTTTTGCTTGCCTGAGCCTCGCAGATTTAGCTGCCAAAGACATCATATGTTTCAGTTTCATAGACAAAGCAGATTCTTTAGTTCAGCTTCATACTCCCTCCGTTTCAAAATATAAGATGTTTTAGCTTCGTGAAGCAAATGTATCTAGACTTCTTTTAATATGTAGGTTCACTCGGGTTTGAAGTGAATCTACACACTAAAACAAGTCTAGGTACATTTTCTTCACAAATCTAAAACATCTTATATTTTGAAACAGAGGGAGTAGTTAACAATAAGATTCATACAGGATTAGGCCTTTCTATGGTACACAATGGAACAAATTTTGCCAGTTTAACAAATCAAGGTAACAACACATTTCACTTTTTTTAAGACCTTTTGCAGTATGTAAATATGTACTCCTACTGTAGATTCCTACCCAACAATTCCATGACCTGGCATATCAAGTACTAACAAAGGCCATATTACCAGGAAAAGAGGTTACAACAGGCTAATAACTGTGCTACAAACCACATGATAATTTTATGGTATGGCATTACGGCATGATTGCACCGAGTATGCCAGGCAAGATGTATCAAATAAATTAGAAAATCATATTACATCAACAAACCATCAAAAAATTGCTGGATGTATCAATCAAAGAATATAATATTAATTTTAGCCAATGGAGTAAAACCCACACCAATGGGCAATTCAAAATGTTGCACTTACTTCCCAATGTTATGCCTGATTGATAATGAACTAAGACAAAACAAGAGAACTTTACCAGCCCTGGCATTATTTACAATCTGCTGAGCCTCTTGCTCTGCAGCCAGCAATTGCTGAATTCCGCTTGGGCGTCTGCTGGCGTCCATCTTTCGGCTGCTGGATGAAGAACCACAATCAGTAAAATGCAAATATTATGAAAGAATGTTAGATGGGGGACTAAGACATCACACTGACACACAATATTGGAACACCCATAGCAAACAGAAGCCTATATCCTTATACAACATGTCAGAACCAGATATGTACTTACATCTAGTTCTACATACAAATATAGCTGGAAGAAATATGTCTCGCGTCTTTCTCTTCACAATACCAAAAATTAACACTTCCTCACACGCCAAACTACAAAACTACAATAGGAATAGCCTTTATTCATGTACATCTTGATTCAAGGTACTTAAGTGCACATTTGTACGCAATGGCCTGGTTGGTTTCAGGACCTATCTAGCTTCGAGCAGCATGCTAATTGAGGCAAATTTACAGTACATACTAACAAATCACTACAGAATAGTTGGATCTACCCAAGCAATTCTTCATAAGCTTACACACCAGCTAGATATTGTGGACACCCACCTCAAACTACAAAAGAGATCAGATCAACTAAGATCCAGCAACGGAGGCAACCTTCCCAACAACAAATCAGCAATTCCGCAACCCCTTAGGATATCCCCAAAGCATCGGACCATCAAATTGCATAGCGGATACCAACAGGATCAAAGCAAGGAAACGCTCCCAGCATCATCACGCGCAACGGATTACAGCCCAGATCTGGCCCCAAATCGACGCGACAGGAAAATAGTTCAAGAAACGAAATCTTGACAGAGGCGGATCGGTTCATTACCTGGCGGAGAGGCGACTTCACACGTGGAGGACGAGACGAGACGATTCGATGGGGAAAAGCTAATCCTCCGCTCTGCTCTCGTGGTCGTGGCCCCGACGATTTTGAAGCCTATTTATTAGAGATTTGTCTTCTTGTCTTGTGCCGGGCCAGGCCGGAAAGCTGTAGCTTATTCTATGTACGAGATCTATTCGGTCACGAGGAAGCCCATTAGCACTAGAGCCCAGAAGCGATAGCAGCGGATATCTCTTTTTTGTCCCCTCCTCCCAAACCCCCCAATCAAAACCCCATCCATTCCACCTCCCCCCTCCTCTCGTCTCCTTCGCCAGCGCTGCTCCCCCGCCATGGCCACAGCCGCGCGTGCCGTCGCCGCCGCCCGCCCGGCGCAGCCTGTGCTCCTGTCGCGGCGACTCCCGTGCTCCTCCGCCCGCCCCACGCGGCCTCGCGGCGGCCGCAGCGTTGGCTGCGCCATCCGGTGCATGGCGCGGCGGCCCGACGCCTCGTACTCGCCGCTGCGGTCGGGGCAGGGAGGGGACCGCGCGCCCACGGATATGGCGCCGCTCTTCCCCGGCTGCGACTACGAGCACTGGCTCATCGTCATGGACAAGCCAGGCGGCGAGGGCGCCACCAAGCAACAGATGATCGACTGCTATATCCAGACCCTCGCCAAGGTCGTTGGGAGGTAATTCGTGCACATTTGACTCAAAATTAATCCTCCCAGCACATGGGTGCTTCATGAAATTGGGCTAATTTTGGTTGTTTTTTGGTCGCTGGTGTAGCGAGGAGGAGGCGAAGAAGAAGATCTACAACGTGTCATGTGAGCGCTACTTTGGATTCGGGTGCGAGATTGACGAGGAAACGTCCAACAAGCTAGAAGGTACACCACAGAAAAATTCTTATCTTACTCCACGTGTGAAGCATACAATTGCGATAACTGGATTTGTATAATTGATGTGCAGTCATGTTTCAGTATTCAGTTGTATAGTTTCGTAACATGATAACATATGCTTTTGGGAACTGCAAGTTAAAAATTGTCAAGTCAACGTGTGAATGCCAGGGTCCAAGAATTGCATACATGTTGACAAAAGGGCAAGTTGTAAAATGCTTATGTTTGTCCTATATTACTAGAGGCTGAATTGTGTTGCACTATTTTAATCTACCGTCCTTTTGTGTCGGTTTATGTACATTACTAGTTGTATATCTAACTTGGGTAGAGTGGCATGCTAGTATACTTTTGCCTTTGTTTGTGTGTGTGTCAGGGATATGGTGTGTTAATATCTTGTATTTAGAAGCTTTATTATGTTGTTATTTGCTGTAACTGCATTATGTTTAGCATATACTCGTTTCTTCAATGTTCAGTAACTAATTTGAAAAGAGAATTTGCTATTGAGCACAGCTTCATGGTAGTTATATGCATGTCTGCATATGTACATTTGTAATGTCAGTAGCTAATTTAAAGAGACAATTTTCTTTTGGGTATTGTTTCGGTGATTCGTAACCGTTGTTTGTGTTTTCAATATGCAGGCCTCCCAGGCATTCTTTTTGTGCTTCCAGATTCTTATGTTGATGCTGAGAACAAGGACTATGGCGGTAAGTTTACTGCTTGTGTGCTCTATATACCATTGTTCTGTCAATTGTTTTTTAGATTTCATGCTAGCTGTTGGTAGGCCATACTTTACGCGTTTTTTCAACTTAATTTTTATTTTCGTTGAACTAGAATTGGTTTTGTGCCCTATTTGATTGCAAGTGACAATTTCTCTTCCAATTATTATTATCTGGTTGACTTGATTTTACTTATTGAATTAGTATCAATCTTGCAATTGATGTGTTCATTGCACAGTTGATCAAATATAATGTGATACTTGAATGATCAAACCTTATTTAGGAGCAACATGCATCATTTTGTTAATCGGTGTTAAGGTTCCAGTTCTCAAATTGATCCTTTTTGGAGATACTGGTTCTTCAGTCATGATTTACTTGCACAACCATCATCGTTGGTCCTTTCAGACCGTAACTATATACAACTTCCCCCCCTGTAGTTAGTTACTTGTGTTGTCCATCAATAACAGTTCTCTCAAATACGACACTCTGGTCTCGAGTATTCATCATATGCTGCCCTTCTTTGCAGCTGAGTTATTCGTCAACGGAGAGATCGTTCAGCGATCGCCGGAAAGGCAGAGGAGGGTGGAGCCGGTGCCCCAGAGAGCTCAAGACAGGCCACGGTACAGCGACCGGACCCGCTACGTGAAGCGGAGGGAGAACCAGTCTTACAAACGGTGACATGTCCCCACACATCTTCCATGGCTACCGCTCTTGCCCTAGATATAGCAGCAGCTCCAAAGCCGAAAATGCCCCCTCGTCGTGTTTGCTGCTCTGTAGCAGCGCCGCCATGTTTGGGCATTTCCTTTCTGCATGAACTGTAGGTTACGGTTTTGTAAGAGACTAGATACTTGTTGTGTTATTTCGGCTATTATGGAAGCTGCCAAGCTGGTATGTGGACCTCGTTTGAAATAACAAAACAAAAAAGAAGTTCACGCATTTGGAACTATTTCAACTCGATGATCTGTTTCTGCTCCCCTTGGTTCATCCCTGGCCCTGGGGCCTGGCAGTTGTTTTTTCCCGAGCCGAGTAGCAGAGAGCTAGCTTTCAGAAATCATCCATGCTCGTGCAATCGTGTTCTTGCCATGTGGTAGGTGTTTCTGCCGTCTCGGTAAGAACGTGGAAGTCAGCCAGGGACGCGGAGGAAGCACCCCGCGAACGCGATACATTTTACCAGCAAAACGTGTGGTGGCGGTGGGAAGACAGGGGAAATGCTCGTGCCATATGCATGCCTGTGATTCGCTGCCTTATCCTGAATCCTCCCGTTGCATGCCGTGCGCACAACACAGGTTGACACTTGACAGGCACCAGCCAGCCAGCCAGCCAGCCCAGTGACTCAGAGCGCTCAAGCCGACAGGAGTAGGTAGGAAATGGCGGGCGCGACCTTCCTCTCGGCTCCCGCGCTGCTCGGCCTCCCGTCGTCCTCTTCGTCCCCTGCACGCAGCAGGCATGTGCAGGTACGTGTATCTCCACCCTGCAAATCTTTTTTTCTTCAGAAGATGGTGAGTGAGCCTTGCCTTTTTTTTCTGTGCAGATTCAGGTGTGCTGCCAGGCCAAATCCGAGGGCTCTGAGGCCGCCTCCTATGCAGAGCGTCTGCAGTTCCGCCGTAGGGATTTGATCGGAGGCTGCTTCGGTGCCGCCGTTGGGTTGGTATGTGCTGCCAGTCTACTGTTTTTCTCTCTTAAGAAGAACCAATGCAATTCTGTACATTCCACTATTACTGTGCAATTCCGTATTACCAGGACAAGTCTGACACAAATGTAGCTTGGTGGAAGATGGTTTCTGTACTTCTATATTCATCATAACTGCAACAATTTGCACCTAATTCCACATGTCCGCGCTGTGCGCCTTAGGAAATGATCGAGGGCTCGACGAGATTCACGGGCGTGGCTGCTGCGGCTGATCTGATTGAGCGCAGACAGCGCTCCGAGTTCCAATGTAGGCCGCCTCGGTTCCTTCTCCCCCCCTTGAATTTTGTTAGTTCATGCCTCTTTCTTACCATCATCCTGATGCAATTCTGTTTCTTCTTCTTCAGCAAGCATCAAAGGCACCCTCACAGCAGCAATAGAGGTGAGGTTGCACATTACGTACACCTGAGCACACAGGTTGATCGTCGTCCATTTCACCTGTTCGTCTCTTCGACCAGCTGAGTCTTTAAAAGTCTATTTGCAGGCAAAGCCTGAGCTCGTCCCGTCTCTGTTGACCTTGGCACTGAATGACGCTATGACATATGACAAGGTCTGCTCTCTAGATGTGTTCCGGCAATTCATATATTACCAGTTGGATGGACCCTCTGTACATGTCAGACATGAAAATGTCCTAAACCTGCTGTACTGTCTGTTTTTAACTCTTCTTTAGGCCACAAAGTCAGGAGGGCCAAATGGATCGATCAGGCTAAGGTAGTATAGCTATAGCAGCTTTTGTATCTGCATGTTTGTGGTTATGTTGCAATTCTCATCTTCAGATGACAACTTACTTTGCCCTGTTGTTTTGATCAATTCCTGTTACGTAATAAAGTGCAGAAATAAGCAGACCTGAAAACAGTGGACTTTCTGCTGCTTTGGATATGCTAGTCGAAACGAAGAAAGAGATAGACTCCTACTCCAAGGGAGGTCCCCTCTCATTCGCAGACTTGATCCAGATAGCAGGTGTGCTAATTAGCTTATTTTGATTGGCAGTATGATCTTTGTGTGTACTTCTATCTACTCAAATCTGCTTTTACCCGCAACAGCACAGCAGGCACTCAAGAAAACGTTCCTTGATGAGGCTATTGCCAAGACCGGTGGGAACATAGAGAAGGGAAGAACCCTGTACTCAGCATATGGTTCGAGTGGGCAGGTATTCTTTCTGTTCATTTTTCCTCTCTCTATGTATAATAGGCATATAGTTTGCTAATACAAGGTGGTACTTATTTCAACTGCGTCTACTACTGTGTACTTTAGTGGGGATTTTTCGACAAAATATTCGGGCGGGATGACGCGCAAGAACCTGATCCGGAGGGTAGGGTGCCTCGGTGGGGAAGCGCTTCTGTGCAGGAAATCAAGGACAAGTTCATCGCCGTCGGTCTCGGTCCTCGTCAGGTCACTAGTCACAACTAATCATTGATCTCTTCATAACTCGTGTTTTTTGGGTATCGATCACTTTTTTTGGCAGGACTACAAAAACTACGATTCAATCTCACCAATGTCTGGAAAATTCTACCATAGGTCGCTGTGATGTCGGCCTTCTTCGGTCCTGACCAAGCTGCCACGGAGGCGAAACTGATTGTTGATCCAGACTGCCGTCCGTGGGTCGAGAAGTATCAGCGTAGTCGCGAGACAGTCTCCAGGACTGACTATGAGGTAAGAAAGATTCAACGATTTGTACATGCTGGCAATAATGCCAATGCTGCAGGATGTATAGTTCTGAAATCTTCAACTGGCATTTTCTAACATTCGCTTGTCAACATATATATCGCAGGTTGACCTGATAACCACGCTCACGAAGCTGAGCTACCTTGGGCAGAGGATAAATTACGAGGCCTACACATACCCGAAGCAAAAGATTAACTTGGGTAATTTGAAGCTGTGATTGATGCATGATTTCTCTAGGCATACCTGCAAGCCATGCCATTCGAGAACTGGGAGCTTCATCAGGTGACCATTTTAGGTGTCTACGGAGAGTGACTTGTCCGTCCATAGTATGCCAGCGGCGTTGTAGTTTATCGCGAGTTAATTTCTTCCATGGAATCAAAGGCAGCTAGATGGTTTGTTTGCCAAAGTGACATGACATTAATTGTTGGACTTTCTGGAACTTATGAAACATGGAGACACGGTGATTTGAAAGAAATGGAGGAAATTGCACTATCCACCGCCTTCACTATAAGATTTTGCAAAGATCACCACTTCTGCAACATTTTTTGCAGGTTTCACCACCTCTACGTCTAATCTGTTGCACATCCCACCAGTTCTTCTTTAATCCACCACTTAACTCAGTTAATTCATATATTTTTGTATATATCAATGTCTACTTGAACATGCTACATTATCTTAGGTCTAATTCTTGTACAAATTTTTTCTACAGCTCATCAGATATGTTTTTTTAGCACATTTTATAAATGTTGGATCAAAGTTAAGTCCGTCGCATCTTGTAAAGCATAAAAATTATATTTTTGACACACAATTATTTTTCTATGATTTATTTAGTTTGACACGATTGTTTGTTTTACAGAAATGAACACATAAAATATTCTTGAATAAACACCCATATTTCATATAAAATATCTATTACAGCCTAGAATGCAAGCACACACACAAAACATTTTTTGGTGGATAAACATTTTTTATCAGTTTAAGCGTTTTATGAGTTTTGTGCATAAATCTAGAGAACTGATATACATGATCTAATATTCAGTTTTGCTGTCAACTTTGCTAAGTAATGTATTAGAGAATAACCGGTGGAATATGCAACAAGTTAGACGTAGATGTGGTGAAACCTGCAAAAAAGTCCTAGAAGCGGTAATCCTTGCAAAAGCTTGTAGAGAAGGTGATGGAAACTGCTATTTCCTCAAAGAAATGGAAAGGTTATCGCTGGACATTTGGTACTGTAGCGAAAATTCTCCATGTCAATAAAGAACTGGCACAACACCACTGTGCTTTTCTACACATGGATTATATCTTCAGTTTTGTCCGTGACAATCACACCTAATTAACTCATCACCCTACTCCCCACTCCCCAGCATGTCTAGACGTCGGTCACGCCCGTTCCGAGAAAATTACAAAAAACCATCACAATTGGGGCTAGGGTTTCAAAAGACCACCAATTTTTTTTAAAATTTTAAAAAGCATCGGATTCGGGGCAAGAGGTTGCAGATAACACTGATATGGCTTTGACGTTGTTCTAATGACGAATCTGACGGCTGGGACCCGGTGGTTGGGTCGACGTGGCCGCGTTTATTTACCAAAACAGCTTCGTATATTATAAGTTCTAATCTTACGTCCTTTTTCTTTTTTTTTTCAATTTCTTCTCACAAAATTTGTTTTTTATTTCTCTATTTCCTTTTTCCTAAGCTGGTCACGCTCACCCAGAGCTCGCTTCGCCGGTGCCTCCCATAGCGCCATGGACGGAGCTCGCCCAGAGCTTGCCACGCGCCGGCCCTGCCGGAGCTCGGTGCCTCCACGGCGCCATGGACGGAGCTCGCCGCCGTCGTCCCTACCGGAGCTCGTCGTTGCCTCCCATGGCTAGACCTCACCGTGCCTCCCACGACCGAGCTCGCTCGCGCCTGCCGTGGCTTCGCCGGTGCCTCGCGTCGGGAGCTCGCCCGTGCGCCAGCAGCGAGCTTCGCCGCCGGTGCCTCCCGCGTCGGAGCTCGCCCGTGCCGCCATCGGCGAGCTCGCCACGCCTGCCGTGGCCGGAGCTCGCCGGTGCCTCCCGCGTTGAGCTCGCCCGTGCCGCCATCGCGAGCTCACCACGCCTGCCGTGGCCGGATCTCACCAAGGCCGCCCCTACCGACGCCACCGTGCCATCTCTACCAAAGCTCGTCCTTGCCTCCAGCTGCCAGAGCTTCGCTCGTGCCGCCATGGCCGAGCTCGTCGCGCACGCTCCCACAAAACATCCCCCGCGCGTTTATTCAGTCAAGAATTTGTAGTTTCGAGCGGCGCCATGCCACGGCGAGAAATTACAGTGAGCAAACCCCACCAGCGCAGATATCCCTAGGGTCATCCATAATCCTCTGCACTCTGCAGGCCTCTCCATAGACCCCGCAAGGTCTGGAGCACCACCTCGATAGAGACAAAGCTGAGCGCCGCCGTCCGTGCAATCCCGACACACCTCGTCCGCGCGGAGCTGCTGGCGCTCGTCGACACCGCCCTTGGCCGGTGACGTCGTTGGTTGGAACCGAGGGTGTGGCTTGACCGGAGAATAAGCTCCACCGAGCTGGGAAGACGGGCATCGTTGGCGGCGTCCTCGGCGTGTTCGTACGGGGAGAGAGAAGGGGATAGAGTGAAGATGGAAATTTACAAAAAACACCTAAAGTTTAGAACTTTTAATATGTAAGGACATACCGAGTTGTTACCTTTGACATGTCGCTCGACCACTGGTCCCACGTCAGATTCGTCATTAGAACAACGTCAAAGCCATATCAGTGTTATCTGCAACCTCTTGCCCCGAATCCGGTGTTTTTTGAAATTTTTAAAAAAATTGGTGGTCTTTTGAAACCCTAGCCCTAATTGTGGTGGTTTTTTGTAATTTTCTTCGCCCGTTCCCTTGGTCCTGGTTGTCAGTCTAGCGCGCACCGGATTGCTGAGGGGTCTCCACGAACATTTAGACGACAATTTTAGCTATTTTTATGTTAGGTTTACGTGTGCAGTGTGCTTCCCTAGCGGTACGACACAGAAAGAGTTCAGTAGCCCGACTTGCAAAGGATGTGTGCCACGCAAAGTCCTGTTAGACTAGCCCCAATTGGGGTATCATAGGTGGTATCATGCACCACATGTATGCAAAATGCTTATGTGTTACCGCAATTAATAATGAAAAAAATTATGTTGGTATCATAGATAGTTACGGTATCATCACACATAAAACTAAAAAAAACTAATTCTAAATAAATTTTATACACAATTTTATATTAAGATTCTATAAAACAATAAATAAACTAAGACTATGGTACTACTACATGATATTATGCATTATAGAGACGATATCCTATGCTAATATCATATGCATGATACTACTATATGATACTTCTCACCATGACTAGTCTTCTCACATTTTCGTGGATCGGGAAATTTGAGAAACTAAAAAAATTGAGTAGGAAAAACCTATACTTGGATAGATAGCCTTCCCCAAGCACAAAGTCTACAAACCTAGGAGGAGAGGGTAAAGGAAGGACGGAGAAATCTTGATCTAGGCCAAACATCAAGTTCCCAAAGAACCATCAACTATGTAAGAGAAGATGTTGACACTTCCACTCCTCAGCCAAGCACCTTCAAGCTCTAAGACGACAAATTAGGATCATGCATTTTGTTCTTGACAATCAACAATTAATCATCTCTAAGATTGCCAAGTTTGAAGACAAGCATTTGAACATGTACTTTATAGACAAGGATTCTTTGGAGGAAGAGCTAGACAAAGAGAAGAAACATGTACTTTATAGAGAAGGGTTCTTTATAGGGGAGGGAGCGGGTCCATGGCTCGTTGGTTGGCTCGAAGGGGTGGCAAGCTCATGGCTGCGCAGAAGGTGTTCGACATATGTTCTTAAGGAGGTAAAAAGATATAGAAAGGGAAACACAAGGGCATTGAATGGCTTGCCTTGCTTGAATAGAGAAACATAAGGGAGCAGTCATTGGCTAAGATTTCTGGGCAGCTTCCATGGTGGAAGGGAAAGGTATCGTTGCAGACGAGGCCACTGAATAAGCGGCTGGTTTGGGTTCTTCTCTAGGCCGCTCTTCTTCGCCTTCCTGCTCTCACCCATGGAAGGAGTGGCGAGCCTGACGACGGGATGGATAGCACCGATGGTGCCGGCAAAGATCCCTTTGCTACAAGATGCTTATGCTCCTTGTGTCTTCTTCCTCCAGTAGGTGCAACGATTGCGGTTATTGGAGGCAACGACTGGGTGAGAAGCAATGTCAAGCAGCAGCTGGGAAGCAGTTTTCTTGAGCACCACCTTGGTGGCAGGTCACAGTCGTTCGACATCCAAGGCCACTACTTGGCCTATCCAGAAGTTGGTGAAGGGCTCTAGCAATTTTTAAACCTCCTTGGTGAGGCCCCTCTCAGAGTCTATTGCCGCAGATCTCATCTTCTTGGAAGCAAGTGGTTTCGTCCCCGCGTCCGAGCATGACAGCGGCATGGCTGACTTCCAGCTCAGTGGTGGAGAAAGAGATGGACCAATTTGCATCTTTACATCTTTTAGTGAGGTCTATTCTACATTTACCATGGACCTATGTGTTATTTCCTTTTTATGAGGTCCTTTGTAACTCTTTGTACATCCACCCCCTTTGGAATTAATGTAATGCTTCTATCCCCTTTGGGGGCACTCTTTGTTCAAAAAAAGGATGGGAGTGTAGTCTAGGGTTAGCTAGGGTCACTACCAGGTGGGGTATCGAGAGGGTGCAGGGTCCTAGCACACACAACACTACTAGCTAGAGAGGGGTGGCGAAGATTTGCATTGAAGGGCAAGATCTTGCCAAGATATGTCTTGGTTGCTCTCCATCTCCCCATGCACAGCAAGCCAAAACAATGGGCATTGCTACAATGCACGACCAGAGAGGATGAAAGGGATGCAAGAGTGATCTTGGGTCAAGCAAAATGGTCAAATTAGAATCCAAGAATTTTGAGAGAAGAATAGATGCAGATTATTGTTTAGGGATCAAAATCTAGCTAACAAAATAGGTGCCAGGCTTACAAATACACCAGCAAGTTCATATATGAGTAGAGTAGTTTAAGGAGAAGAGAAATAAAGCATGATATAGCCTTTACTCAATTTAATTCAAAATTTAAATGTGAGGTCAAGCTGGCATCTGAAGAAGATCAAAAGGTCATAATTCTGATTAGACTCAGAAACATGGTTGGCACAAATAGCGTGTCCTGTATTGACCAAGTGGTAATGTAGAGAATGGAAGAGCAATAAACAAGCATGAGTTATGGAAAGGTGCATTGACCTAGATGAATCACTTGAGAGTTTAAACAAGCCTCTAAAATTGTATTTAGTAACATATTTTAAGATAGAGTGACTGCAATGTTTTTGGTGAGATACCCATAAGACAATAATTTTTGAATTTTTGAACACTTCTTTATATGTTTAGATGGAGATTATTTTTAGAACATCAATTATATTTTCTTTGGGCTCATTTGATTATCATTAATCCTTTTCAAAATAGGTTTTTTATGCCTCATGTTAACAACATATGATTTTGATTAGGGTTTAAGAATTATTTTTTGTAGTAATTTCCAGAAAAAAGAAGAGGTATTATAATCACATAATATCATTTGTATATTTAGAAACAAAATATGGTTTTAATATAATTATTTAATAATATAGAGTAGAGGGTTTTGTAGGCATAAGAGAGAGAAGTAAATAGACATATTTTTACTAGAGTTCCAAACCATCTAACTTTAATTAGAGAAAGGCCCAGAGATGCACCAAAGGCATTATGGAAAGGTGGAGTAGGTAGATAGGAAGAGAAATAGGGCAAGAGATTGCCAAAATTGAATTATTTTTGAATATCAAAAGGGTATTTAAAAAGGTAAGGAAGATAGTTCATATTTTGGACATTTGTCTTTAACAAAGGTTTAAGATTGAGTTAGACCACACACTCTTGATGATCTAGAGAAAAATAAGATATCTAGTATAGAGTAGTTCAAGATTCGTTATTTATATGGGGTTGAGATTTTGTTAACGATTTAAAGTGGATTCTATATCCACTAGTCAAATAGTCCGGTAATTTGCTTGCTTAATTTAAGTGTGAGAAAATGATCATGCCAGAGTGGGGTTCTAGTGAAAATAGGCTGTAGATACTCTAGCATACCTAGGATAAGTTTCCCAAGACTTACGATAGGTTGTGTTCTTATACTTAGGTATTGTGAGTTATCAATCACAAGCAAGTCCATCTCAAGCAAGTCAGACAAAGTCAAATAGGCACACATTAACCAATCATCACAAGAGAACAAAGACAACTTACTTATAAAAGGAAAATATAGTTTTTAAGGGTCGGAGGGGTTTTGGTTTTAAGGGAGAGAGTCCTTGGTTAATTCTCCCCAAAGGAAACCTAGAGATAGCTTTTCAAATGGGTTTTATAAGACTTATTTCCCAAATACTTGTAAAATGCCACTTTGGAAATAATATGGAGATATTGTGTTATAGATCTCCATATTTTTATAACCAATTTGTAAAGATAACATTTTCTTATGATAAAGCCATCTTAGCTCCTTTCTTTTGAAAAGTCAAAATAGGGCAGAATATAAGTGAAACCAAAATGATGTTTTAGGTAAATAGTTTTAGTACTTCAAGAAAAAATTATGATTTTCTTGACCAACCAAAGTGAGAAAGCAAGGAAGTAAGTAAAACATACAAGAAAACTATCACACCACTTGCTAACAAAAAATTTTGTTCCCTCTAATATTTGCACTTTGGGCACAAGATCTTACAAAAGATTGGGTGTTACAAACAAGGAGAAGTGATTATGGGAGATAGGGAGGGTCAAGGGGCTTTGGCAACCTCGGTCCCGGACTCGGGCTCCAAATGGCGGCCGATGGTGGTGGGATAGGTAGAGATCGGTTTGGCAACCAGTGTTTCGGAAAAGCGAAAATTCACACAAGGAGATATGCAGAAGAAAACGTAGGGTTTATGCCGTGGAAAAGGATAAGAAATGCCAATGGAATAGACTAGAAAATTGTGAATTTGATTCAGGATCGAGTCCTGCTCGACGGGGACTCCTTCGGGAGGTTGAATATAATCTTTTCGGTTATATATATTCTCTCAATTCAATTCAAGCAAATTCCATAAATAAAATATTCAATCATATTACATGGAAGAATCATTTCAACTCCAAATAAAAATGAAGAAGCCAGATTATCTTCTTTATTATAAAACATCAAGTGTCCAACTGCGTGGTATTTTTGCCAAATCTGACATTTTTGCGAAACTTCAACCATCTGACCTCTGCTCGAAACTAATTCGAAATCTGACCCTTGGGGTCTGTTTAAAATGGCGCCGAAGATGTGCAGATCGACGCCAAGACGAAGCAGCTGGGAGGCAGTCTCGGGAGTTCGGCGCCTTTCCCGTGGCTGCCTCCCATCTGCTTTGTCTTGGCGCCATCTTCGGCGTCTTAAACGGCACCGACCCAGGAGTTAGATTTTGAATTAGTTTTAAAAAAAGATCAGATTCAGTTGAAGTTTGTAGATTTGCGGTAGATTTACAAAAAAAAATACCAGCGTGCAATCATGGTGTATGCGGTGCAATGCATGCACATACAGTCTTGTTTAGGCATTCGCAAATAAAGCGGATCATGTGGCCCCACGTCAGAAATAATTCTCTTCACACTGAGGAGTAAAATAAAGGACAAGAGGAAGCGTGAAGAAATTGTCTTCGTACTAGTGGGTGTTGCTTCAGATGCAACTAGATGATGCCCCACGCGTTGCTGTGGGATATTGGCGTAAATGAGAGTCACACCCTTTGAAAATAGATAATATGAAACAAATGCCATGAATGTCACTTTTTGGATGTGTGCTACATATTATAAGGGACAAAAACACTCCATGTTAATTAAAACCCATTTTCATCCAACTATACATTTGTCAAAAGTTTGAGAAGGGGTGTCATGTATCTGGGACAATGTGAGATCTAAAAATGGAAACACAACACATATTTTAGCAAGGGGAAAGTGAACATAGTAATATAAGAAATGGTACCTTGCCCAAGGGATCAATAGGTCATTCCTAGAGAATTGTACAAAAGATATTAGAGGTAGCTTGCGTGTGTATAAGCGTGTGATTCAGTTATAAATTTCTTACAGTACAAAGCAATAGATAAATATTTACAGTTTGCAATGTGCATCCATCAATAAAATATGCCACATTACTCAATCAAGATGTACAAATATAAGTGTGCTAAATAAAGAGAAACACCTTTGGAACTTCATACTATCTAAATGTACAATGACGTTGTTTCTCCTAGCTCTGCTCTCTTACAGGTCTTCACCTTCAATATAAGAAACCAAGAAAACTCATAATGTAATTTATCTATTGAATAGACCGGGAAACCAGTTTCACCATTAACTCAATTTATGTAAGGTCCATCTTTGGACCCTTGCATATAAGTGTACAAATATAAGTGTGTCGTTTGTAATCGGTTTCGCTATGATTGAATGCCATTAGTTGTTATCTCAAAAAAAGTCCATCTTTGGACCCTTGTATATTGTAGAACAGATAATGAAAATAGACAGCAAAAAATAGAGTACTAAGAACTTGTAGAATCTTAGAGGATCAGTCATACATACATTATGCACATCGAACTTAGAGAATCTGACATGCTCAGTTATACAGACATAATGCACATCTGGTTGTAATTTGTAGTCTTGTACCATACTTTATAAGAATCAACCAATCACACAAAAGCATAAGGAATGGTATCATTCAGCATGCTAATGATCGCTTTGAGCAGAAGAACATGGAAGTGCAAAATATTGCATCTAGAATTTAAAGATTGATCGAGAGCAATTTCCTCAAACACGTAAAAGAGAGATACTTACCTAAAAGAAGGCGCCCATGAAAGAACTTGATAGACAATTAACTTGAGGCATAAAATTCCCAAGAGTCATTTATATTGCACCGATAAGTACTGGTATTTACTAACAGTATGAAAACTCATCAGCAAAAATAAATCAGAAGGATAGATTCCATGAGATGGAGAACGACTAGATTGAGGTTCAGCATCACAAACATGCATGTTTCATCTAACTATGTAAGCGCACAGAACAGTTGAAATCAAATTAGACTTGTGTAAAACTTTATTGAGAGGAATCTGAGATAAAATGAGGGAACAGGTCAAGCACGGACTAACCATAAAATCTAACAATCCCAGTCCAGCTAAAACAAAATAAATAATTTCACATGAAGAAATATACTTACTTTACGGTCGTGTAGTCAATCTCACTCTAAAGTTTCCGAGTACATCGCAAAAACTGAAGGGAAGGAATCTTGTAATTAATCTCCCGAATTCTTGATCTTCGGATGAAAATACGAATAAACCAAAACAGGAAAGAGATTGGAATCTGCCTTCTTACTCAAAAATCCTCTAAATACTAACCACTGCATCAATAGTCAATGGGCAGGTAGTTGGAGGAGGGAAGACAACCTGACCGTGAAGGCAAGGCTACCGTTGGTTTATGCTATGGAAGTACTAGAATTGGATTGGGATGAGGATGGTATTTATCACATGCGGTATATTAGCCTGATATATAGGCGATGGAAAATAGGACCTGTCACAATGATTGTTTCTTAGCGCGGTATCCTAGGTGCTTTTGCTAGATGCTTTGTCTATGTGGCATGTATTTTAATGAAAAAAATAGGATGTTGTTGTATCTTAGATAAGGCTGGTAGCGGGAGTATCATATTACTAGTATCATGCATATGATACTAGTGTATGATACTATATTTCAAGTGCAATGTATCATTTACTAGTATCATAGTAGTGATATATTATTGATTTATAGAATCTCTATGTAAAATGTGTGTATAAGATTTACTTTCCATTATGATTTCTAGTTTTACGTGCTATAATACGGTATTTACCTATGATACTCTAATCACCTCTCTCTTTATTAATTGTGATGCCACATCAGATTTTTACCAAGTTGACATGCATGATACACCTTAGAGCAAGTTCAATAGTAAAGCCCGCTGCTGGCTATAAGCCACCGCCATATCATCTATAGTCAGCCTAATAGCCAACACACACAATAGTTAGTTATAAGTAACTATTATTTTATTTAGCTAATGCTCATCTTACACTCACACAAAGTGCCTAGGAGCACGTGCTATAGCTAGCTCTTGCATGAGAGCCCACTAGTATTCTCCCTCCTCTTCTCTCTCATCCACCTCATCTCAAATATATTATTTAAACTCTTATAGCCTACTTAAATAAGCTTATTGTACTTGCTCTTATGATACTAGCACTAGGACCAGCGTAAGCTACACTTCTTGCACGATATCATAGGCAAAAAACTTGGCTAGACCAATCACACACATACATGAGACAAAAATCATTAAATATAACACCACTAAGAAACTCTATCTAAAATACACCTCTAGTTGTTTCTTAAGTTTTAATTACTTTTATAAAAACGTGCTAAAATACAGCGCATTGAACCTAAGATGCAGGGAAGGGGAAGAGACATGCGTGAATTGGGAACGGGAATGGGAGAAGAAAATGTACAGTTACACTCGAACTTTCTCCATCACTTCCGGTGCAGTTAATTCTCACACAGATCATGGAGAAGAGAGAAGATAGAAGGGGATGCATCATTGGGTTAATTTTTTTTAAATAATACACTTCTTTTATTCAATTTATTAAATAATATACGAAATAAAAATTTTGCAAATCTAATGGGCGTCTTCTTTTCAAAAGACGATGGGAGCTAGTCTTTATTTGAAAAGACGACGAGCGCCGTCGTTTTTCGAGATGACGATGCTGGAACGAGCTAGATAGGTAGGTAGGTCAGTGCGCGGTGGTGTTTGGTTGGAGCTAAGCTAGCGGTGTCCTCTTGCAGCTAGCACTGCGCCCTCGCTCACTCATAGCATGTGTTTCTATGCCAACTCAACGGATCCAATTCAGCTTCGTCATTTCGAAAGACGACGACACCGGTCGTCTTTTCAAATAAAGTACAACTCCCGTCGTCTTTTAAAAGGAAGACGGACCGTTAGATTTGTAAAATTTTAATTTCATATATTATTTGTGAAATTGAATAAAAAATATATTATTTAAAAAAAATTATCCCATCATTGGGCGTTGCCTCGGTTAATACGAAAATATTTTTTATACTCCCTCCGTTCTAAAATAGATGTCTCAAATTTGTTAAAATTTAAATGAATCTAGACACTATTTAGTATATAGATTTATTTAAAATTTGAAAAACCTAAGACATCTATTCTTAGACGGAGGGAGTAGTATAAACTTCTGCTGCTTTATTTTTCCAAGGATGAACGCACAGCCAGTCTCGACATGGTTCTGCCAACCCATGAATGAAGTTCCATCCCACGTACGAAGAATTGGTCGATGATTAATACTAGCCCACACGTGAAGAGTTTTTTTGAGATGCACACATAAATAGTTGAGTTAAATCCATGGTTAGTACCTGAACTTTGTAGGAAACTCAGTACGGTCATTGTACTTAGAAAATCTGTTACGGTCACTGAACTTCGCAGAAAGCGTCCGCGTGGTCACCGGGCAATACGTGGTTGTATAGGACGTGGAGGTAAGTGGGACCCGATTTCAGTGTCACCAGTGCATTGATGGTGTCCTGAGGGAGCATTTATTTGCCCATAGGCCCCTGGACCAACAACTAAGTTTGGACAAGCCCTCCCACCCCAAGTGACCACCATGAACTAGTTCTTCTCCACGGAGCTATCGAGGTGAAGGGGAAGAGAGGGAGTGGGAAAGGAACAACGCGGAGGCGGTCGAGGAGAGAGGTGGAGGTTTGTCGGAGTTTTCATCGGCGACGGCGGTGGAGGCGGTGACGCGATGTCGCGGCAAGGAGCCGCAGCCATTTTCCCAGTGAGGCGGCCAACTCCTCCTCCTGTCTACGGTAAGATCTCAGAACCCGTCGCAGTTCAGGGGAAGTCAAGTTTTTTGGGGGAAATTTCTGTTCTGGAGTTGCTAATCTGATGTGCTCTCATGCCTGTGAGTTCTCTGTCAGAGTTTAGTTTTTTGGTTTTGTTAGGGGTTTGGCCGATGATTTTTGGTGTGGTAAGGGCTTAGGGTTTTAGAAAATGACCATCATGACTAGGATGATGAAAGCATGTGTATATTTTTTTCAGTGTACTATACAAATCTTGTGTAGAGTGGTCACATAATTCTGTTAATTTGCAGATAGGGGAAGTACATGCTTTACGTTGGAGGTAAACCATGGTGGATATTTTCTGGGCACACGCAACAATAGAAGCTATGTTGGTGGTCATATTATCTATTATGATTAGGTTGACTCTGTGTCATGGTCTGCAGCAATGCTAGAGCACGTAGTTGAGGAAATTGGTTATGCAATGGCTGGTAGAATTAAGTCTCACTACTGCATTCCTATTCTAAACATTGCAAAAAATGGTTTAAGAGAGTTAAAAGATGACCATGCCTTCATGTTTATGGTTACTATGGTGGAGACAGGGAATCATTTCATCAGTCTTTATCTTGATCATGATGACAACTATAGTTTCATAGGTTTGGATGATGTTGTAAATTTCCCAGTAGCATCTTTGCCTCCTGTCATTAGCCCTAGTAAGCTAAGTACCACAAACAAACCTGAAGATGCAGCTAGAAATGATCCTCCTATACCACTTCAAATTGTGTATCCAGCAAGCACTATTCAAGATTCAAATGGAGGAGAAAAGGAAGTTTATTCTTTGGTAGAGTGAGGAGAAGGAAGAGGCGTAACCAACATTGATGAGATCATGAGTAATCCAAGAAGCTGCTCAATTAATCAAGAAGAAGAAGTGAAAGTGATGATGGTGACATGATACATTCAAGAGATTCGAGTTTGAGCCGGCGATTCAGATTATCTTGTCACAAGATGGTGATGATGACCTATATGTGGACAAAGTGAAAGGCAAGAGTGGAGTTGTGAAGAAGAGGAGTGTATCTGTGCAAGAAAAGGTTGGAGCTGAGAAGAAGAAAAAGGAGAGAAGATACACTGGTCAAAATGATAGTGGCAAAGTGAAGCCTGTAATCAAGGAGGATGAGTCAAAGAGTGATGATTTGTGGGGTCCTGAGTCTGATGAGGATGCAGCCCAGATAAGGTTCAAAGCATTCAGAGATGATGATCTACATGATCCCAAGTTTGCAGTTGGTCAAGTATTTGCTAATGTGGAGTTGCTTAGGAAAGCCATCAGAACATATAGTTGTATTCACAGAAAACCAATTAAGCTGCCAATTAATGACAAGATGAGAGTGAGGGCAGTATGTGGAGGCAAGTGCCCTTGGTACCTTTGGGCATCATGTGATTCTAGGACAGGAGCATTTCAGATAAAGAGGTATACAAGTGAGCACATTTGCAGTGGCAAATGGAAAATTGCTGCATTCACTGCTCAATTCATTGCGAAAAGTATGTAGGAAGCTGTAGAGCGGAGCAATGAATGAGTATGAAAAATTTCTCAAGGGTGGTGCAAAAGGATTGGAATATGACACCTTCTAGGAGCAAATTGCAGAGGGCAAAAAGGACTGGAATGAAAGTCATATATGGAGATGAGGAGGAGCAGTACAAGATGCTATGGGACTTTGGAAATGAGATAAAGAGGAGTAATCCAGGCAGCACATTCTGGCTTTCACTAGATGCTAATTCAAGATTCCAACAATGTTACATGTGCCTTGAAGCATGCAAAAGGGGGTTCTTACAAGGGTGCAGACCAGTTATCTTTATTGATGGTTGTTTCCTAAAAACAAGGTACAGAGGACAGTTGCTCACAGTTGTTGGGATGGATCCCAATGATTGCATCTTCCTAATTGTCGTGGCTGCTGTAGAAGTGGAAGATACAGCTTCCTGGACATGGTTCTTAGAGACCTTGAAAGATGATTTAGGAATAATGAACACTAGCCCTTGGACAATCATGTCAGACAAAAAAAAGGTACAAGAAGTACTTCATTTCATTACTTATTAATTGTAAAAGTGTTGCCTGTCAAAACTCACCGGCGGGCAGCGACGAGCAACACGAAGAGCCGGGAGGCTCCCAGAGCGGCTGGTGGGCCCTGGTCCCTCGGTCGACCCAAGAATCTTCCGCCACGCGTCTGTCTTGGTTCGAGGCGTGCCACCGACCTATACCTGGTCGAAGGTGATGGATTGTTCGATTGGTTTCTGCAGTAAACAGTATCGTAAAATTCGAGCCGTGATCGGCTCCCGAGTTTCCATAAATCGGCTTTCGAGCCGATTACCCCATGGCTTTGCATTGGATCTTGTGATAACATGGGGTTTTGCTTAATTACTACAAGCTAAATCGATCTCGATAGTTTGGTGTTTTCACCACGCAACGGAACGTCCCAGCGTAGTTGAGCCTAATAGATCGAAAAGTAGCGAAAACCGATCCTAGAGAAGGCCTAAAACCAACATAACGTCAATTCCCGGAACATCCTCTAAGATCAATAAACCGTACCTTCATTACACGGATCGTTCAACCCGTTTGTGAGGCCAAATCACGTGGATATTAAACTAAACCTTGAGGAACAAGGCACAACTATAACAGATCAAATCGACTTAAGCAGAATCATAAGATGCCACCTTTACACCGGGAGAAGGTGCAAAGGCGGCGAGATAGCTAGAGGTAGCATAAATAAGCAATTATAGTAATGATGTCGATGCTAGCTCTAACAAATCTGGTAAAGATGTTACTCGCCATCAACAAGGCTTGATACGAGTAACACCGGTAACGCATAAGTAAATCGCCTAGATCGCAAGATGCGATCTAGGCAGATGGCACTTACCGAGAAAACCCTAGAAACAAGGGGTGGCGATGCGCCGAGATTGTGTTGGTTGTGAACGTGATTGTCCTCCTTTTCTCAATAACCCTAGGCACATATTTATAGTCCGGAGACTCTCTACTTTTGGAATAACTCTACAACTCTATCTTTATCTAAACATAAACGGAACCTAAAAAAATACGAATCCTACTAAGATACAAAATACACGGGCAATTCAGCCCAAATCTACGCACTAGGCCGATCCAACAACACGTTGAATATATGTATCTTCTAAGCCCATCTTGATCACGGCCCATCCCCTTCGTAGGCCAAAATATGGCGATAACACATGCCCCCCTGGTTTTGGCAATGATAATTCCAAAACCATTCTGTGTTTTTCTTCTCCGGTTTTCCTCTTTTTTTTTATACCGGTTACGTGCGTCGGAAGCGTGGCGGGCAGGATAAATCGCCACGCCACCCCTTCATCATGATGCCCGTCTTCTCAACTCCTCCGCAAGGCATGATTTGACGATTTTGGCGGCAATCTGGAAGCTATGGCATTGAACCGCTCCTTCACTATTCCTCTTTATTTAAATCCGCTGAGCAGTTCAGTCCCCATCTTCCTCCCGTAGCAAAACCCTCTTTCTCCACGGAAAACCCTCTTTCTCGCCATGGCCTCCTCTGCTTCCTCCGATCTCCTCCCACTCCAATAGCCTTAGTGACCGCGAAACCAACTCCAGAGCACCACGGCGGCGTACAACACTCCGCCCCACAATGGTGGGACGAGAAGGGGGACTTTGCCGTCTGGTCGGAGGGCGATCGTCCTCGACAGACGGCGAAGAGAACCTTCGATTCCTCGCCGGCGGGAGGCGGCAGAGGCGGCGACAGCGCCATGTCACAGGATGGCGTCGACTCCTCTGAAGAAGAGGGAAGAAGAGGAGGAGGACCCTCCTCCGAGGAGTACCAGCCGGTGGTACTTCGTGCGGGTCGAGACGACGGCAACGATGAAGACGAGGACGAGGAGGCCCCTACCGGCTTCCTCAAGATGCTGAGCGAAGACGGCCTTGTAGCGGCCGAAGACAGCGAAGAGACGGCGGCGGCAGCAACGACGACCTCGGCCGATTAGGATTTAGTAGTAATGGCGTAGCGATAGCAGCCCTTTTATGTCGATCATCCTGTAAGCAATGATCTTTTGAATGAATGAAACTCTGCTTCCCAAATGTTGCTTCCTTTGCTTCAATTTTGCCGATAACCAAACAAGTCGATGTTTCATAAGCCGATGACCTTTATCGGCTTTCATCATCTTTACTGCGCATATAGTCAAACAAGTTAAATTGCACAAAGCCGACCACCCATCGGCTCCTTCTAAAAAACGTTTGAGGTCAACCTTCATTGAATCACAACGGCCATTTCTTGATGCCGAAACGGTAACCTGCGACTTTTCAAAATAGGCGACTGTGTCCTTCTTTTTTTTCAAAACAGGCGATCCAAACCTCCATGGCCCATCGAAAATGTGTCTGAACGAACAACTATCGACCAGCGGGATGATGATGACGGTTGAAATAATCGAGTTCCGTCGACGCTCTCCATGCCCTCAAGGCATTTCCTTAGTAGCTTGTTGTTTTTTTATTCGGCCGATTTTCAACGCCCCCATATTTTATCGCTAATCGACTTAGCCGATCTCACGATCGGCCCCTCAAGTTTTATTGTCCCATATCCCACATGCTTGGAAAATACTTCTTGAGATGCTGGCCATTGATCCCATCGAAATTTTTCACCGTCCAACCGCTCAAGCATGTACGCTCCTCTTAAAACTTGGTCGACCTTGTACGCCCGTGCCAATTTGGAGACCATTTACCATATGTCGTCCTTAGTACCCAAGGGCAACATGACTTCCCATACCAAATCTCCAACGTGGAACTCCTTTGGCTTCACCTTCTTGTTGTACACGAGCTACTTTCGCCTTGTTCTCTTTATTTTCTCAGCGACCACAGCCTAAGCTCACCACATCTTCCACGCTGTCACTCATCAAAGTTGCATATTCTTCACCGTTAGCTCATTCTCGAAAAGTAACACGTCTCGATCCGGCCGTAATTTCCCAAGGCAATACGGCTTGCCCATAGACCGATGGTACGGAGAGGTTTTTATCGCCCATGGCACGACATGCGATAAGCCCATAAAGCCTCCGATAAAACCTCATGCCAACGCCTAGGGTGCTCATCGATTTTCCTCTTGATCACTTGATAAGACTCGTTGACGCCTCGCTTGCCCATTTGCTTGAGCGTAGTACGGAGATGACCGTATCGTTTAATCCTGTGTCCTCACGAACTTTCTCGAACTCGTGAGAAACAAAAACCGAACCTCCATCGGTTGTGATAGTCTGGAATCCCAAACCTATGAATGACGCGCTCTTTCACGAAATCGATGACATCTTTTGAACTTACTGACTTCATAGGGACGGCTTCCACCCACTTGGTAAAATAATCTGTGATGGCCAAGATCCACATGTGGCCCTTGCTTGACGGAGGATTGATCTTGCCGATCATGTCCATGCCCCAACCTCGGAATGGCCAAGGCTTGATGATGGGATTCATTGCTGATGCCGGTACCATCTGGATTTTTCCAAAAATCTGACATGCTTGACACCCTTTGTAGTACTTAAAACAGTCCTCAAGCATGGTAGGCCAATAAAACCCTGATCTCCTGATCAACCACTTCATCTTATGAGCCGACTGGTGAGTCCCAGTGCGCCTTCGTGTACCTCGTAGGAGCTGATTGGCCTCGGCTGTCCCGCACTTGAGCAATAGCCTTCCGAGTCCTCAGAAACATGTCATCCCCAATAAGCACGCATTCATGGCTTTGTACCTTATCCATTTAGGTGCCCCGAGAATCTTTCAAGTAATTGAAGATATCGGCTCTCGATCGTCTGCTTCTAGGAACTGCACGGACATCGGCTCCTTCTACCATATCCTTGTACCGAAGCTATCTCGCAAGATCGTTCGCCTCGGTATTCTGCGCTGTGGGATCCAAGTGAAGTTGATGTACCGAAGGCCATCACTCAAAGTGCAGCCATAATGGGAAGAGGGACTCGCTCGCACTTGTAGTCCTCCGTGAGTGAAATCACCAACTTGGAGTCTCCAAAATTTCCACCGCTGCCTCCGCCGAGGAGTAACTCCATCCTGCGTATTGCCTCGTACTCGGCTACATTGTTAGTGGGAGAAGTAGACAATCGATAGAGAAGGAAAATGTTGCCCCGGGCGACACGAGAAAATGCCGATGCAGCCATCGTCACAAACCGATCCGTCGAAAAACATAGCCCATGCTTTTATGGACGATGCCGCTATGTTAGTGTTGATCCTCTCGGCAATAAGATCAGCCATACCGTCCCTTAACAGCTTCGCAGTGATACCGGATGTCGAACTCGATAATGCAAACATCCATTTGCCTAATCGGCCTTTTAACATAGGAGCCGATAGCATGTGCTTTATGACGTCCGACTTGCATATGATGATGACCTCTGTGATAGCAAAATGTGGCAGCTTGGTGCATGTAAAAACAAACAGAGGCACAACTTGTCGATATCTGGATACCGTCTCGGCCCAGATCCTTCGCTTATGTAGAATACGACTCGCTCTAGCCCATCATGCACTTGTACCACCACCGAGGCGATGGACGTGTCACCATCGACAAGTAAAGGTAGAACGGTTGTCCGCTGGGGTGGAACTAACATCGGCGGCTTTGTCGATATTCTTTGATTTCGCCAAGGCCGTTGTTGTCGCCCCATGAATTCCTCGTCGACTTTAATTTTCACGAGCCCCATGAACGGCTCTATCCTTCCCGACAGTTAGAGATGAATCGTCCGACGGTTGATCTTGCCAATGAGATCGTAGCTCTTTCTTTGTAGTGGTGGCTTCATTGTTCAGACCGCCTCGACTCTTCAGCCGATCTCAATTCCGCTCATGGACCAAAAACCCAAGAACCGACCGCCACTCAAGGCACACTTCTTGATTCATCCTCGTGCCAAACTTTCTTGTTCGGTCCAGACGCTGGTGTCGCCCAAGTGCCCTTGCGCTGAAGGCACTTGACCACCACGTCATCGATGTAGATTTCCACCAATTTGCCGATCGGATCATGGAAGATATAATTCATGGCCCTTTGATACGTGGCGGCATTTTCGGTCCAAACGTCATGACTACATATTCAAATAACCCCACGGACCACGGGACTCAATGCGATCTTGTGTATGTCTTCCGGAGCCATGAAGATCTGGTTGTACCGGCATTGCCGTCCATGAAGCTCAAAATTTTATGACCAAATGCATTGATCAATGTTTCGCACCGGCATCGGATATTCATCCTTTGGGGTAGCTCTGTTGAGATCTCGAAAATCTATAGCAACACGCCATTGGCGCCCTTCTTCTCTCTGTGCACGATGCTAGAAATCCATTCGCATACCGCATGGTCTCGATCAACTTGGCCAAAGATCTTCTCGACCTCTTTCTTGACTTCTTCCAAAATTTCGCCTTCATTTGTCGTGCTTTCATGTTGAAATGGCGAAATCCTTTTTGAGCGGAGCGATGCTCGATGATGCTCTGTCCAACCCGAGCATCTCTGTAGTCCCATGCGGCGATGGATATTGTTTCAACAGGCTATCATCGGTTCCGCAGACTTGGCTCTAACTTTCTGCGATAAATGTTGGTCGTGGCTTATCCCGGGACCAATGTCGATCTCTTCTAGCTCATCACCGATGTAAACCCATACCCTAGCTTTCCGTCAAATCGACGCTAAACACAGGGCAAACGATGGGTGAGGACAACAAGAATAATTTGGGCCGATCGCCTGAATCGGCCCCCTTCTTGCTTGCATCTGTCAAGAACGGTTTACACCTTATTATTTTACAGTGGCAGAGTATCCCTCTGCTACGACTACATGAACTGCTTGTCGTATGATCGCTGCTTTTTATTTTTTGTGGCCGATCGCAGGGATCGGCCGTACCACGGATGATCGTGGGCTTTTCTACTCTGTAAGGCCAGTGGATAAGACCAGCCTCACCCCGTTTTTTGTAGCTTCAATACGTTCGCAGCCGTCTAGATTGATTCCAGAGATCGGCTCTTGGTCTTCCGCTTCCCAGATGTTCATGCCAGCAGTGGAAACCTCGATAGAATCGTCTGCATGGACGACCTCCACTTCATCCCCGTCCCACTGTATTAGGCACTGATGCATCGTGGATGGAATGCAGCAGTTAGCGTGGATCCAATCCCTTCCTAGCAAGACGGCGTAGGTACTTTTGCTGTTCACGACGAAAAATGACGTGGGTACGGTTTTCCACCTTGCGGTCGGATCCACGTTCAACGCCTTTGCTTCAAGACCGCCGTTGAAGTCGCTTAACGTGGCGTTGGTTTTGATCAGTCCGCAGAGCGCCCCAAACGTCGTAGCATGGAGTATGGCATGATATTGATGCCGCTCCGGTGTCCACCAACATCTTGCCGACGGGTTGTCCATTGATGTAGCCCGGTACTGAGCTTTCGGATGTTTGTAACCCTTCTCACGTGGCTTCAAAGATAACCGCCGGCCGCATCAAGTTGTGCCACGAGTAACTCATCGGTTCTTGGCGCGCAGAATTCTGACGGGAGCACGAACACCATGTTTGTGCCAGCCGATGCCTGTGCATCGGCTTTTATTTGCTTGGGGCGCCACTCTTTCCTTGTCGCGCGGTCCTGCGTCTCCGTAGTCCGCTTACTTTGCCGGCCAGATCGGCCGTGCTTTTAGCGCGTGGAGATCTGCGCTTGACTTCTTCTAAGTTACGCAACCGCTGTACTCACGCTCAGGTGTGTCCGAGTCCATCGGGCACCACCTTGGACGGTGAAACCTGTCTTCTTCTTTGTCATCCCGGCCTCTCAAGGCCCTTCGCCGAGCGGACTCCTTAGGGCGGCTCGAGGTTGGAGAGGTCCTAGACGTCGAACACCGACATCGGCCTCGTGCCCTCCTTTTGTTGTCCACATTACGGGCGGTTGTCGGTAGGCAATCGGCTCATTCCCACGCCCCAGCAATGCTTGAAAAAGGGCAATCCCAATGTTTGTCTGCCTTCCTTCTCTTCGACGGTCCCCTAGCAAGGTGCTCATATCTTCCGCCGTCGTCGTCAAGCGAAGTTGGTCATCTTGGCGCCCATACTTATTAAGGAGATGCGTGGAATGGGGCTTCGATATCGCACTCTCCTCACTTGTTCCTCTGTTAAGTATCGCCCGTTATCGGTAATTGGGCGGCCGCGGACCAGCCTTCTCTCTTTGCCCCGAGAGTGATCGCCTCCTACCTTGTATGCGTGTCATGGTGGTACCTGCACCCAGCCATGTTGACACCGAACGAAAAGTCCATTGACGTCTCATGGAGCGATCGAGTTCTATCATGTTGACACCGGGAACGGGTTCGTGTCCACTTTCATGGCAAGCCGAGGATCGACGGCCTTGCTCTATAGCCATCTGGATTTGGCGAAGCTCCTTGCACTCGTTGGTGGGGTGAGTGAACGAATGATGCCACTTGCGATGGTCTCCCGTTCATCTCCGGGCCGAGGGATTTTGTGGCCTTGGGCAACCTCACCGCTTCTCCTTCAATGAGATCGAATATCCGCTCGCTTTGCTCACATCGGTCGAACCCTCTCGCAGGCCCTTGCTGTTTCACCCATTTACAGGTCACATGATCTGCCCCCCGAGCCCATTCAGCCATGGCCACCTCCTGGTCCTGCGTAGGATCTTCCTCTTCTGCATCGACCAGGCTTATCGGACGTCTGAATTTGTCTTGGTACAACTCGTGGTGGCGCTGCTCATACATCGCCGCCGAGCCATGTGCGCCAATGAGTTGTATTCTACCGAATGCCACGTCCTTGATGGGTGCCGAGGCCTGATCGCCACCGATTGCTTCCTTCTCGATTAAACGAGCCGAGTAACATCGTTTCTTGATGGTCCTGGCGCGGATGTATTCGCCACGCTTTCTCCGCTTCTATCGTACTTGCGCCAGTCTGCAATGCCAGCCTCGGTAGCCTCGAATGGTATTGGATGTGGAACTGTTCTTCTAGTTGCTTCCAGTGCGGATTGAATCGGTGGCGAGGTGTACCACCCAAAGGCTGGTCCTTAGAGATTGTGCAAAAATCTCACGCGATTTGATCCGATGCGAAATCATACCTAGCTGTGCGGTATCGCTTACGTGCTCGATCGAGCTTGACCCTCTCGACCATGAATCTTGAGAACTCAGGAGCTTATATTTGGGCGGTAGTGGAATCAGGTCAAACTCGTGGGGTACGGCTTTGAGTAGCCGATTAGCGCCTTTTTGGCACGGGTTAACCGATCTCTCAAGATGGCGTGATTTGGTCCACTGTTTGAGCTGCAGGGGGTAGACTCTCATGGCTTGTTCGATGGAATACTTGGCTAGCCACGCTGTTTGTCGGCCCATCCCGCACATCGTTGCTCGTGAATGCTCGCTCTCAAGATCCTGCAGAGGAACCCCGCGGACACTCCTGCGTTGCGATCTGGTGGTCGCGCCAAGTTGTTCTTCCGCACGTAGGCACATATGTACCCATGGGATCTCCTTGGGTGGCTCGAACAGGAATTGGCAATCACCGGATCGCCCGCCTTGTAGACAATGTATGCGCTGATCCTGGCGGCTCTGGAGCCGCGAGTGTGAATGGCGATTCTTGGCCTGGTGTGGAGCGGTCTTTCTCCTTGGTGGGTTCCTAAAGTGGGCCCCACGGAGAGTAATCGATGTTTCATGATTTCTGGACCACGCGAACCGCGACCCGCTCAGCGTTCACGGGCTCGTGAGTGGAGGTGTAGAGAATGAGCCACCGTGTAGTTGACCTCCTGTCGTAGAGCTCTGGAGCGTTCCTCCGAAGGAACAGACAGATCCACCTCATCGAGAGCACCTTCGGGGGAGAATCCCTTCCACCTGATGCAGCGTCTGGGTCCTCTCGAAGAGCCGATGAGGTCGGCTTCAAGAGCTCTTTGATCTCGTCATACGCTCAGTGCTCAGCAGGAAGCTCGTCGTCGTGACCGCCTGTTCTCCATCGCAGTCGGACATTGATGTAGACGTTGTTGAATGTCCCACCGTGCGAGAATGTGTTGCTGTCAAAACTCACCGCGGCAGCGACGAGCAACACGAAGAGCCGGAGGCTCCAGGCGGCTGGTGGGCCTGGTCCCTCGACGGCCCGCAAATCTTCCGGACGCATGCCGTCTGTCTTGGTTCGAGATGCCACCGACCTATACCTGGTCGAAGGTGATGGATTGTTCCGATTGGTTTCTGCACGGTAAACAGTATACGTAAAATTCGAGCCGTGATCGGCTCCTGTTTCCACAGAATCGGCTTTCAGAGCCGATTACCCCCATGGCTTTGCATTGGATCTTGTGATAACATGGGGTTTTGCTTAATTACTACAAGCTAAATCGATCTACGATAGTTTGGTGTTTTCACCACGCAACCGGAACGTCCCACGCGTAGTTGAGCCTAATAGATACGAAAAGTAGCAGAAAACCGATCCTAGAGAAGGCCTAAAAACCAACATAACGTCAATTCCCGGAACATCCCCTCTAAGATCAATAAACCGTACCTTACGTATTACCGGATCGTTCAACCCGTTTGTGAGGCCAAATCACGTGGATATTAAACTAAACCTTGAGGAACAAGGCACAACTATAACAGATCAAATCGACTTAAGCAGAAATCAAGCAAGATGCCACCTTTACACCCGGGAGAAGGTGCAAAGACGGCGAGATAGCTAGAGGTAGCATAAATAAGCAATTATAGTAACAATGTGATGTCGATGCTAGCTCTAACAAATCATGGTAAAGATGTTACTCGCCATCAACAAGGCTTCAAGACGAGTAACACCGGCAACGATAGTAAATCGCCTAGATCGCAAGATGCGATCTAGGCAGCATGGCACTTACCCGAGAAAAACCCTAGAAACAAGGGGTGGCGATGCGCCGAGATTGTGTTGGTTGTGAACGTGATTGTCCTCCTTTTCTCAATAACCCTAGGTACATATTTATAGTCCGGAGACTCTCTACTTTTGGAATAACTCTACAACTCTATCTTTATCTAAACATAAACGGAACCTAAACAAATACGAATCCTACTAAGATACAAGATACACGGGCAATTCAGCCCAAATCTTCGCACTAGGCCGATCCAACAACACGTTGAATATATGTATCTTCTAAGCCCATCTTGATCACGGCCCATCCCCTTCGTAGGCCAAAATATAGCGATAACAAAAAGCTATCATCTTACTGAACTGTACTTGCTATCATCCAACTAAGTATCACTTGTTGTGAATTCCAGGGACTTATAAATCTTTGAGAGAGTGTTCCCGGATCATAACACATATTTTGTGTGAGACACATGTGGCACAACTTTCAACAACTATTCAAGGGTGATGTACTAAAGAACCAGCTGTGGAAGATAGCTAGGAGCAACACAGTTACTCTCTATGAGAAGCACATGGATGAAATGAAATTAATTAATTCAAATGCTCACTCATGGTTGGAGAATTTGGATCCAAAGACATGGGTAAGAGCTTTTCAGAGTGACCTGCCCAAATGTGACATCCTACTTAACAACAATTGTGAAGTTTTCAACAAGTAAGCTACCATATATACCTTGCTTTATATTCTATCACTCTTAGACAAGCATAATTGTAGTTCATGATAATTAATGCATTTATTCTATCACATCAGATACATCTTGGATGCTAGAGAACTACCTGTGCTTGCAATTCTTGCAACAATCAAGTCACAATTACAGTCTAGGATATACAACAAAAATAAAGAGAGAATGAATTGGGCTGCTCCTATTTGCCCAAAGATCAGAAAGAAACTAGACAGGCACATTCAACTAGCAAACAATGTTTTTGCAGATGGAGCTGGAGATGGTTTATTTGCAGTAGGTGAACTTGTTGCAGCTAAACCTGTTGACTATGTAGTAGACTTAAAACATAAGACATGTAGTTGCATGAGGTGGCAGAAAACAGGGATACCTTGCCCACATGTAATATCATGCTTAAGGATTGAAGATGCAGATCCAGTCACACTGGTTGACAAATGCTATTCAGTGGAAATGCATGATAAGGCCTATGGAAACATAGTGTACCCTTCTAAGGACAATACATAGTGGCTAAAGATGAATGGAGCTCCAATATTGCCACCTTTATATAGAAAACATGTTGGGAGGCCTACTAAAAGCAGAAGGAAAGCCCCTTATGAGGTAGATACTAGAGGAGGAGGAAAGAAGATGACTAGACATGGTGTAATAATGCATTGCAATCTTGTGGCTTCCACATCATAACATTGCTGGTTGCAAATGGTTGAAAGCTGGCCTTCCTCCACCTACAAGTGCTGATCAGCATTTCCCTACTCAATCATCTACTCAACCAGCTACAAGTCCTGATCAGAAAAGATGAAGGCTGAACTAGCAGAAACCAAATCAAGAATTGTTCTTTGAGAGAGAAGAGAAAGGAAGAAGCTGAGCTAAAGAAGAAAGCTAAGAAAGAGACCTCTAGAATCATTGCAGAGGTTAGAAAAGAGGTAAATGAGAAGAAAAGGAAGGCAGCTGCAGAAAAGAAAGCAATTGCCAAGGTGGTAACTGCTGAAAAAAGAGAAAATCAAAGAGAGATGCTCAAATTGCAGCACAAACTGCAGAGAGGAAAACTGTTGAAGCTAAAGTGATTGTAAACAATGCTATGATGGCAGCCAATGCAGCAGCTACACATGGTGAAATGGAAGATCATCATGTACCTGTTGTTCCTCATCTGTCAAGGACTGAAACCATCCCCATGTCAGAGGTTGTAATAGAGGAAGTGCCAACATCTAGGAGGATGGAGTGGTACTTAGGTGTGAAAGTACCTGGACATGTAGTATCCCCAGAAAATTAGGTGTCAAAGTAGTTTAAGATGTCCATCTAGAACTCTTGCATGAGTTTCTTTTGCAAACCAGACAGCACCACTTCAAGCATAGACTTGATTATTTTGTCATGTGATTTCCAATCTAGTATCACTGTGAATCTTATGACTTATGGAAATGTTGGTTATGAAAATTATGCAGAATGTTCTTTACTTATGAGTGTGACAATTACATAACAGTGTTTGAAACTAGGCCAGAAACTCACATATCAGAACATGACAATATATATCACTGCATTAGTTCATGTTCACATAGATAAGGCCAAAAGGCATCACATACATCAGGTTCACAGACTTGAAATACACCATAACCACATGCCCAGTACACCATTAACTTAAACTACACAATAACCAGAGTCATACACACAACCCTTTCATAGCACACAACACACACATCTGCAAATATGACCCTCAGACCTCACTTCTTCAACACTACAATAGCAACCATAGCAGACAACACACATGCAATACCCACTGCAATCTTCAAAAGAACCTTCATTTCCTCAGTTCCCTAAAATCATCGTGATTGCTCCTCCTGGCCTTGCACATGAGTCACTTTAGCCTCCTTCTTCCTCAACTCTAGTTCTTCCCTCCTATCTTCTGCCCACCCTACAACATCAAACGCAACATCCCCTTGCAGGTAATTGTGCTCAATCAGATAGCCAACGTAATCCAGCTCCCACCACCAAAAGTTGCAGCCAAACTGTGCAAAATCATAACTAAATCAGAACTCCAACCTCGCCAAATCGAGCTCCAACCTAGCCAAATCAAGCTAATTCCTAAGAGCAGATAGACTTACTCCATGGTTTTTACACTTGTAGTAGATCCATCCTGGGTGGTCCGTCGTCCCCGAGCGGGCTTCCTTATCTTGACGCAATCGGGCAACCGATGAGGGGAATCGGAGGACCCGCGCAGCGGAGCGCCTGCGATGTCGAGCTTCTTGTTGGACATGGCGGAGCAGCTCGCTAGCTAGGTCGTCGTTGGTCCCTCCTGTGGCGGCCACTCTCTGCCAAGCGATAAGCATCTATGGCGGCGCCCGATTTATGTTCGTGGCAAGCGGGGAGCAGCGGGTCGGAATGACCCGGTTTCGGTCGGACCACGAGGGTTAGTACCAGGTGGGGGAATTTGCAAAAAGAACCCTCCAAACATCCTTCTTTTCAAAACTTACCCGTCTCGTCATCTGACAGTGGGACCCGAGTCACTCTATACAACACTATGTATTGTCCAGTGACCACGCGTGACGCTCTCCTGCGAGTTCGGTGACCGTAACTTCGTATTTTCTGAGTACATTGACCGTACTAGGTTTCCTAAGCAAGTTCAGGTACTAACCATGGATTTAACTCTAAAGAGTTGGTTGGTGCGGGAATGGGTTGACGCGTGAAGCGAGTAGCGACGCCGCCTGGGTGACCGCACAGGGTGGGAAATAGGGGTGACGTGGCTTCACAAGAAGGTAGAAAAATCAAGTAGTGGGAACTCCTATTAAGATATAGAAGATTAGGAGCGGTGGTGTGCAGCATTCACATGTTAAACATCCAAGGAACACACTGGCAAAATGTAACACCCTCAGAATCGGACCTATGCAAGTTTTAGCGAAACCCGCCAAACCCGCATAGAAACGATTCAAAGGTGCCCACCAGGCACTTTCGTGCGGGTGGAAAACGAAGTAATAACATTACACAACAGTCCTCGATGGGACCCAAGCAGATATATATACAACACGACTCCATGAGTCAAGAATACAGATATAATATACAAAGATCCAAATCACCTTGAAAGCGATAGGCGTCCAGCTACGGACAAGATGCAAATGGGGCTAAGACGAAGAATAACCAATGGCGTCCATAACCTGCCGGGCCAAGCGGAAGGGTAACCACCTAACGACGTCGATCTCAAAACCTGCTTAAACAAAAGGGGTGCGACAAAGGGCAAAGAAAAAAAGAAGGGCGTCGATCTTGAGGCCGATTACGGCGAGGCTAGAATTCGGCGGTCCTCGCCTACATAGGTATGGTGGACTGAAGCGGCAGCAGCAGCACGCACTAAACAACCTATAGAGACTCGATACAACTGACGGTTATCAGAGAGGGGTAAAGAAGACCTATCCGGATCCAACCTAAGGCTAACACCAAACAAACCCATCCTGGTGTTTCCCCCTCGAGACCAAACGAGGAAGTCAACCGAGGAACTCACACAGTTGGCAGTTTTATTTATTCAGTTATCGTTGCAGCAATTACTAGTCAGGTTTAGATAATCATCCTGATAAAGTAAGCAGTGGGCACTTTTAGTTAACCATTCCGTGATAGTGGCAACACTTACTAGTCAGATACAATTAGCATGAGATAACCCTTAAACCCAGCAGTTGTTGTTACTTTTATTCAGCCATTCCGTTGTAGTTGCGAAACTTACTAGTCAGGTACAATGGTATAGCGACACTCGAACAAGCAATTGTGGGTATTAATTAGCCATTCCATTATAGTGAAGCTGATTACTAGTCATTATAAAGTCAAATTTATAGCAATAAACTTTAGTTATGCTTGTCTATGATCGAGATCTGTGCTCCAAGTCGTCCATATCCGCGGACACGGCTTTGAGAAAGTTTTACCCGGCGGGTGCACCAATAGCAACACACGCTCGATCAACCTCGGAAAACCAAATCAAAACCCAACGAGGCTTTCACGGTGAACAATCACAGGATTGAAATATTTCAGGGGCCACCCTTAAGTAGATCCTCAGCGAAGCGGTGACTCGAGACGGAGTCAAGGTTTGGGTAGCCAATTTGTGAGCAGGGAACCCGAAAGTGTGGCTGGGCTTGTCGACACCAGAATCGTGTCCCGATCCTAAGCGATGCAGTGTGCTCCTCGCTGTCGTAAATATATAAGTAGCATGGCATAAGTACAGGATCGTAAATAAAACCTCAAACTAGTTTGTGGCCCCAAGAAATAAGACTGAATCAAGCTTTGGCTCAGGGGGGTCCCATATACCTCCCGGATGTGGATAGCGCGATAAATCAAGAGCAGTATCAAGTACGGGGTCCTCACGGGACACAAGTGGGCGTTCGGAAACCAAATATTTTCTATCACCCACCGATGCCTCTGCTTACTTCGATTTTAGTTGTTAAACAGGAATTAAAGTGAACGATAAGTAAAGCCATGATCATCTCCAACAACAACATGCGGCAATACATCAACAATTGTGGCACTGAACGACACGCATACACGCCGAGCAAGCAACTACGCATAAGTCCAACTACCTACCAAACAACGGGTAATAGGATGTGTCCAAGGCAATATGAGGCTGCGAGGAATATCCAGAGCGAAGCTAGAGCATCGCCACGAGATAGCAAAAGATCAACAGGAGGAAGTAAATACTATAAAGTAAGATAGGTAGAAAGGGGAGATGCTGCTTTGAAAACATGGTCGAAGGTTCATCCGAAGATCGGAAGCTCACATCAACTCAACGGCCCAATCATGAAGAAGCAAAACACTAGAAGAAACACCGGATGCACTATTTAATACAATGGCAGAAGATCGGCATGATGCATGTATGATGCATGGCATGGCAAGGTGCGATGCAATTAGGTCATATTAAGTGGAACCGGGGTCCCGACAATTAGATATATGGTTCTAGTTGTTTATCCACCCATAAATTAAATGTTGTTTTAGCATGGCAAAAGATAGTACCGGGTTCGCTACACCAATTTAAATGAGGCCAATATAAGGCTAGGTTTGCCCGCATATGGGCCCCATATTTAATTATTAGGTGAATCGGCATAAGACCCCCAAACCAATGATATGCATGCGAGATGAATGACAATTTAATATGCGACAAGGTTATATTTTATTTATAAAATAGGGTTTGCGGGAAGGGGTTCACACATAGGGGTCTCGACGGTCTTGGGGTTCCGGGTTGGGGCGCTCTCGAGGATCACGGATCTGGGGTTGAGGGTCGACAGGCGTTCTCGGATAACGGTAGGTCTTGGCGTTCGAGGATGGGATTGGTGGTTCGACTTCACTTGTCGGTCTGGGACTCGGTTCGATAGATCTTGGCCATGTCGAAGTTCTTGCGGAGGTTCGTCGAGGTTCACCGTCCCAGACGGTCTTCATATGGTAGATCTTGTCGCATCCGCGGTCTTCGGATCCGGGGGAAGTACTCGGCGTCCTCGAGGAGTACTTGACGCATCCGGGGTGAGTGCTTGTCGTATCCGCATCGGCGTTCTTGGCGTTCGGGTTCTCGATTCCGTATTCGGGGCGAAGGTCTTGTCACATGTGGGGTCGTCGGGATCGGTCTTCGGGGTCTGGGCATCTTATCCATGCTGGAGATCTTGTCGGCCGTTATTTTTGGTGATCCTTGTCCGATTTGTCGTGGCCACCGAGGAAGATCATGTCGGCCGTGACGGTGGTCTTGACGGTTCCGGGAGGCGAACTTGTCGGCACGGGGTTCGGTTTTCGGGTCCGGAGCTTGGCGTCCTTCGGATCGGTCTTCGGGCATGTGCCAGCGGGTTCCAGGAGGCAGAGCTTGGCAAAGCGAGGGGACTTGGCGGAGACGGAGCCCACCTCAAAGACTAGCTCGTCTCCATCGGCGCGGATCCCGTGATTGACCACCAGCGAAAGAAGTCCTTGACGCTGATGCCACTGAGCCCGGAGATACGACCGTCGGAGGGCGTTGAGGAGGTGGCTCAGCGTGACAGAGGCCAAGGCGGCGACTTGGGCGAAGCTTGGCGCCAAGGCGGAGACGGGCAGCCTTCAGGCGGGGATTACGCGTCTGGGAGAGGAGGCTGACGCCGGCGGAGTCTGCGGCGTCGCGGAGGGGAGATGCGGGCGGCTGGCCTGGCCACGGCTCATGGGCGGCGGGGTAGGCGAAGCTCGCCAGCGGAGCTGCGGGTCGGAGAGCCGCAGGCGCGGCCGGGCGCGCGGAGCGAGCCGAGGGGCTAAACGCGACGGGCGCGGAGGCGGCGCCGGGCGCACGGAGGAGGACGGGCGACGGAGGCGGATGCTGAGGCTGGGCGGGCGGCGGGAGATCAAGGCGAAGAAGCCGGCGGGAGGCCGGGCCAGCGAGCGAGCGAGGCGGGCGTGAGCGCGGGCGAGCGCGGCCGGGAGCGCGAAGAGAGGCCATGAGGGAGCTTCTGGCGCGGAGGGAGCTCTGGCAGGCTGCGAGCTGGGGAGAAAGGTGGAGGGAGGGAGGAAGATGGTGGGGAGGAGAGAGGAGCGGCGGAGCGAGCGGGGTGGGCTGCGCGAGGAAGGAGAAGGTGGGGCAGCACGGGCCCAGTGCGGGCCAGACGGTTTGGGTGGGGCGGGCGTGGTGGTGCGTGTGGTGAGAGAGTGGGGGTGAGGATTGGGATTGGGATTGGGTGAGAGAGGAGGGAGAGAGGAAGAGAGGTGACGTGGCCGGTTCTGAGTGGTGGGAGGGGTGAGGGAAGGTGAGGTGGCGCGAGGGGAGTGGCCGGGGTGATGTGGAGGCAAGGGTTGGGGTAGATAGTTTGGTAGGTTAGGATTATGGGTGGGACTGGTTGGACCGTTTTAAAATCTGGGTGGTCGGATCGATCCCCGCTCGATCGCCCCCACTAAAATAATATAATCTTTATTTGTTTTATTAACACCATTTGCAAACCGATAGCATTCAAACAAAAAATAATCCGGAGGCCGGCTTTGCATTTGAATTAAGATGGGGCGTTTGGAAAACAAATCGGGCTTTGCGAAAATAGTTTTCGAAAAACAACATATGATGATGACGATGCAATGCACAAATTCAACGCGATTTTCTAGTAGTGGTTTTTGCGGGATGCCACAATTCGAAACCACTAACAATGGATCTCGCCCTCGAGATCCGCCTCATGGTACCGGAAGGAAGGCGGCGATCTGAATCTTCTCGCTTCGTGTAGATCCTCGCGACACCACTAACGAGGGTTCATCCTCCATCTTGAAATCGGCGACACCACCAACAAAGGGTCGTTGTTCCTGATCATCGAGAGAACACTCCGGAGAAACAAAGGACGAAGGTAGAGGTATCAAACGATAAGGCCACCTCTAACTTCCATGGACGGAGTACAACTGCTGGATCCACTGATTCGACGTACAAGAGCGAATGATACGAGCAGTGGTAGGGTAGCTACTCCATCCCGCACTCAAACCATTACTCTGCACGCGAATAGACGGATCATGCAACCAACTCTCGGAATTAGACTGAAGATCTCGACAAGCGAGGTTCAGGAACAAAGGAATGTTGCCAGCAGAAATCGTATGAAAGACACACTGATTAGGTTCCGCGATGGTTCCATTGGCATGAACAACACATGCTCAAGGTTAACTCCAACTTCACCAAAGCTCGTCCTTCTCATATGTTTTTCAACGACACTGATATCCAGCAAGGAACACATATGGATAAGGAGCTCAAGAACAAAAGATTGGAGGAAGGGTACAACAGACAAGTTGCAGATTGCTGATCGTAGCACCTCCGTTGCAAGAGGGAGAAAGCGAAACCCTGAAGGTACGACGGAAACCCAACCACGAGAAATCCTGGACTCGAAGAGAGAGAAGAGCGTGGATTTAAAACACGCAGAGGTAAGAGGATAATAGCAGAGGGTAAGGAGTAAAATCAGACCTAATCAGAACTATCCAACCGATTTTGCAAAAATAGTTTTGACACTCTACTTCGGCCGTTAGCTAGGTTATCCTACAGGCTGGACTTGTGGGTATCGCAACCGCGAGCTCGATACCACTCAGAACACCCTCGATCGGACCTATGCAAGTTTTAGCGAAACCCGCCAAACCCGCATAGAAACGATTCAAAGGTGCCACCAGCACTTTAAATGCGGGTGGAAAACGAAGTAATAACATTACACAACAGTCCTTGATGAGACCCACAGAGCAGATATATATACAACACGACTCCATGAGTCAAGAATACAGATATAATATACAAAGATCCAAATCACCTTGAAAACGATAGAGCGTCCAGCTACGGACAAGACGCAAATGGGGCTAAGAGCCACAAGAATAACCAATGGCGTCCATAACCCTGCCCGGCCAAGCCGGAAGGGTAACCTCGCTAACGACGTCGATCTCAAAACCGCTTAAACAAAAGGTGCCGACAAAGGGCAAAGAAAAAAAGAAGGAGCGTCGATCTTGAGGCCAAGACAGCGAGGCTAGAATTCGGTCCTCACATAGGTATGGTGGATCAAGCGGCAAAGACGCACTAAACAACCTATAGAGACTCGATACAACTGACGGTTATCAGAGAGGGGTAAAGAAGACCTATCCGGATCCAACCTGAGGCTAACACCAAACAAACCCATCCTGGTGTTTCCCCCTCGAGACCAAACGAGGAAGTCAACCGAGGAACTCACACAGTTGGCAGTTTTATTTATTCAGTTATCGTTGCAGCAATTACTAGTCAGGTTTAGATAATCATCCTGATAAAGTAAGCAGTGGGCACTTTTAGTTAACCATTCCGTGATAGTGGCAACACTTACTAGTCAGATACAATTAGCATGAGATAAACTTTAAACCCAGCAGTTGTTGTTACTTTTATTCAGCCATTCCGTTGTAGTTGCGAAACTTACTAGTCAGGTACAATGGTCGCAAGCGACACTCCGAACAAGCAATTGTGGGCAGTATTAATTAGCCATTCCATTATAGTGAAGCTGATTACTAGTCATTATAAAGTCAAATTTATAGCAATAAACTTTAGTTATGCTTGTCTATGATCGAGATATCGCTCCAAGTCGTCCATATCCATGGACACGTCTTTCGAAAGTTTTACCCGGCGGGTGCACCAATAGCAACACACGCCGATCAACCTCGGAAAACCAAATCAAAACCCAACGAGGCTTTCACGACGAACAATCACAGATTCAGAAATATTTCAGGGGCCACCCTTAAGTAGATCCTCAACGAAGCGGTGACTCAGAGGGAGTCAAGGTTTGGGTAGCGGTACAGGAACGATCGGGAACCCGAAGTGTGGCTGGGCTTGTCAACACCGCGAATCGTGTCCCGATCCTAACATGATAAAGGTGCCTCGCAATCGTAAATATATAAGTAGCATGGCATAAGTACAGATCGTAAATAAAACCTCAAACTAGTTTGTGGCCCCAAGAAATAAGATGAATCAAGCTCGCCTGTGGGGTCCCATATACCTCCGGATGTGGATAGCGATAAATCAAGGAACAGGTATCAAGTACTCGGGGTCCTACGGGACACAAGTGGGCGTTCGGAAACCAAATATTTTCTATCACCCACCGATGCCTCTGCTTACTTCGATTTTAGTTGTTAAACAGGAATTAAAGTGAACGATAAGTAAAGCCATGATCATCTCCAACAACAACATGCGGCAATACATCAACAACTGTGGCACTGAACGACACGCAACAACACTTGAGCAAGCAACTACGACGCGCAAGTCCAACTACCTACCAAACAACAGGTAATAGGATGTATCCAAGGCAATATGAGGCTGCAGGGAATATCCAGGGAACGAAGCTAGAGCATCGCAACACAGATAGCAAAAGATCAACAGGAGGGAAGTAAATACTATAAAGTAAGATAGGTAGAAAGGGGGGAGATGCTCGCCTGAAAACATGGTCGAAGGTTCATCCGAAGATCGGGGCGAAGCTCACATCAACTCAACGGCCCAATCCGCGAAGAAGCAAAACACTAGAAGAAACACCGGATGCACTATTTAATACAATGGCAGAAGATCGGCATGATGCATGTATGATGCATGGCATGGCAAGGTGCGATGCAATTAGGTCATATTAAGTGGAACCGGGGTCCCGACAATTAGATATATGGTTCTAGTTGTTTATCCACCCCGCAAATTAAATGTTGTTTTAGCATGGCAAAAGATAGTACCGGGTTCGCTACACCAATTTAAATGAGGCCAATATAAGGCTAGGTTTGCCCGCATATGGGCCCCATATTTAATTATTAGGTGAATCAGCATAAGACCCCCAAACCAATGATATGCATGCGAGATGAATGACAATTTAATATGCGACAAGGTTATATTTCATTTATAAAATAGGGTTTGCGGGAAGGGGTTCACACATAGGGGTCTCGACGGTCTTGGGGTTCCGGGGTTCGGGGCCGCTCTCAGGGATCGACGGATCTGGGGTTCGGGGTCCGACGGAAGCGTTCTCGGATAACAGAGGTAGGTCTTGACGCGTTCGAGGATGGGCTTGGTGGTCGACTTCACTTGTCGGTCGGACTCGTTGCGAGAGATCTTGGCCATGTCGAAGTTCTTGCGGAGGTTCGTCGAGGTTCACCGTCACGGTCTTCATATGGTAGATCTTGTCGCATTCGCGGTCTTCGGATCCGGGGGAAGTACTCGGCGTCCTCGAGGAGTACTTGACGCATCCGGGGTGAGTGCTTGTCGTATCCGCATCGGCGTTCTTGGTGTTCGGGTTCTCGATTCCGTATTCGGGGCGAAGGTCTTGTCACATGTGGGGTCGCCGGGATCGGTCTTCGGGGTCTGGGCATCTTATCCATGCTGGAGATCTTGTCGGCCGTTATTTTTGGTGCTCCTTGTCCGATTTGTCGTGGCCACCGAGGAAGATCATGTCGGCCGTGACGGTGGTCTTGACGGTTCCGGGAGGCGAACTTGTCTGCACGGAGTTCGGTTTTTGGGTCCGGAGCTTGGCGTCCTTCGGATCGGTCTTCGGGCATGTGCCAGCGGGTTCACTACAAGGAATGTGTCAAACTATGACGTTTTGGTAGTGACCCTGAATGAAATCGTCATAAATTTATGACGATTCTACACTAGATGGTCGTAAGCTATTTGGGAGGGCCAAATCCTTATTAAACTATGACGATTTCGTGAAAAACGTCATAATTTCTATGGACAAAATCGTCATAATTTCTAGAGAGGTTGAGATATTAGAGAAGGTCAATATCAACCGTAGGATGTAAACATAATGAACGGATGGATGGTGAAGTATGGAAACTTGTTGTGTGGATCGGTGACCTGGCATCCAGCGCGCGCATAGTGGCAAATATTTGGCGCACACCAGCCGCGACCCTCTATCCTCTAACCCTAACCCTTATCTCCCCGCCACACCGTCTTTCTCCCTCGCTCTTCTCCTCCGATGGATCCACAAGCACCACCCTATCCTCCTCTCCTCATCAGCACTCGATGGCCACCGTATCGACTCGATGCCGCAGATCCCTATGGCGGCCGCGGTATCCTCCTCGATGCGGATCTCGCTTGGGCCTCAAAGATAGTGCCCTAGTAGATGGCAGCGGTGCTCCATGGTTGGCGATGGGGTGTCCAGCCATGCCCGGCGCTGGGAGAGCCACCAAGCTCGTGCAGACGTCCGGTGACCTCGATGTCCGCGGATCTGGGAATCCCGGCCGCCACGCCGACGGCGGCACCGTAGCTCCACACCGGGATCCGGTGAGCATCACGGCACGCATCCGGAGCATGACGAACACATCCAACATCTCGCTTTGATTCGCTGATCTCACATTTTTCTTGTCGCTTTTCAGTCCGGACGCTGCGGACTCGGCAACGACAGTGTGGGCACATCCTAGTGCCAGATCACGGCGGCGACGGCAGATGGGGACCCAATCAAGCGCGGCGGCAGGTGGGGCGCCAGATCGAGGGTGGCCTAGGAGGAACCTAGGAGGATCAGCGAATGGGGGCAGACGGGCCTAGGAGGAACCTTCACACCTGACGGGGGAACATCAAAGTCATCCATCTTCGACGAGGTATTCACCTCCTCTCAGAATCTCTCGGCATCAACAAGATCGACGCCAGCAACCCACGCATCACCGAGATCGAGGCCATCAACTTCTGTAAAGGCAAGTACTTAACACCTAGATATGATCATGCGACTTCTGTAACTTGTGTTTTTGCATCTCCCTCTGGCCTACAAACCTTGTTGCGCTAGATGCAATTCTCGGTGCATCTCCCTGTGGCCTGCAAACCTTATTGAGCTAGTTCCTGTCATGTGTTCTTGTTAGTTCATGCCTATAAATATGGGTTGTTGTATTACCAATAGCTAATTATGACCTGATAGTGGAATAGGCTGTTGTATCATCCCATTATGTCCTGATGCTGCATGATATTGTTTTGCATACTTACTTGGTTCTTCCGGATTCCATTTACAGGGTAGTTGTCATATGTGTAAAGTGTGATCTGTTAAAAAGAAGAGGTTGTAATAATGTTGTTTTGATTTTGTTAATAAGATGTTGTTCCCTGTTAGCTTCATTATTTGCATCTCCCATTACAAGAGCATAATAGCTCCTTTATTTGTCAGTGGTTTGATTCGATGACTCATGGTAACATCGATAATAAGAACAAAATATTACTAGTGTTGACAATGTTCTTTGGCATATATTTTAATTGACATGTGACATTCACAAGATACATGCAACACCTTTCAGTGCAGTAGTACATAGCATGCCAAGGTTGTTTTGTCTGCACACATCAATGTCTATAATCTTTTGCACTTCTTATAGGTGTGTCTGGTCACATCTTCTTGTATCGAGTCACTGTTTTTTTGTGTGTACTGAAACAAATAAGGTCAGATGAAGGTAATATGTGCTCAGAATGTTGCAAATCTGTCCAGCTTCACTCAAATAACTAGATGATCTCCTTAGTACTCAAATGGCAACTGGGCTTTTAATTATTATTATTCTATGAGTTTTGCTGCTATATTGTTGGGTCTACATTGCTTCAGTAATAGAGCACACATGCAGTTAGTTAGCCTATCCTATTCTCCGCTATGTGACATCCTATATAATTTGTACATCGTGTGATGCTATACTAAAATCCTTTCTCAT
The DNA here is from genome assembly GCA_030063025.1 of Avena longiglumis. NCBI lineage: Eukaryota > Viridiplantae > Streptophyta > Magnoliopsida > Poales > Poaceae > Avena > Avena longiglumis. The sequence goes on along the minus strand of CP125976.1, from coordinate 39,485,443 downwards.
TTGCAAATCTACCATGTCCACTATGATGTGCAACGAGAGATAGGGACGGGATAGGGGACTTTGATTGCACAAGGACAAGGCGAAATGGAAGTCCCCGAGGGGCAAACCTATTGCCATTCCTATCCATGGCACCGCTTCTCGATCTCTCTGGATTAGATAAGTCTTTAGTCTATCCTTATCTTTATTACTTGTTTGATTTGCTTGCGCACTGTTTCTTCTTCATGATACATGCAAACCATGTTTTAATTGACTTGGAGGTCCTCTCAGATTCTCTCTTGTAGGAAATTCATGACATACTTGTTTTAGTTTCTCATCCCTATGTATTTAACCGGTGTTACTTGTTTATGAGACTTTGAGTCTCTCATACATTCCATTTGGAGTCTTTGTTGCATCCCATTGATCAGGCGTTCTTGATGTAAAATCCCATTGGTGAGGGTGTTCTTGATGAATCTAGTAGGAGAGTAATGTTTTCTTTTGAGCACCTCGATTGCATAATTCTTGTTTGTTTGTACCAAGGATCGTTATTTTCACACAATTAATTGTGTAGATAAAACTTATATGTTGTGATTATTGTTTTTATATCTAGATGTCCCATGTATGTCGTTCACTCCATTCTTCCCACACTCATCATTTAGACTGTCATATTCTATGAATCCAGGTGGCTTCATTAAATGTTTGGAAATCCAACGACTAGATGGACCCTTAAACACTTAATATTTTCATGCAAGTATCTCTTATCCGTAATAAATGCATGGCATCTTTATGTCTCCTGATTGTTACCCCGAAAGTTGTGCTAGCTCTCTAACTCTAATTTTTTTGTATCCCGATAATGCCGTAAGCATCGTGAGAGTGTTTTTGATGACAACAAGGCAAAGATGACAAACTGGAACATGTGGCGGACCAGATTTAGAACAAGGCGGGGAAGGTGAGATGAACTAAAATTAAGTCTTGAATAATCACATACAAACAACCATTTGGATGTCGTCTAAATAAAATGTCACATGTTTGCTTTCTACTTAATTGTGCATCGAGAAGCAGTCTTTGGTACATAGCTTATGTTTGTATATTATGGATACATGGTCTGCATTTATAGCTACTGGTACATAGCTCGTGTTCATGTGCAATATACTATATGATGGTCAAAGTTCCATGCCTTTTCTAAAAGTATTGTCTTCCATTTTGGATCTATCAAGTTTTCATGTGGTCAGCATGCGATCTATCAAGCTCCTGTGGTTTCTTCAATTAATTTGCACATGCACGCAGCCTTCCTTAATGGCTAATCATATGGTGGCATGTTCTATAACTGCAGGTGTGCGCATACCGAACGCCTTATCTTTGCCGGGAAGCAGCTGGAGGATGAGTGCACGCTCGCCAACTACAACATCCAGAAGGAATCCACGCTTCAGAAGGTATAGCATGACTCATGTGATTGTACACTGTTGTGCCAAGATAACCCTACTTCTATTTTGCTTCTTTGTTATAGCATAGCTAGACCTGTTGCTTGCATGGCTATATATCAGAAATAGAATTGTCGTGGTAGTGGCACGGCAGATGCCATGGGTAGGCTAAAGTATAGGGCCAATGGATGCTAGTGGGATCTGGGGAGGGTAGATGCAACTGTCTTTACACTCAAGCTGCCAAAGTGATGAACTTTATTTCTCTCTCGATGTGTTACAAGTGCTCCTAGAGCTGTTTACAGGGGAACTATGTGAATCTCCCCAGCCTAACGTTGCTAAAAGACTCTCTTTCCCTCGTGGTCCAGACCCCTTATAAAGGGGTGCCTTGGGTGCCCTTAGTGCGGACGGGGCAAGCATATTCGAGGAATATGCTTGTCCCAAAGTGGTAATTCGGCGGCCTCCTTTCCCTGTCTCCCTTCCAATGACGGCAAAGCTCCAGCGGCCCCCCTTCAAGGCCTCGGGCTCCAAGACTGTCACCTCCGTGACCTCCTTCGCCTCCGTCCCTGGCCTCCTTTTCTCTTGCGCTTGGCCCTGTCAGATTCCTTTTAGCTCAGCTATGGTTTGACCCTAAGCTTCTCCTTCTCCGCAAGCTTCAGATAACTCGGCCTTACCTTGTGTTATTCGCCTGCCTCACCGCATGAAGATCATTTGTGTAACCCGCTGAGTTTCTCATTAACTCGCCAGTAACCACTTTATACCTATACGTGAGCTTCTTGCCTCCGTTCATCGGCCGACATATACATGATTCGCCGACCTAGGCCGTAGCTCGGCAATCGACGGGACAAGACTGCCTTTCCCGCCTCTCGACCTACCCGAGGTTAACCCCGACATTAGTCCCCGGCTGGTGTGGCCTCACAATTACTTTGGCCGGGTTATATCGCTTCAACACCTTCTTTAGTCTTGTTTCCGTGCACGGCCTCGTCCGAGGTTCTCGCTCCTTCCATCATACGCTAAGTCCCACGTGTCACCCCATCATTGCTTTTCTAGTTTTTAGGTCCTCTTATAATACTTACCGACAAGCCACGAACCTCAGACTGGCCGCGCCGCCACGACGCCGTGAGTCGCCTCCGCTTGGGATTGTAACAACTTTTCTGCTTCAGGCCTCGGTGTGGCTCCATTCACCGTCATGCTGCTACTCCACGATCTACGGGTAATCGCCACACCCACGATCCCACTCCTTGTTCATTGCTTTGTCTATAAAGTGGGAAATGCGCCCTCAGGTTCATCTTTCCCATTACCGTCTGCTCTCCTTCTTCCTTTACTTGTGTGCCTCCTTGCCGCTCCGCCGCCGCTCACCAGCCAGAGTTTCCGCCGGCGAGGATTCTACCGCGCCGCTCGGCCTTTCCTTGCCCGCGTTCTACGGCCGTTGCCCCGCCGCCGGTGAGTTCTCTCTGGCCATCTCGCCCTAGATCGATCCGACTGCTGCCGCCCGGCCGTTTCTCCTCTTCTCGCCATTGTTTTGCTAAGCTCCGACGGGCCTCGTAGCTCTAAGCTCTCCTCCGCCGCTTTTCCTCCGCGATCTCTCCGCGGACCTATGTCTAGTTCGTCACGGTGCTCTAGTTGAGGACGGCGACGCCGCTCGGCGAGCGTGGATCGTGGCAGGGCTCTTCGCCACACGCCGCGAGATTGAGTGGCTCCTCCGAACTCGTCAGATTCTGCCGAGGTTTCTGTCGTCTACCCGGCATAATCCTCTCCAGCTTCTCGAGAAGGCGAATATGTGGTTTTCATGTCCCACTTCGCCATGCTTTGGTCTCCTCTTAGCGATTTTGCTAGAGAATTTCTTGATTACTTGACCTTCACCGCATCACCTTCCCGCAACGCCATAGCTTCTTTCCGCTTTCATCTCAGCCGAGGGTTACTTGACTGTGGCCATCAGTACATGTCTGGTCGAAATTCTTCCAGATTCGCTCCAACGTCGTTCCCGATAAATCTCTGCATCCTTCCGAGAAGTTGCTCACCCAATGTGGGGCGGCATCCATCACACCTCGGAGGCAATCCGTGTTCCCCGTGTTACCGGGTTGGAGTCGTGTAAGAAATGGCACAAGTCCTTCTTCTACGTCAAGAACAGAGGGGCGGAAGACAAGATTCGGCTCCCCCCATTCTCAATTGGCCCCCCTTCCAAAGTGAATTGGCTCTATAACCCGAAGAAGACTCATGCCCTGGCCGAGGCCTTCGAGATTCGGCTGAAGGAGTTCATTCGGGCCGGGTTATGCGGAGAAGACCTGATGGCAACTTTTATCAGTAGCCGGATCTGCCCCTTCCAACAAAGGACCCACAAGCTGTGCTACATGAGTGGTCCCCTGGACCCTAACCGAGTCTCGACCGTGGAGTTGGACAACTACCTTATCTCGTAAGCTGCGTCGAGCTATTTTCAAGACGGAGATGCTCGATGATTGGACCTGGGGTTGAAACCGTTCACCCGCGACAATCCGCCTCCCGAGGTAAGCCCAATCTTCATCACTCTATTTTTCCTCGCTTTTAGAGTCTGGTTTTCATGATTTTCTCCCTGTCATGCAGAGGTTCACGAACAAAAAGACGAGGATGCCAAGTTCTGCGGCTCCCCGCCCGCAGATAGGAGTACCCGGATCTCGGGCGAGCCGGACTCGAGGAGTTCGTCCTAAGTCGATCCCGCTCGCCGAGCTCATGGCAAAACCTCAAGCAGAGGAGGAAGGTGATTCAACGAGGTCCAAATTCTTGAGGTAGTTGCCGCCATGCCTATTTCTTATGCATTTCGCTTCGCTTTCCCACTAATCCGGCCGGCCAGTTCATGACGAACCTATTGCTTCTCGGCCTCCGTTACCTCGGGAAACGCTGGCTCGCCGATGCCTCGGATGCGTTCCTAAGAAGCGAGTAAAGAAATCCGCTCGAATCCTCCCAGCGCAAGACTATGCCCGGTTGCCGGGTAAGTTCTTTTGCCTATATTTCTCGCTTTCTTCTTCTGCTTCTCATTCGACGAATCTTCTTTCTTATTTTTGCAGCCTTCCGTCTGTTAAACCCGGCGGTCCTAGTATGACTAGCCGTCCGATTCGCCGCCATCTCCTCCTCCCGCCGATGACACGAGAGTTCCTAGTCCTATTCGCCCCGCTTCCCCCCGCTCGATAATTCGCCTATTCGACGTGATGCCCCGAGATCTCTCCCATTGATCTGGATCCGATCCGCCCTCCGACGTTTTGTTGAGCCACTGCCTCTATGGGCCCCAGCTACAATTGAGCTTCCATCTACTCCGCAGTTCCTACGGTCACTCCGACCGCCGAGAAGATCGCTACCCCAGCGCCTCTGCGAGCTTAACCTCATCGATCCTAAGGATTCCGTCCTACCTCGAGGCGCAACTTCCTGCCGGTGCCTCTTCTAAGGAGAACGTGTTATTGCCGCCAAGACCTCTTCTCGAAAAGTCTTGCTGCACCTCTCACCAAGTATTGCAGAGGCATGCGCGCGAAAGGAGTCAGATTCGCCAAAGGCATCATTCGGCCACCGCGCAACACTCTTCATAAGAGTCTGCGCGAAGTCGTGGTTGGACCGCCGCCGGGCAAAGTTTTAACCCGACAACTAGCGGTATGACCTTGGAGCGCTGTTGAATTGCCAATAAGCGGAATGTCACGATCAGTTTGAGGGCAATCCGATCAACCAACCCTTCCAAATTTCGACATCGGTGGCCGCTCACCAAGCCGCCCATTTATCATTGATACTGAACAAGATGAATGCGGTAATTGTTTTATCTCCGGTCTTAAATTATTTTCCACATGTTATCATACTCTAGTCCCCGAAACTTGCAAGGAAATAACTTGTTGTATGCTTGGAAGTTTGACGTATTTTTATTTCTAAGGTTTCATTAGTTCGGCCACCTAGTTCATAGTTTGTTTAGTTTTGACGTAGCTTTGAATTTCCATTCTCATAGAGCCGAGTTAAGTCCTTCTTGACTCGGATCTGGCGTAGTTTTGAATCTCCAGCCACCTAGATCTGAATTAAGTCTTGCTTGATTCTGATCTAGTTTAGCTTTGAATTTCCAGCCACCTAGAGCCGAATTAAGCTTTGCTTGATTCGGATCTGTTATAGCTTTGAATATCCACCACCTAGATCTGAATTAAGCTTTGCTTGATTCGGATCTATAGCTTTGAATATCCACCACCTAGATCTGAATTAAGTCTCACTTGATTCGGATCCGTATAGCTTTGAATATCCACACCTAGAGCGAATTAAGCTTTGCTTGATTCGGATCTTATAGCTTTGAATATCCAGCCACCTAGATCTGAATTAAGTCTCACTTGATTCGGATCCGTATAGCTTTGAATATCCACCACCTAGAGCCGAATTAAGCTTTGCTTGATTCGGATGTGTTATAGCTTTGAATATCCAGCCACCTAGATCTGAATTAAGTCTCACTTGATTCGGATCTGTATAGCTTTGAATATCCACCACCTAGAGCCGAATTAAGCTTTGCTTGATTCGGATCGTATAGCTTCAATATCCATCCACCTAGAGCGAATTAAGCTTTGCTTGATTCGGATCTGTTATAGCTTTGAATATCCAGCCACCTAGATCTGAATTAAGTCTCACTTGATTCGGATCCGTATAGCTTTGAATATCCATACCTAGAGCGAATTAAGCTTTGCTTGATTCGGATCTGTTATAGCTTTGAATATCCAGCCACCTAGATCTGAATTAAGTCTCACTTGATTCGGATCCGTATAGCTTTGAATATCCGATACCTAGAGGCGAATTAAGCTTTGCTTGATTCGGATGTGTTATAGCTTCTAACTTTTGTTTTATCATTTTGCTCCATTTCTCGGGTTGCACATGATCGATTTGCCGAATTCGAGAGGTTGCTCTTCTTGCACCGCAAGTTGGAAGAGAAGTATGAGAAAGTTCTCGCCGTCAAAGAAAGCCGGTAAGTTGATAGTTTCTTTTCCTTATTCCCAACTTTCTTATATACTTGTCATGAGCGCCGGCTTACTTCTTGCTGAATAGGTAATATCAATAATCTCAATATCCGCCTTTGAAAAGAAGGTCAAGTCCTTGGAAGGTTAGTTTCCTTTCCCTTGCTCCTTCTTCTTTAGTATCTATGCTAGTTTCTTATTGCGTTGGGTTGTGGTAAAGCCGAGTTGCAAGACTTTGCAAATGTCAAGAACAAGATTGCGTGCCCATGCCTGACGTGATGCTTCATTTTTTAGAACAAAGCGCAGTTCATTCGGCGCAACTACAAGAGAAGGATGATGAGATAACTCGCCTGAGATCCGAGGTGAATACACTCAAGCTCTCTCAGAAATCCGAGCTAGAAAAGGTTGATCAAGAATTTTCTTTGGAAAAGAGCCTGACTACGGATCCGAGAAGAACAAAGAACTCCTCAAAGTGCCGAACTTAAAACTCGCGGTTTGAGCGAGGAAATTGCTCGTTCGAGAAGAGTAAAGCTACTTGGGCTAAGGATCTTCAAATAATGATGAACTATATCCATCGTAAGTTATTTGGCCCGCCGAACTGTATTTTTCCTTTGTCGCCATACTATCCTTTGACATGTCCGTGTTTTGCGTAGATCACTTCCCGAGGCCAAACCCGTGAGTGCTAGAGCTGTTCTTGCAGCTCGCTCGTCGAGGTGAACCTAATCGCTTGACTTTGAATACTCGATGGAGGATTTCTTGGTTGCCGGTGCCGCAGTTGGTCCGATGAAAATCATGGGCCGGGACTTGGTGCAGGCCGCTATCAAAGCTTACCATGCACTCTGGCCGAATACCTCAGGGTCTCCTGATATTGACGAGGTCAAGTTATTGGTGACCAGGCTGAAGGCATCTGAGAGACGATTGAGTCTTTGAGAGAATCTGTGCTGCCGTCTTGGTGCCGACATGGCCCTTCAGTAATCATGTCATGGTATGAAGATATCTCTCTTGACATTCTGATGAATCTGCGCACTGGCTCCCGGTGGGTTGAAGAGCCCACCTGTGTTGCTCTTCGGCAAGCTCGGGCTTTCCAGCTCGTCGAGTATGCCGATGTGCACACTTGGAATGAAGGGCCGAGTTTTCTCCGGATCCGGATGAGGAGGCCGCGGCTGAAGATGCTTTGGGTGATGATTCTGCTGAGCACGGGGAAGGTGAAGATGATTCGGCCACATCCAATAGCTCTAGCTCAAGCTCAGATAGCAATGGTGATGCACGATCTTCCTCCAAAGGCACCGGCATTCTACACAGATCTTGACGCCTCTGAACAACCCCGTGATACCGAAGTCACTCACGGGTCGGCGGAGCGAGGCAACCTCATCAAGTTCCTCCTACTGGAGTGCCCCGACCATCAAGTGGTTCCTCCTCCAACGAACGATGCCTAGGTTATTCGTGATCCTGGTATGCCGGGTGTTCAATGTAGACGAAAAAATTTGTCAACTCGTATGATTCGAGGTTCTTTTGCTATGTGCTTTTGAGACTCTTAGTTAAGTGGATGCTCGTCCGAATTCTTGCCTTGTTGGCTCATAATTTCTTCATCTTTCAGGATTTACTTTTTGCCTTGTTGGCTCATAGTTTCCGAGTCGTTGGTTTAGGTGCTAAAGTTTATGTGTCCATGAATTTGACAATCCTATGATAATTCCTGAGTCAATGCTTTGGGCACCAAGGTGCATATTCGTAACATGAAAGGAAAACAACATGTGGCACTCTCCGAGTTACTGCTCTGATCGCCAATGTAACGCGAAAGAGATAAGTATACGATATGGCAGTCCCCGAGCTATTGCTCGATGCCAAGGTCTAAACATATAACACCTAATAATCATTGCATATGGCAGTCCCAGTAATCGCCTGGTGCCGAGGTCCAAAATCAAATATGAAATAACATCACATATGGCGTCCCGAGTAAGCCTGGGTGCCAGGTTTAAATATCAAACATGAAATAACATCACATATGGCGCCCCGAGCAACCGCCTGGGTGCCGAGGTTTAAATATCAAACATGAAATAACATCACATATGGCGCCCCGAGCAATCGCCTGGGTGCCGAGGTTTAAATATCAAGCATGAGATAACATCACATGTGGCGCCCCCAGCAACCGCTTCAGGTGCCGAGGTTTAAATATCAAACATGAAATAACATCACATATGGCAGTCCCCGAGCAACTGCTCTGGGTGCCGAGGTTTAAATATCAAACATGAGATAACATCACATATGGCAGTCCCCGAGCAACTGCTCTGGGTGCCGAGGTTTAAATACACGATATGAAATAAATATAACATTCGGTCCCCGGTCAGCCTGGGTGTCGAGGTGCAAATACATCATTGGTGACCTTGAGACATAACCTATGAGTAAAATGGTCAAGTAAAGCCACATTCCAGGGGCGCTTCGTTTCTTCGCCAGCTTTGTTTGCCTTGCCTTCTCCAGGTGATTGAGCATCAATCAGATAGTATGCATCGTTGTGCAATGCTTTGCTCACGATAAATGGTCCTTCCCATGGAGGTGACAATTTGTGCATGCCGGCCGTGCGTTGCACCAGCCGGAGGACCAAATCTCCTTCTTTGAATACTCTTGGATTCACTTTCCTGCTGTGATACCGCCGTAAGTTCTGTTGATAAATGGCCGATCGTGATAATGTCAATTCCGGGCTTCTTCCAACAGTTCATCATCTTGCCGAGCTACTTCATTTACCTCGAAGATGTATATTGAGTAACTCTTGGCGAGTCATGTATTATGTCGGTTGGAAGCACAGCCTCTGCTCCATATACCAAAAAGAATGGTGTGTAACCTGTTGATCTGTTCGGAGTAGTCCTGAGGCTCCATAATACTGCTGGTAATTCCTCAATCCAACATCCTGCCGACCTTTGCAATGGTTCGACTAGTCGTGGTTTTATTCCTGATAAAACCAGTCCATTAGATCTTTCAACTTGTCCATTGGATGCTGGGTGAGCCACTGAGGCAACATCTAGTCTTATGTGTTTCTCTTGGCAAAATCTAGCGAAGGCTCCTTCTGCAAAGTTCGTGCCATTATCCGTAATAATGCTATGTGGGTATCCGTATCTCAAGATGATATCCTTGAGGAATTTCACTGCTGTGTGCCCATCACACTTTTTGATTGGTTTTACTTCAATCCATTTTGTGAACTTGTCTACCATGACCAAGATGTGGGTCATTCCTCCTCTTGCCGGCTTGAAAGGTCCTACCATGTCTAAACCCCATACAGAAAATGGCCAAGTAATGGGTATTGTTTTTAACTCGGCCGGCATATGTATTCTCGTTGCATATCTCGACATCCATTGCACTTCTTAACTAATTCTTGCCTCTTTAACGCTTGGCCAAGAGAATCCATGCCGAATGCCTTGGCTACTAAAGCGAGATGAGGCATGGTGCCCACATTCTCCTTGATGTATATCTAGAAGGATTTCCTGACCTTCTGTGGGACTCACGCATTTCTGCAATATGCTCGTTACGCTTCTTTTATATAACTCATTGCTTATGATTGTATAAGCCTTTGCTCTTCTGACAGTTTGTCTGGCTAGTACTTCATTACTCGGCAGTATCGCGTCTTTTAGGTACGAAAATATGGGTTGCGCCCATATCGGCGTTGCTCTTTCTGCAGTGATTTCACTGTCCATCTCCATTTCTTCTGCCGACGTATTTACCTCGGCCCTTTCCATGATTGTTATTACCTCGGCTGTCCCCCTCTTTAGGGGTTCCGAATCTTCTGGATCTACTTCCATTGGCGTATGATTCTGCAGAATTTGCCGGATAAAGATTGATTCTGATTACGGTGATGGGTTTATTGATGGTTTCTGAGGTGCTCCAGGCTATACCGCGGAATGATCGCCGGTTGATCCTAACTTTGACAATGTGTCAAGCGTCATTTTCGCTCGTGGTACGTGGTGAAATTCACATCCTTCAAAATATCCACCGATCTTTTGCACATGGAATCAGATAAAGCCATATTAGCATCTAATGCGTCCCAAGTGCCCGATACTTGTCACTACTAGATCCGAGTCACCGTAACATATGATTCGCGTATTCCATTTCTTTTGCCACCTTTAATCCATGGACTAGTGCCTCATATTCAGCTACGTTGTTGGACGCGCAAAATGTATTTGCGACATATTTCAATTGGTCTTTTTAGGCGAGGTCAAGACTATTCCTCGCGCCAAACCGTTCCTTAGTTTGGAACCATCAAAATGCATTGTCCAGAATTTGGATCTCGCAATGGCGGCTCATATTGCACCTCGCCCAATCTACGAGAAAATCGGCTGACACGAGATTTGATTGCATCTCTTCTATCAAATTGCGGAGCATATGGTGATAACTCGATCGCCCATTTTGCTATTCGCCACTTGCATCTTTGTTGTTCAATATGTCGCTATGGGTGCCTCACATATTACTCGATGTGATGCTCTTCAAAGTAATGCTTAAGCTTTTTGCCGACATATATACTCCATAGGCCATCTTCCGATAATGCGGATAATTACGCTTTGAGGTGGATAATACTTCACTTAGATAATATCTTGGCCTCGAACCGACTTACCTCTTCAAGTCGCTCCACTACAACCACAGTTAACTACTCGATTGGTAGCCGCTATATAAAGTAGCATAGGTTCTTTTGATAATGGGGAAGCTAAAATGGGTGCCGTAACAGCATCTTTTCAACTCGTGAACGCAAGGTCGGCTGGGAGTCCAAATTAATTTGTCCGACTTTCTCATCATGATAAAGTGGCGGTGCCTTCTCCTAGCCGACATACAAATCGACTAAGCGGTGAGGCAGCCCGTGAATTTTTGTACATCATTCAAACATCTCGGCAATTCCATTTTTTCTATTGCTCTTATCTTCGTCGGATTAGCCTCGATACCTCGGTTGGACACAAGGAACCCGAGTAGTTTTCCTGCCGGCACGCCGAACGTGCATTTCTCTGGATTAAGTTTCATTCGGAACCTTCTCAGGTTCGCAAAAGTTTGCCGTATATCTTCTAGCAAGGTTCTGCTTTCCTTAGTTTTGATGACTACGTCATCCACATATACTTGAACATTTTTTCCTATCTGATCATGTAAGCATTTTTGCATGCACCTTTGGTACGTTGCTCGCTCATTTCTTAGGCCGAATGGCATCGTGCGATAACAATAAGCCCCGTACGGGGTAATAAATGCAGTCTTTATTTGATCGGCCGGATTTAACGGTATCTGGTGGAAACCAGAATACGCGTCTACAAATGATAACAACTCACGGCCAATGTCGAATCAATGACTTGGTCTATTCTAGGCAATGGAAAGGATCTTTGGACACCTTGTTCAGGTTAGTGTAGTCGATACACATTCGCCACACAATGGCTACATTGGGATCATCTTTTTCTTTTCTACTAGCACCGGATTTGATAACCAATCCGGTAAAGCACCTCCATGATAAACCCAAGCAGAAGCTGAGTTATTTCATCCCCTATTACTTTTCTCCTGTCTTCGCGGCGGAGAGGTTGCTTCACCGGCCGTGCTCCCGGCCTGACGTTTAAAGAGTGCTCAGCCAACTCCCTCGGCACACCTTGCAGGTCTTGTGTTGACCATGCAAATATGTCCCGATTCTCACGGAGGAAGTTGGTGAGCTCGCCTTCCTATTTAGCGTCAAGACCTGCACCAATAGTGACAGTGCGCTCTGGGAATTGCTCATCAATCTGAAATTTCTTCGTCTCTTTGGTTGGTTGGAAAGAAACGCCATGAGGGTTGGCCAATGCCGCATGCTTAATTGTGTCGATCGAGGGCTGCTACCTCTTGAATCCTTTTCTTTTCTCTCGCTATGACCAATGATTCGCCAAATTTGATCCGCCGAGGCACACTCCATTGACTTCTTGTAATCCTCAGAATTATCACCCCTTGTGGTCCGTAATTTCATCTTTAGATAACCTATATGACAATCGCTCATGAATTTGGCCATGGCCGTCCGAGTAGAGCATGATAACTTTCCAGATCAACCACCTCAAATTCCAAATTTTCTGCTCTGCAGCTATCTCTTGTATCAATAAGACGTCCACTCGGACTTTACCAATGGGCTCACATGAAAGCCTGGCACTATCCCATGGAAAATTGTCCTTGTGGACTGCAAGATGTTCTGTGATATACCGAGCTTGTGCATGGTATCTTTGTACATGATGTTAATCGCTTCCATTATCAATGAGTACTTTTGAGAATTTCACATTGATGCTTGGTCCCACAAATGTCGGGTCCAACACAAGTGCGTATGATCTGGACTCGGCATTATCACAGGATGATCTTTTATGCTCCAAGTTATATCTTGATCACCATGGCTGGTATCTTGGCACCGCTGGTACAACCGCATTCACTTCCATATGTCGGCCGCACACTGCTTGTCCTGTACATTGTCGTGAACACGTGAGAAGACCGGTGATGTTCCTGTAATCATTGCGTCCGGCATTTGCGGATTTATCCTTCCGTCACGCCTCGGTTCATTACTTGATGCCTTTGCATCCTCCGATCCGAGTTATCATACCTCGGAGGAGGCGGCAAGATCGATTGTTGTGCATTTGCTCCGCTAATCGCTGCGGTGATCTTTGTTGCATCCGATGGGGAGCCTGAACTCCGCCGGTTACCCATCGCATTTTTCATCCAAGCACATTGCGGGTTGTGTGATTGGCTGGTCTAGATGGGTTTGATGTGTGAAATTTACACGGCTGATCCAACATGGATTCAAATGTATACTTCGGCTTCTCTTGCCATTGCTTCTTTTGCTCTGGGGTCCATTGCCTCTTTCCATCATTTCTTGCGGTCCACTGTTGAGGTCCATTTTTCTGCCGTTGAGTTACTCCGTGACTCGGCTGATCTTGGGCCACAGCTGCCACCTGGGCCGAATTATACCTATAATCCGGCCTCTCTTATCTTCTTCTTCCTCTGAAATCACGCCTAGATGACCCGGCCAATTCTCTCGTGTATTGGTCTTGCTGCTCACGATGATCTGCCGACATTAACTCCGGTTGGGTTGGGTCACCCAAAGCATAGGAGTCCGCTATTCTGATAGTTTCTGCTAGTGTGGTTGGCATATCTCTGCAGGCGTTACAACACACCGCCGTAACGGCAGCCTTGCGCGAACCAAGCGATCGCTATTCAATAACTCCTTCACATGAGTTTCTCAAGTTACACCATCGAGTTAAAAACTCTCTATCTGTTTCATTCGGCCTCGCTTGCACATGGCGATTGTCGTGGTCTATTCGGTCTCTTGTATGTCTTTGGTAAAGTTCTTTGAACATCTCTTCAAGTCTAACCAGCAGCTGATACTTTCGCTGGTTGATTATTCAACCATACCCTGGCTGGTCCTTCCAACATCTGCGGGACATACCGCACAGCCCATCTCAGGTTGCCACCCGCTATCTTCACCGCGGTAGCATAATCAATTAACCAGTCTTGTGGCTTGGTACTTCCATTGTACGTTTTTGTGCCTCTCGCCAACTGAAAATTTGGTACTGGTGGTTCGCCCATGATCCGTGGTCCAAAACACGCCGGACCTGGTGGACCTTGCTCTTCCAATAGCTCGGACCGGTATAACCGATCCAATTTTACTCTTGCATCATTCGCTGGCAAATCTCTGTACAGGATTCTATCCTGCATCCCATAGTGATGGTCCCCACCCTGGTTTGCGTATTCTACCTCGGAATATCCATCATTATACCTTTCATTCATCTGATTATAGCGGTGGCCTCACTTCTCTTTCTTGCCGAGGCTCATGTCTTGGCGGGTGGAGCGCACTTCTCCTTACTTCGCCGGAGCTTGGTTTTCATGATTGTATCGCGGGTTCTTTTCTCGTGCTCCCCATTACCTCGACCGCCGTCTTTTCCATACGGCGTGGTTTCTCTCCCGCTATTACCTCGGCTTGCATTTCCTCTGTTCTCATTTGCCTTTCCAGCTATTGCCGGGTCATATGGAACGATCTGTTTGTTCCTATTCCCCGAGGTTACTGCTCTTTCTTTTCTTGCATTGTTTCCGGGTGAAGATGCCGCTGCTGCAGATAAAGAGTCTTGCCTTGAATGAACCATTCGCGAGGCCCCTGGCCTTGCCGGGTTAGTTCTGAGCATTTCCTCATTCTGCTGGTTCGCGATGCGCACCAGTTCATTCACTCTTTCTTGCTGCCTCTGCCGAGCTTCTCCTGTTAACCCTTCTAGTTCCAATGCCGCTGCATTTGCCGCTCTTAGGTTTTTCGCCGGGGTACTATACCTCGGCAAACCCAAATCGCCCGATTCGGCTCTGTGAGCTTCATGCTCTTTGTTAATATCACTCATGAGGTTCTTTCCTCTTAATCTCAGTTCATCCACCCGCTCGGGTGCGATATCAAGCTTATTAGCTTTTGCATATTCTCTCAGGGTCCTGTTCAAGGATTCCCGCAGGGCCGATACTTTTTGGGCCTCTACCAGCACTTTTTGCCTGGTTTCCTCTAACTCTGCCTGAGCATTTGCCGGATCAAGTATCGGCGCTACAGGTGTAGTTAAGTTATCTATAGTTGCCTGAAGAATGTTCTCTGGTCTCTCCAGAGGTGGTCCTCTCACTCTTGGTGCCTTTGGGGTGGTGTCATGTAGTTCGGCCGGTTTGCCACGGCGGAATTACCTCGGATTTGCGTAATGTCTGCTTGGCGTACTGCACACTGCGGGCTCTCTGCTGACCCGCCAATGCTGCTCCGCTTGTGCCCCTGCGATCATCACCTCGGCGCCGACGTTTCCCGATGGACAGCTCAAGGCTCGAGGTGGTTCCCAACAACAACCCGGTGAGGATAACGCCGAGACGTCGACGCCGACGTAGATCCCGTGCTCGCCAGCCGATGAAGATCCCGCGCGGGGAGTTTTCCCCGAAGCTCCTGCATTGTCTCTCGACATAGTCACAGAGACCAAATCTGGACCACACCAAACAACGCGCCGCCGGTGTTGATGAAGTTTCCGTCCGGATCACAACTCCAGCTAGCACCGCTGCTGGCCCCACGGTGGGCGCCAACTGTCGTGGTAGTGGCACGGCAGATGCCATGGGTAGGCTAAAGTATAGGGCCAATGGATGCTAGTGGGATCTGGGGAGGGTAGATGCAACTGTCTTTACACTCAAGCTGCCAAAGTGATGAACTTTATTTCTCTCTCGATGTGTTACAAGTGCTCCTAGAGCTGTTACAGGGAACTATGTGAATCTCCCAGCCTAACGTTGCTCAAAAGACTCTCTCTTTCCCTCGTGGTCCGCCTCCCTTATAAAGGGGTGCCTTGGGTGCCCTTAGGTTGACAGGGCAAGCATATTCGAGGAATATGCTTGTCCCAAAGTGGTAATTGACCTCCTTTCCTGTCTCCCTTCCAATGACCAAAGCTCCAGCCCCCTTCAAGGCTCGGGCTCCAAAGACTGTCACCTCCGTGACCTCCTTCGCCCTCTCCCCTGCGCCTCCTTGTCTCTTGCGCTTGGCCTGTTTCAGATTCCTTTTAGCTGCAGCTATGGTTTGACCCTAAGCTTCTCCTTCTCCAAGCTTCAGATAACTCGGCCTTACCTTGTGTTATTCGCCTGCTCTCACCTGCATGAAGATCATTTGTGTAACCCGGCTGAGTTTCTCATTAACTCGGCCAGGTAACCACTTTATACCTATACGTGAGCTTCTTGCCTCCGTTCATCGGCCGACATATACATGATTCGGCCGACCTAGGCCGTAGCTCGGCAATCAGACGGGGACAGTACCTCTGTCTTTCCCCGTCTCTGACCTACCCGAGGTTAACCCCCCGACAAGAATGAACACTAAGAGATTGAACAGGATGTATAGTTAGGTTATCTACAGGGGTGAGGATCTGTAGTATGTTGTGCTGGCCTATAACTATAACTTCACCAATTTATGATTGGATCCACCTGTCTACAAAAGGCTTGATTTTCCGGTGAGTGTGTGCATTGTTTACTGCTCGTGTTGTTCTATAGGGGCAATGTGATTATCGAGAGCACATAATCTTCACTGTCACACAAGAATCAGTCCTCAGTGGCTCCATCTGTCTATCTCCCCCTTGTAAGCTGGGCTCTCCATTCCTCGAGAAATTCCTACTTTTTGCCAACTGCTAGTTGTGTGACCAAAATGGCTGGCTCTTCTTAGTTGTGTGCTTGGTTAGATCAACTATTTTGTATATTATTTTCGTTGGATTAGCTCAGTAAAATTGTTTATGAATGCCACTCTGCTCATCTTGAACATCAAATGTTATTAAATATCAATGAAATGTTCAATGAAAATTGCTTTTTACGGTGAAAGATTCAAGATCTTGCTAAATTCTGGTGACTGTATTCTAGCTAGTATTTGTCAATTTAGGCTGACCATAAAGGAACCTATTTTTTTGAATGATTTCTTACTCATTTTTATTTTTGTGAATAATTTCATAGGCTGATATGCTGGTATTTATTCAGATGATCAAGACACAAGTTCTGGACGATATGATTGAAGCCTAGATGGAAGAAGCGATGCCTTATGCAACTCTGTTTTGTGAACTGAAATTTATTTTGATGTAATGAGTGCATATAGTATCGCTATACCAAAGTCTGGTTCATTTGTATGTTGTGATAAGAATATTTATTTAGTAAAATTGAGCATGACTAGTTGACTGTGTAATGTTCTGTATCAAATATTGTGACAAGGCTATGGCCAATTCTTGGTGTTGGATCAGAGATATTTTGGTGGAAAATGAATTACGAAAAAGGCTGAAATCCAAAAAGAAATAAGTAGTACCAAATAATAAAAGGATTGTAAAAAGTCTAGGGCCCAAATAATATTGGCAATAAAAATGCTGAAAATTAGAATGAAAATTGATCCTACAAAGTGTAGGCCCAAAAAACTGCAGTAAAAGGCCATGACCTAGAAATAAAAAGGTGAATTATTGGCTTGGCCCATATAAGTGATCGAACTGGGCAGTGAATTCACATTACGACAATTTCATTTCGTCACAATTTTGCCACGTAGGATCGGCCACGTAGGATCTGAGCTGGCTTGGCTAGATGGCCCATGACGATACTGGATCGTCATAGACGTTATGACGATCCAATATCGTCATAGACGTTTATGACGATTTCGCAAAAATCGTCGTTATAGTTCATTTGCGACGCCCAGCTTTCGACGATCTCAAAATCGTCATAGAATCGTCATAAACGGACTACTATGACGATTTTGTGACGAAAATGGAGGGTCATATATAAACATATTCCTTGTAGTGGTTCCAGGAGGCAGAGCTTGGCAAAGCGAGGGGACTTGGCGGAGACGGAGCCCACCTCGAAGACTAGCTCGTCTCCATTGGCGCGGATCCCGTGATTGACCACCAGCGAAAGAAGGCCTTGACGCTGATGCCGCTGAGCCCGGAGATACGACCGTCGGAGGGCGGTGAGGAGGTGGCTCGAGCGCGGACAGAGGCTGAAGGCGGCGACCTGGCTTGGGCGAGCTTGGCGGCCGCTCGAAGGTGGAGACGGGGCAGCTCGGGGCGGGGTTACGCGTCTGAGAGGAGGACGCCGGAGTCTGCGGCCGCGCGGAGGGGAGAGATGCGGCACGGCTGGCCACGGAGCTCGCAGTGGCGGCGGAGCTGCGCCTGAGATGGTCGAAGCGCGGCCGGGCGCGTGAGCGAGCGAGGGGCTGAACGCGACGCGCAGGAGGCGCGCCGGGCAGACGGAGGAGGAGGCGGCCAGGCGGATGCAGTGGAGGCGGCTATGCGACGGCGGCAATGGGCGGGCGAAGCAGAAGCCGGCAGTGGCGAAGCCGGGGAGGCGGGCGGCGAGCCGAGCGAGCAGCGGGCTCAGCGGTGGGGAGCGGCAGCCGGGAGCCGAAGAGAGGCATGAGGGAGCTCATGCGGATGCGTCTTGGCGAGCTGGGAGAAAGGTGGAGGGAGGGAGGAAGATGGTGGGGAGGAGAAAGGAGCGGCGGAGCGAGCGGGGTGGGCTGCGCGCGAGGAAGGAGAAGGAGGGTGGGGCCGGTACGGGGCCCAGAGCGCGGGGCCGGACGGTTTGGGTGGGTGGGCAGGCGTGGTGTGCGTGTGTGGCTGAGAGAGAGTGGGGGTGAGGATTGGGATTGGGATTGGGTGAGAGAGGAGGGAGAGAGGAAGAGAGGTGACGTGGCCGGTTCTGAGTGGTGGGAGTGGTGAGGGAAGGTGAGGTGGCGCGAGGGGAGTGGCCGGGGTGATGTGGAGGCAAGGGTTGGGGTAGATAGTTTGGTAGGTTAGGATTATGGGGGACTTGGACCGTTTAAAATCCTCGAGTGGTCGTTGGTCGATCCGCCTGTCACGCCCCACTAAAATAATATAATCTTTATTTGTTTTATTAACACCGTTTGCAAACCGATAGCATTCAAACAAAAAATAATCCGGAGGCCGGCTTTGCATTTGAATTAAGATGGGGCGTTTGGAAAACAAATCGGGCTTTGCGAAAATAGTTTTCGACAAACAACATATGATGATGACGATGCAATGCACAAATTCAACGCGATTTTCTAGTAGTGGTTTTTGCGGGATGCCACACAAAATAATTCAGAGTTGCGTGCACATAACGCATGTCTTTTCACGACAACAACCCTATATTTCTCCGACATCTCGCCTCGTGCGAATTTTCGCTTTTCCAAAACCGTGGCCGCCAAACCGAGCTCTACCGATCTCATCGCCGCCTTTGGAAAAATTTGGAGCTTGAGTCCGAGTCTCAGGTCGCCAAAGCCCCCTTACCTTCCTTTTGCACCTATCCCTTCTCCTTGTTGCAACAATATATCTCATCATTAATTATTAGTTCAAACAGCTCTATAGATGAACTTTTTTTTTGCGAATCCTCTAAAGACGATGTTACATATAATTTTGGCATATTTAAAATAGTGAAGTATTATAAGAGTGTCTCTAGCAGATACCGCATATCGCGATACTGCAAATGGCGGATGCGGTAAACCAGAAACCTGGTTTGCGATGCGAGAAAGTGCGGGACAGATGCCGCATATTGAACTGCAAAACAGAATATTTCGTTTTACGGTTCAGATATGCTGCATCTATTTCGCCCCGTCTATCATACTGCAAAATAGCGTATACTGTAAATCATATTCTGCAAACCAATAGTTCAAACCGATACAAAAAATTTAAAGTTTTATAATAACAAGCCGTTAAACAACATGAACAAAAGGGAAATAAACATGCTAGGCTTCCTGATGATTAGCTAGCTTCACGTCAGAGCAGCACTTCCAGCAGCTCTCACGAGCTTTATGCCTCGAGGATCTCCCTCCTCCGATCTTCCCACCACTCTTTTGTGATCGGATCCATCTTCTCGGGGTCCATGGTCATAACTGGAGTTTCGTCGGCGATCGCAGCTGCCCTAGCTTTTTCCTCTTCGAGACGGATCCACCTCTCCTCAAACTCAGCTTTGCGCTTCTCATCCTCACGAGTTGCTAGCCACATTTGTAGTTTGGTTTCTTCTCTCTTGCTAGCCATCTTGATCAGCACAGGATCATACCTTCCAGGAACAGGGGCGAATTGGGTGGACAGACGCGGGGGAGCCACCGTCATCGGCGTGCACGCAGAGAGGGGCTTCCGACTGACGGGTTTCTTGGACTTTGGGATTGAGGGCACCTTCCATCCGCTGATTTTCTTCCTACCGCCGGCAACGCGGGGAAGCGCTCCTAGTCGCTTCCTCGCCGGTTTCGCCACCGTCGTAAGCAGAAGATTGTCATCGACCGGAGGGGACGCCGACACAGATTCCATCGTGAAATTGGCCAGCTGAGGCTGGGGAGTCTCCATGATGGCGGTGGTGGGTGGCGGAGCGGCGGGGAAAGGCTACAAGCGTGAGGAC
The DNA here is from genome assembly GCA_030063025.1 of Avena longiglumis. Taxonomy (NCBI): domain Eukaryota; kingdom Viridiplantae; phylum Streptophyta; class Magnoliopsida; order Poales; family Poaceae; genus Avena; species Avena longiglumis. The sequence goes on along the minus strand of CP125976.1, from coordinate 39,465,258 downwards.
GACGAGATCGAAAAATGTCCCTCGCGCCAAGCGAAAGTAAGGATGTACCGCATCCGGAACCCTCGGTACGGGGAATATGCGGCACTGAAGCGGCGATATGCGGGAAACCGTAAAAAAAAATTCGCATGCGGTATGGTTTAGGTATCTGGAATGGCCACTTTTTCCGCCTCGTACCTCAAACTGGCGATTATTTTGCGGTACGGGAAATATGGGGTATCTGCTAGAGATGCTCTAAGTACTCCCTACTTGTTCTAGTGATCTAAACAAAATTCAATGTAGAGGAGGTCTTGAAGGCAAGGAACACAAGGGTTAATTATGCCAAGAATGGTATATACAACATCGTTCTAGAGGATACCAAAAAAAAGTCTCCTTTAGAGTTGTTTGAACTAATAATTAATGTTAAACTAAATTAAGGATAATTCCGGAGGAAGTCCTGCAAGGCAAGGAACATAAGGATTAATTATACCAAGAATAAATTAAGGATAATTCCGGAGGAGGTCCTGCAAGGCAAGGAACACAAGGGTTAATTATACCAAGAATGGCATATACAACATCGTCGATAGAGGATTTGCAAAGAAAATAGGGTAGTCTCTCGAGTTGTTGAACTAATAATTAATGATGAATTAAAATAAGAATAATTTCGGAGGAGGTCTTGCAAGGCAAGGCACATGGGCTAGAAGATACTAAGCCAACAAGAATTCTTTGTTGGTACTCATCCGGTCCTAGTGCGGAACACAGAAAATGATAAGGTCGTATCCACAGCTTATAATGGCAATGGTAAGGTTGTGCTAATACTTCACATCTCCTATACTACAAATTTGGATGCATTCTAGGAAGTTTGTGTGTGATCCAGCCGGAAGGCATTAGAAAATCACCACAGTTTTAGATTATTTTCACCTTGCTTAGCTTGCCATGTGGCTATAAATTCCCCCTTCCATCTCCAATTCTGCTCAACATCCCCATTTGGTAAGGTCGTGCTAATACTTCACATCTCCTACTACAAATTTGCATGCATTCTAGGAAGTTTGTGTGTGATATAGCCGGAAGACATTAACAAATCACCACAGTCTCGGACTATTTTTATCTTGCTTAGCTATCCATGTGGCTATAAATTCCCCCTTTCATCTCCAGCTCCGCTCAACATGGCCACAGTAGTAAGGGTGTGCAAATAGTGAAACCGCTCAAACTTTCCAAACCGGTCAAACATTTTGTAGTTCAATCTCCTTCACAAATTTAATCTGAATTTTGGAGCTAGTGCAAAATTTTGGACTAGCCTAAACTGGTCAAACCAGCCAAACCGTTTTTGCACAGGCTTAAGTACAATGGCTCAAGCCACCGTCCTCCTCTCCCTCGTCGAATCAGCGCACTGCCGCCCCACGATGCTTTCTGAGGTCACCCACATCGGTTTCCCTATCGCCTCCCTCATGGCTACCGACATGCCGCTAGACTCCCCCACGTCCACTGACGCGCCACCAGCCTCCCCCACCTCCACTAATGCGCCGCCAGCCTCACACACCCCACCGACGCGCCGTCAGTCTCCCTCGCTGCCGATGGGCTGTTGTCTTCCTCAACTGCGTCGTGATTCCTATCCTTCCACATCGTCGTCATCGAAGGCAGCGCCATCAAGGAAGCACCACCTCCCGACATGGCCCCCAGGGCCAGTCCATAGATTCCGGGGACCCTAGGGAAACACAACACCAAAGGCACTTCGTTTAAAGTGACAAAGTTTCACTCAGTCAAGTGGATGGGAGGGGGGCAATGCCCCCCTAGTGCAGAAAATTGCTTAAATATATCTTTAATATTTATGCTAAAATAGTATTACTCAAAGTTTAAACATAATTAGCGTTCTTAGTCCTCTGAACAATTTTATACCCCATACATTTGCTAGAGCCATGATCTTTGGACCCTCGGTTAAGACATTTGAAACTACTCATTTCTATCGATGGAACAAACTATTACCATTATAGTTATTCTTATCAACTGCTCCTTGTGTACACGTTATATGCATATCTATCTTTAGAATTAATCCCATAGAAAAATTATGGAAGTAACAGATTCATATTTATGTGCAAAAATGAGTAGGCACTGAATTAATAAGAAGATGAAATAGTCTCTACAAAATGAATGATGATGACAAGTAGAACCGTTGAAAATCGAAGGAGAGATGGTTACACAATGATATAGTTGTGTGATTGCGTTGTTAGTCTCCACTAATAAATACTCACAACTTTGTAGAGGCATATGATGGTCGGTATTGTTCTGCATATTTGGAGAATCCACATAAATGGTGGCATACAAAAATTCAGAAATGCTGGAGTATTTGCTAGGGTAATATTGATGTCGATTCCCATGATCGAAACTAGATGATGTATCTCTATGAGTTTCTTAAATGGAACATGCGTTCTTTCTTTTATATACAATTTTTTGAGTATTTTTTCAGGAGAGAAAAGTTTTTGTTTCCTCTAATATTTGCACTTTGGGCACAAGATCTTACAAAAGATTGGGTGTTACAAACAAGGAGAAGTGATTATGGGAGAAAGGGAGGGTCAAGGGGCTTTGGCAACCTCGGTCCCGGACTCGGGATCCAAATGGCGGCCGATGGCGGTGGGATAGGTAGAGATCGGTTTGGCAACCAGTGTTTCGAGCGAAATTGACAAGAAGACGATATGCAGAAGAAAACGTAGGGTTTATGCCATGGAAAAGGAGAAGAAATGCCAATGGAATCGACTAGAAAATTGTGGATTTGATTCAGGATCGAGTCCTGCTCGACGGGGTATCCTTTGGGAGGTTGAATCTGACCGGCGGGTTCAACGCGACTGCGAGAGGAGGAGGGATAAATATGAGGGCCATTGAATGCGTGGACGTTCAGATGATCCCCAATGGCGCGTACCGCTTCGAACACCCGGATAGGCCATTGACCGCATTCCCGGCTAGGCTGGCTCACTGGTTGAGTTGGCCTAGCCGGTGGTGCTGCAGTTTTTATATATTTTTACTTTTCCCTTTTATTCTTTTTCTAAATTATTTTGTAACTTTTTTATCTAGAACTCTAAATTTAGTCAAATAAAATTCAGAGGATTTGTAAAATACAAGAATACTTTTAGGATATTTAGAGTGTTCCGAGAGCAACAAAAATTAGAAACAAGGTTGTATGAAATTGGCCTTGTATAGCTACTCTGCAATATCTATAATATAGTATTTTCAGTTATATATATTCTCTCAATTCAATTCAAGCAAATTCCATAAATAAAATATTCAATCATATTACATGGAAGAATCATTTCAACTCCAAATAAAAATGAAGAAGCCAAATTATCTTCTTTCTTATAAAACATCAAGTGTCCAAAGCTTGGTATTTTTGCCAAATCTGACATTTTTGCGAAACTTCAACAATCTGACCTCTGCTCGAAACTAATTCGAAATCTGACCCCTGGGGTCGGCGCTGTTTAACATGGCGCCGAAGATGTGCAGATCGACGCCAAGACGAAGCAGCTGGGAGGCAGTCTCAGGAGTTCGGCGCCTTTCCCGAGGCTGCCTCCCATCTGCTTCGTCTTGGCGTCATCTTCGGCGTCATTTTAAACGGCACCGACCCCAGGGGTCAGATATTGAATTAGTTTTAAGGAAAGATCAGATTTAGTTGAAGTTTTTAGATTTGGGACAGATTTAGAAAAAAATACCAGCGCGTGCAATCATGGTGTCTGGTGCAATGCACAGACATACAATCTTGTTCAGACATCCAGCAAATGAAGCGGATCATGTGGCCACGCGTCAAGAACTAATTCTCTTCATACTAAGGAGTAAAATAAAGGAAAAGAGGAAGCGTGAAGAAATTGTCTTCGTACTGGTGGATGTTGCTTCAGATGCAACTAGATGATGCCCCGCGCGTTGCTGCGGGATATTGGCGTAAATAAGAGTCACACCCTTTGAAAATAGATAATATGAAACAAATGACATGAATGTCACTTTTTGGATGTGTGCTACATATTATAAGGGACAAAAACATTCCATGTTAATTAAAACCCATTTTCATCCAACTATACATTTGTCAAAAGTTTGAGAAGGGGTGTCATGTATCTCGGACAATGTGAGATCTAAAAATGGAAACACAACACATATTTGAGCAAGGGGAAAGTGAACATAGTAATATAGGAAATGATACCTTGCCCAAGGGATCAATGGGTCATTCCTAGAGAATTGTACAAAAGATATTAGAGGTAGCTTGCGTGTGTATAAGCGTGTGATTCAGTTATAAATTTCTCACAGTACAAAGCAATAGATAAATATTTACAGTTTGCAATGTGCATCCATCAATAAAATATGCCACATTACTCAATCAAGATGTACAAATATAAGTGTGCCAAATAAAGATTTGCCAAGAAACACCTTTGGAACTTCATACTATCTAAATGTACAATGACGTTGTTTCTCCTCGCTCTGCTCTCTTACAGGTCTTCATCTTCAATATAAGAAACCAAGAAAACTCATAATGTAATTTATCTATTGAATAGACCGGGAAACCAGTTTCACCATGAACTCAATTTGTAACGTTCATCTTTGGACCCTTGTATATAAGTGTACAAATATAAGTGTGTCGTTTGTAATCGGTTTTGCCATGATTGAATGCCATTAGTTGTTATCTCAAAAAAAAGTCCATCTTTGGACCCTTGTATATTATAGAACAGATAATGAAAATAGACAGCAAAAAATAGAGTACTAAGAACTTGCAGAATCTTAGAGGATCAGTCATACATGCATCATGCACATCGAACTTAGAGAATCTGACATGCTCAGTTATACAGACATAATGCACATTTGTTTGTAATTTGTAGTCTTGTACCATACTTTATAAGAATCAACCAATCACACAAACGCATAAGGAATGGTATCATTCAACATGCGGTCGCTTTGAGCAGAAGAACATGGAAGTGCAAAATATTGCATCTAGAATTTAAAGATTGATCGAGAGCAATTTCCTCAAACACGTAAAATAGAGATACTTACCTAAAAGAAGGCGCCCATGAAAGAACTTGATAGACAATTAACTTGAGGCATAAAATTCCCAAGAGGCATTTATATTGCACCGATAAGTTCTGGTATTTACTAACGGTATGAAAACTCATCAGTAAAAATAAATCAGAAGGATAGATTCCATGAGATGGAGAACTACCAGATTGAGGTTCAGCATCACAAACATGCATGTTTCATCTAACTATGTAAGCGCACAGAACAGTTGAAATCAAATTAGACTTGTGTAAGATTTTATTGAGAGGAATCTGAGATAAAATGAGGGAACAGGTCGAGCACGGACTAACCAGAAAATCTAACAATCCCAGTCCAGCTAAAACAAAATAAATAATTCCACATGGAGAAATGTACTTACTTTACGGGCGTGTAGTCAATCTCACTCTAAAGTTTCAGAGTACATCTCAAGAACTTAGCGGGGAGGAATCTTGTAATTAATCTCCCGAATTCTTGATCTTCGGATGAAAATACGAATAAACCAAAAAAGGGAAAAGATTGGAATCTGCCTTCTTACTCAAAAATCCTCTAAATACTAACCACTGCATCAATAGTCAACGTGCAGGTAGTTGGAGGGAAGACAACGTGACCGTGAAGGCGAGGCTACCGTCGGTTTATGCTATGGAAATACTCCCTTCGTTTAAAAATATAAGATGTTTTAATTTTGTAAAGAAGGTGTATCTAGACATCTTTTAGTGTCTAGATTTAATTGAACATATATACTAAAAGGTGTTTAGATATATCTTTTTTATAAATCTAAAACATCTTATATTTCTAAACAAAGGGAGTAGAATTGGATTGGGATGAGGATGATATTTATCACATGCGGTATATTAGCCTGATATATAGGCAATGGAAAATAAGATGCGGGGAAGGGAAAAAGACATGCGTGAATTGGGAACGGGAATGGGAGAAGAAAACGTAAAATTACAGTTGAACTTCCTCCATCACTTTCGGTGCAGTTAATTCTCACACAGATCAGATCATGGAGAAGAAAGAAGATAGAAGGGATGCATCATTGGGCGTTGCCTCAGTTAATACGAACATATTTTTTATACTTCCTCTTTCACGGTTTGTAAGTCGCTCTACAAAAATCTCTCATGGACCAGACGCGTATATGCTGAAAATCGGCCTATTAGTGAGCGGTTAAGGCGCATGCATTGGTAGGAGACTGTTGCATGCATAGAAAGTTGGGAGGAAAGATGTCACATTAATTAACAATTAATTCTTATGCGCCTAGGAACGTTGCAGTTTTGGAAAAACCCAAATTTGATTAGGCGCCCTGCAAATCGTGAAGGAGGTAGTACTTCTTCCGACCCATATTAATTGACTTGAATTTGTTAAAATTTGGATGAATCTAGACACCATTTAGTATATAGGTTTATCCAAAATTTAACAAATATAAGTCAATTAATATGGATATAAGGGAGTAGTATAAACTTCTGATGCTTTATTTTTCCAGGATGAACGCACAGCCAGTCTCGACATGGTTCTGCCAGTCCATGAATGAAGTTCCAGCCCACGTACGAAGAATTGGTCGATGATTAATGCTAGTCCACATGTGAAGAGTTTTTTTAAGATGCACACATGAAGAGTTGGTTGGTGCGGGAATGGGTTGATCGCGTGAAGCGAGGAGCGACGCCGCCTGGGTGACCGCACACGGTGGGAAATAGGGGTGATGAAGGCAGAAAAATCAAGTAGTAGGGACTTCTATTTAGATATAGAAGATTAGGAGTGGTGGTGTGGAGTATTCCCATGTTAAACATCCAAGAAACACACTGTCAAAATAATTCAGGGTTGCGTGCACATAACGAATGTCTTTCCACGACAACAACCCTATATTTCTCCGACATCTCGTCTCGTGCGAATTTTCGCTTTTCCAAAACCGTGGCCGCCAAACCGAGCTCTACCGATCACATCTCCGCCTTTCGAAAAATTTGGAGCTCGAGTCCGAGTCTCAGGTCGCCAAAGCCCCCTTACCTCCCTTTTGCACCTATCCCTTCTCCTTGTTGCAACAATATATCTCATCATTAATTATTAGTTCAAACAGCTCTATAGATGAACTTTTTTTTTTGCGAATCCTCTAAAGACGATGTTACATATAATTTTGGCATATTTAAAATAGTGAAGTATTATAAGAGTGTCTCTAGCAGATACCACATATTGTGGTACTGCAAATGGCGGATGCGGTAAACTGAAAACCTGGTTTGCAATGCGAGAAAGTGCGGGACAGATGCCACATATTGAACTGCAAAACAGAATATTTCGTTTTATGGTTCAAATATGCTACATCTATTCTGCCCCGTCTATTGTACCGCAAAATAATGTATACTGCAAATCAGATTTTGCAAACCAATAGTTCAAACCGATACAAAAAATTTAAAGTTTTACAATAACAAGCCGTTAAACAACATGAACAAAAGGGAAATAAACATGTTAGGCTTCCTGATGATTGGCTAGCTTCACCGTTCATAGCAGCTCTGCGAGCTTTGCGTGCCTCGAGGATCTCCCTCCTCCGATCTTCCCACCACTCTTTTATGATCGGATCCATCTTCTCAGGGTCCATGGTCATAACTCGAGTTTCGTCGGCGATCGCAGCTTCCCTAGCTTTTTCCTCTTCGAGACGGATCCGCCTCTCCTCAAACTCAGCTTTGCGCTTCTCATCCTCACGAGTTGCTAGCCATATTTGTAGTTTGGTTTCTTCTCTCTTGTCAGCCATCTTGATCAGCACATGCTCATACCTTCCAGGAACAGGGGTGAATTGGGTGGGCAGACGCGGGGGATCCGCCGTCATCGGCGTGCACACAGAGAGGGGCTTCCGACTGACGGGTTTCTTGGACTTTGGGATTGAGGGCACCTTCGATCCGCTGATTTTCTTTCGACCACCGGCAACGCGGGGAAGCGCTCCTAGTCACTTCCTCGCCGTTTTCGCCGCAGTCGTAAGCAGAAGATTGTCATCGACCGGAGGGGACGCCGACACAGATTCCGCCGTGAAATTGGCCAGCTGAGGCTGGGGAGTCTCCATGATGGCGGTGGTGGGTGGTGGGGCGGCGGGAAGAGGCTACAAGCGTGAGGACGACGAGATCGAAAAATGTCCCTCGCGCCAAGCGAAAGTAAGGATGTACCGCATCCGGAACGCTCGGTACGGGGAATATGAGGCACTGAAGCGACAATATGCGGGAAACCGTAAAAAAAATAGCATGCGGTATGGTTTAGGTATCTGGAATGACCACTTTTTCCGCCTCGTACCGCAAACTGACGATTATTTTGTGGTACGGAAAATATGCGGTATCTGCTAGAGATGCTCTAAGTACTCCCTACTTGTTCCAATGATCTAAACAAAATTCAACATAGAGGAGGTCTTGAAGGCAAGGAACACAAGGGTTAATTATGCCAAGAATGGTATATACAACATTGTTCTAGAGGATACCAAAAAAAAGTCGCCTTTAGAGTTGTTTGAACTAATAATTAATATTAAACTTAATTAAGAATAATTTCGGAGGAAGTCCTGCAAGGCAAGGAACATAAGGGTTAATTATACCAAGAATAAATTAAGGATAATTCCGGAAGAGGTCCTGCAAGGCAAGGAACACAAGGGTTAATTATACCAAGAATGGCATATAACACATCGTCGATAGAGGATTCGCAAAGAAAATAGGATAGTCTCTCGAGTTGTTGAACTAATAATTAATGATGAACTAAAATAAGGATAATTTCGGAGGAGGTCTTGCAAGGCAAGGCACATGGGCTAGAAGATACTAAGCCAACAAGAATTCTTTGCTGGTACTCATCTGGTCCTAGTGCGGAACACGGAAAATGATAAGGTCGTATCCACAACTTATAATGGCAATGGTAAGGTTGTGCTAATATTTCACGTCTCCTATACTACAAATTTGGATGCATTCTAGGAAGTTTGTGTGTGATCCGGCCAGAAGGCATTAGAAAATCACCACAGTTTTAGATTATTTTCACCTTGCTTAGTTAGCCATGTGGCTATAAATTCCCCCTTCCATCTCCAACTCCGCTCAACATCCCCATTTGGTAAGGTCGTGCTAATACTTCACATCTCCTACTACAAATTTGCATGCATTCTAGGAAGTTTGTGTGTGATCTAGCCAGAAGGCATTAACAAATCACCACAGTCTCGGACTATTTTTATCTTGCTTAGCTATCCATGTGGCTATAAATTCGCCCTTTCATCTCCAGCTCCGCTTAACATCGCCACAGTAGTAAGGGTGTGCAAATAGTGAAACCGCTCAAACTTTCCAAACCGGTCAAACATTTTGTAGTTCAATCTCCTTCACAAATTCAATCTGAACTTTGGAGCTAGTGCAAAATTTTGGACTAGCCTAAACAGGTCAAACCGGCCAAACCGTTTTTGCACAGGCTTAAGTACAATGGCTCAAGCCACCGTCCTCCTCTCCCTCGTCGAATCAGCGCACTGCCGCCCCACGATGATTTCTGAGGTCACCCACATCGGTTTCCCTATCGCCTCCCTCATGGCTACCTACATGCCGCTAGACTCCCCCACGTCCACCGACGCGCCACCAGCCTCCCCCACCTCCACCGACGCGCCGCCAGTCTCCCTCGCTGCCGACGGGCTGCTGTCTTCCTCAACTGGGTCATGATTCCTATCCTTCCACATCGTCGCCATCGAAGGCAGCGCCATCAAGGAAGCACCGCCTCCCGACATGGCCCACAGGGCCAGTCCATAGATTCCGGGGACCCTAGGGAAACACAACACCAAAGGCACTTCGTTTAAAGTGACAAGGTTTCACTCAGTCAAGTGGATGGGAGGGGGGCAATGCCCCCCTAGTGTAGAAAATTGTTTAAATATATCTTTAATATTTATGCTAAAAATAGTATTACTCAAAGTTTAAACATAATTAGCGTTCTTAGTCCTCTGAACAATTTTATACCCCATACATTTGCTAGATCCATGATCTTTGGACCCTCGGTTAAGACATTTGAAACTACTCATTTCTATCGATGGAACAAACTATTACCATTATAGTTATTCTTATCAACTGCTCCTTGTGTACACGTTATATGCATATATATCTTTAGAATTAATCCCATAGCAAAATTATGGAAGTAACAGATTCATATTTATGTGCAAAAATGAGTAGGCACTGAATTAATAAGAAGATGAAATAGTCTCTACAAAATGGATGATGAGGACAAGTAGAACCGTTGAAAATCGAAGGAGAGATGGTTACACAATGATATAGTTGTGTGATTACGTTGTTAGTCTCCACTAATAAATACTCACAACTTTGTAGAGGCATATGATGGCCGGTATTGTTCTGCATATTTGGAGAATCCACATAAATGGTGGCATAAAAAAATTCAGAAATGCTGGAGTATTTGCTGGGGTGATATTGATGTCGTTTCCCACGATCGAAACTGGATGATGTATCTCTATGAGTTTCTTAAATGGAACATGCGTTCTTTCTTTTATATACAATTTTTTGAGTATTTTTTCAGGAGAGAAAAGTTATAGTGAAGACATAGCAGGCTGCATCTTTGGTTATCTATATTTTCTATAAATATTTCGGCTTGTTGGATGTAAGTGTATAGAAGACAAATATATATACTCATATGTCTTAGCCAGGGGCTGGTATCCTTGGGGCCCAGGGCGAGCGCTCCGTCCTATGGGCTATCCCGACCACCAGCTGGTTTTCGCTGGAGGTTGCGGCCTATTTGGTTGCGGCGGACCCCAAGAGTATTGTTGTAGCAACCGACTTTTTTTTTTGAACAGGAGAGCCCCGGAAGGGGCTGGAAGCCATATCATTAAACCAAGACGGTGGAGCTACACATTTTCACGCCGAATTCTAATAAAATGGAAAAGAAAAACATATCCAAGCGCTTTGCAAAGAGAACCCTACAAGAATAAAGCAAAAAGCAAATAGGTCCTCCTTCCATTTCGTCTCAGAATCGATTGGCCTCATGATGGAGGTTGAAAATGCGCCGGACTTCGCGGCAATCTTGATGGCCTCAACTTGACTCGGATAATCGGTGGCTTCCGCCTCCGATTTGGAACTGCAGAGAAAATTGGCTTCACTTCTCCAAGAGAACCCATCGCCGCAACTCAAAGAATCCTTTCTTAACGCAACCTCTGCGCCTAGAAAGAGAGAAATCTTCAAACAGCAGCGAATAAGCTCCCATGGTTCGCCGATGCCGCGAAGAAACCGAGCTCTCCCTCGAGCTCCCGCCCGAGATGAGGAGAACAAGCCGTGAAAATGCAAGCACGAACCCAATAAATGTGCTTATTGGAAAAGCAACGGCCGGAGATCGCCAACGAGGAACTCCTCCATGGAGTCCCAAAATCCAGCGTACGACCACTCTAGCAGGCCTACACCGCCACTAGGATAGCTGACGAAGCCTCATCTTCTTTGATGAAGGCTGCACCGAAAAACCGAGACAGAAGCCTCACCGCGTCCCTCCTCGCCACCACGGCCGGCCAGGGACATCCGCGAAGCGGCGCATCTCGGCTTCAAACGGCACCAGCACAAATGCCATCTGGAGGTTGGCAAAGAAGAAACCGCAGCCATCATCCCCCCCCCCCCCCCCCCCCGCCGCCACGGCCGGCCGGGGGAAGACGAACAGGCCACAACAACACGCCGCCACGGCCAGCCGGGTGAGACGAGACAGCCTCCGCCGCCCTCATCGGAAGAAGAAGCTCCACGGGCCTTTTATTCATGGAGTCGCCGTCGCCCTGATCCGCAGCTCCGACCGTCGGAGCAAGGGGGACGAGAAGCACCAGCCATGGACAGAGCTTGACCCAAAGCTCTAGCTCACGCAGACTCCTAGCGAGAAGCCTCGCCACGGCGGAAATCCGCCAAAACCAAGACAAGCTACTCCTATAGCTACATCCGGCGCCTCCCCAAACCCAACCCCGGCCGGCTAATCCGGCGGGGAGGGCGGCGGAGAGGCCCGGCGCGCGGCGGCGGCTGACGCACAGGCGGGGGAGAAAGGAGGTTGGGAGAGGATAAGGACGAGACTCTCTGTAGCAGCCGACTGAAATTTCCTTCGAATGGTACGGACTGAATTACCACACTCATTTCTTTTGAATGGAAGCCTACTACGGCATTATGAAACTAAAAATGACGTTACCATCAGCATCATACTGAACTTGGTCTGCTTAAATGGTGCTCCCATCTGCCATAAGAGGAACTTAAGCAAGCTCACACAACATTTACTGTAATAAACAAAAAGAATCTGAATATGGGAGTATAAAACGTTGATCCAATGTGTGTGCGCGAGGGAGGTCTGGTTCAGCTAACATAACGGCCGTTCCTCCTGGGCCTAACCTGATCGGGGAAACGCATAGTACCAAACCAAGCAATCAGCAGCAGGAAGGTCTCCTCCTCATCTGACCAACGACGGTAGCCCGTTAGAAGTACTCCCGCCCGTACAGCTGCTGCCCCGACGACGGCGGTTGTCATGAGCTGGTCGTGGGCGCGCCGGTTGGTGGATGGTTCTTGCTTGGTGGTTAATAGTGTTGGAATACCCCTGCCGACTGGCCGGTTCCGAGGTTGTTTCACACCCGAGAAAAAGATTAGTAGAATGCAATAGATTACACAGGTAAATGATTCAGGGAATAAAAGAGAATTTTTATTAACTTCTCTCGGTAAGCTCACGTACAAAGATTGTTCCTCTATTTATAGACTAAAGGGGATACGATACACACATGGGCCAACCTTAGCCTGGTAGAGGCCACACCGAGTGGGCCTCTACCGGCCTAGTTTCTCAACAAATAGATACTGTGGTGTTGCCACTGGCGCAGCTACATGCATGTCAGGGGGCCACCGCCCCCCAAGATTTTTAAAAATCATTGAAGGAAAAAAAATTTGGGACCTAGAAAAGAAAAATTAGTGTCATTTGCCCCCCCCCCCCCAAACATCCATAATTTCGTTTTGGCCCCCCTCCCCCCTGATATTCTTGGCTAGCTCCGACACTGGGTGTTGCCATCATGGTGGTAGGATAGGCCCGTCCCCAACGTCCTCCTGCATGACATCCTCCTTGGACTTCACTCCCTTTTCACGGTCGCGCGTACTGGCCTTCTATCCTACCGCTGGCGTCAGTCACGTCTAGACCGGCCTCTCCGAGCTCGTCATTATCGACCACTTTCACATGTCAGGCCGGCTTGAACAGCGCCCTCACCTCCTACTCCGCCTCCGCTCCGGACAACGACATATGCGTCCCTCATTGTCACCATGCCCGAGGGCAGAGGCTGCAAAATCCCAGCTCACCGCGTCACCTCATAGATGTGCCTCGCCGACGAGGTCTCCGGCCAGAGGCCTATACGTGGACACAGAGAGGTCAACAACAATTTTAGGATAAATTGCGAAAGCCAGGACTCGAACTCGAGACCTTAGGCTCTAATACCATGTTAGAATAGTTCTACCAACCAACTATCCTAAAAGACCGATCTGTTAGAAAGTGGTGATATAATATACTTAACACCCCCTTCACATCTGACTTGGATGTGGAAACAACAACACCTCCCGTCACACCCGACCTGGGCGGAGAATAATAATCGAGAGAAAACGCGGGTGCTAAGACTTGAACTCAAGACCTCAGGCTCTTATACCATGTCAAGCTTTATGCACTAGCCAACGCAACCAAAAGTTCGAACTCATGAAAAGAGCTAGTGCAATCCACTTATACACTTTAACATCCCCTCTCACGTGTGACGGGGAGAAGTCAACACGTGCAACCGGAAGAGAGCGACGTCGCGCGAAACTCACGTATGTCTCAAGATGCCTATACGTGGACATAGAGTGATCAACAACAATTTTAGGATAAATTGCGAAAGTCAGGACTCGAACTCAATACTTTAGGCTCTGATACCATGTCAAGCTTCATGCACTAACCAATGCAACCAAAAGTCCGAACTGATGGAAGGAACTAGTGCAATCCACTTATACACTATGGTGTGCCTCGCCGGCGAGGTCTCTGGCCAGATCGGTATTTTTTTTGTGGATAGAACAGTTTATTTTTTGCTTCATATAGAAGCAAAAACGAATTGCTATACCTAGTAGCAACGGCGGGATTTGAAAAAAAAAATACAGTCCTGAGCAGAGTACCCGGGATCGGGAGTTTTGATACCGAGGGGACGTTCAGCATCTCTGGTTTAAGGAATTTGCTAATTCTCGGCTAGCTGAGATTTAGCTTAGCGCATAGTCACATCGTGGTACGTTCGATTTGTTTTGCGCATCAAGATCCGTGCGTGTGTGTAGGCCGGTTTGTCGCGACTCACAGCGCGTTGCTCCGGCGCGTTGTCGTGCGCGTCGCTGCCTACATTGCTTGCCCATGTTGCCCCATGTTCAGTTCTGGTCGTTGGATCGTGTAATGGGCTGCTTTGCTCTTTTTTTCCTTTGTTTATTTTCTGCATGTTTTGTTTTTGTCTTCTTCCTGCTCTATTTTTTTTAGATTTATGTATATTCCTGCAGTGTGTAGTTGTGGTTCGACGATGACGATGACGATGGTTGCATTAATTTTACACTAGTCAAGCAAAATACATAGCACCGTATGTACATATTATGATATTATAGTTGTTACTTGCATCATAAGTTGCAATTGAATGTTTTTTTCAATAGCAGCAATAATTGGAACTGTTTTTATTTTTTCTTCATCTTAGATTGCAATATTTTTTATTCGGACATCTTTTAGAAGATACATGTACAATCTATAAACTTATTAATTTTCTTATTGGTTTTAGAACATACGTAGATCATCATGGTGGCTCATCAATACATACCGGAGGATTTCCGGTGGTACTGCCATGTTGTTGCTGAATTGAATATAGGGGAGGATTGCATTTTCCTCCATAGTAGATTGTAACTGAGATCTGTTTCATGCCCTTCTTAATATGAGTTGCAATTCAAATATCGTTTTGTTTTGTGATCCCTTCTTATTACGTGTTGCAACTAGACTTGTAACTGGTTTTCTCGGTAATTTGCAGCCGGAGATTGTTTTGTGATCTTTACTATGAATTGCAACTAGACACTTGCAACTAATTTTTTCTTAGGGAGTTACAACTCAGTTTGCAACTGAGGATTGTTTCGTGGTCCCTTCTTACTATGAGTTGTAACTAGACTTGGAACTGGTTTTTTATCGGGAGTTTCAACTCAAGTTGCAACAGAGGATTGAAATATTATTTTCATGTTTTGTGCTCTCTTCTTACTATGAGTTGCAACTGGACTTGCAAATGGATTTTCTCAGGGAGTTGCAACCAAGGATTGATGCGCGATACCTTCTTATTATGAGTTGCAATTGTACTCGCAATTGGATTTTCTCGGGAGTTGCAACTGCGGTTGCAGAAAATTGTACCGTTGTCCCTTCTTACTATGTTTATGAGTTGTAACTGGACATGCAACTGGATTTCACGGAAAGTCGCAAATGAGGATCTTCTTACTATGATTTGTATTTGGACTTGCAAATATCTTTCTCATAGAGTTGTAACTGAGAATTAGTTTTGTGGTCCCTTCTTACTATGAGTTACAACTGGACTTGCAACTACCTTTTCTAGGTGAGTTGCAACTGGGGTTGCTACTGAGGATTGTTTGGTAGTCCCTACTTAGTATGAGTTGCATGTAGACTTGCAACTGGCTTCCTCTCGGAGTTGCAAATGTGTATTGATTTGTTCTCCCTTCTTACTATGAGTTGATTCTATACTTGCAAATGGCTTTATCGCGGAGTTGTAATCGAGGATTGTTTTTGTGATCCCTCTTTACTATGAGGTGCAATTATACTTGCAACTTGTTTTTCTCGGTGAGTTGCAGCTAGGGTTGCAACTAAGAATTGTTCTATGATCCTTATTAATATGAGTTGCATCTGGACTTGCAACTGGCTTTCGCTCGGAGTTGTAATCAGGGTTGTAACTAAGAATTGTCTTATGGTTATTTTTACTATAAGTTGCAACTGGACTTGCAATCAACTGTATTATTTTGTGCCCCTTCTTATTATGAGTTGCAACTAGACTTGTAACTGGATTTTTCTTGGTGAGTTCTCATTGGGGTTGCAACTGAGGATTGTTTTATAATCACTTCTTACTATGAGTTGCAACTTGACTTGCAACTGACTTTTCTCACGAGTCGCAACTGGGTTGCAACTGAGAATTATTTCGAAGATGTTTCGTGGTCCCTTCTTATTATGAGTTGTAACTGGACTTGCAACTCGCTTTCTCTCAGGAGTTGCAACTAGGGTTGTAGCCCATGAACTGTTTCGTGGTCTTTTCATATTATGCGCTATAACTGGATGTGCAACTAGACTTTCGTAATCCAAGTTGAAATTTGCTTGCATTTGACATTTTCAACTTGACTGCATCTCGGATTTAATTACTGCCACAACTTTCTTGCAACTACTCCTTTCCAAAATATAAGATGTTTTAGCTTTCGTGAAGTGAATGTATCTAGAACATTTTGGTATGTAGGTTCGGATTGAATCTAAACATAAAAGACATCTAGATACATTTATTTTAGAAAAGCTAAAACGTCTTATATTTTGGAACCGAGGGAGTAGATTTTTTAATTCTAGTTTTCTCTTTTTTTCTTACCCCCCTTTAATGGATTTTAATTCAATGTTTGGTAGTTAAGGTATGTGCAATAGACGTATACATCCGCGAGTTCCAACGATCTAAATACAGTTGATCGGTTAATTATACAAAACAAAATACTTACTCCATTTTAAAATATAAGATGTTTTAACTTTATGAAGCAAATATACATAGACTTATTTTAGTATGTAGGTTCACTCAGATTTGGAATGAATCTACACACTAAAAAAAGTCTATATATTTTTTTCTTAAACCTAAAACATCTTATAATTTAAAATGGAGGAAGTATTTGACAAGATTTATTAGATTTGGCTACACAGATAGGGGCGAGAAAAATTAGCCGAAGTCTCACTCCATTGTGCCCTTTTCTTGTACGAACACTTCCTTGTGCCCTTTGTCTACCCATGTAATCATCACTAAGCAAAAGAGCGAAGGAAGAAAATGTTTCTTGTACTATAAGAGCAGTATAATTAAGGAAACTACATGTTAAAAAACCATGAATCATTTGCAAAAAAAAAACCATGAATCAAATGTCCCGTTGAACTAATAACTAGCAAAAGGACAAAAGACCATCCAGAATGAACATGTCTACGGTGACATAGCCCAGCGTATGTGATTCGCAAAAGAAAAGCCCAGACGCATGTAGAACAGGATTAACAACCATGATGACCAAACTATTGGGAGGGTAAAAATTCACCGTAAATGAAAGGATGATGTCAGTTAGCTGAGAATTAGCTGAGAATTAACTTAGAATTAATTCTCAGCTAGCTGAACACTAGTCACACCCCTAGTTTAACTTACCCTACTATTTAATCTCACAAATATTTTTGGTGCTATGATATTAATCGGGATTGAATTAATTTAAAATTTGTTAGTTGTTATTTCTTCTCCTCCCTCCGACCCATATTAGTTGACTTGGATTTATCAAAAATTAGATGAACCTATATACTAAATAGTGTCTAGATTTATCCAAATTTAGACAAACTTGAGTCAACTAATATAGGTCGAAGGAAGTACTCCCTCCGTTCAAGAATACATATCTTAGGTTTTTTTAATTTTAAGATGAATCTATATACTCCCTCCAAGATATTAGTTGACTTCAATTTAAATGTATCTATCACAAAAACTTGTCGAGATATATCCAAATTGGAGTCAACTAATATGGGTCAGAAGGATATTAAATAGTATTTAAATTTATCTAAATTTTGATTGAGACATCTAT
The DNA here is from genome assembly GCA_030063025.1 of Avena longiglumis. Classification (NCBI taxonomy): domain Eukaryota; kingdom Viridiplantae; phylum Streptophyta; class Magnoliopsida; order Poales; family Poaceae; genus Avena; species Avena longiglumis. The sequence continues at coordinate 39,447,457 of CP125976.1, read as the reverse complement.
TTTAGAACGGAGGGAGTACAGAATTCTCTCATCACATCGCGTGCAGCTAGCCTATCACCACCCTCACAACCCCAAAACCCTAATCAACCTCTGCGCGCAACGATCGATCGCATGGCGGGGCCTGGGAGGGGCGACCGCATCAGCGGCGTCCCCGACGTCCTCCTGCACGACATCCTCCGCCGCCTCCACTGCCTTCCCGCCGCCGCGCGCACCAGCCTCCTCTCCCGCCGCTGGCGCCGTGTCTGGACCGGCCTCCCCGAGCTCGTCATCGACCGCTTCCACGTGCCGGGCCGCACCCCGAGCTCCTTCCTGCGCACCTTGAACGGCGCCCTCGCATCCTACTCCGCCTCCGCCCCGGACAACGACGTCTCCGCCCTCACCATCGCCGTGCCCCACGTCGGAGACTGCGAAATCCCAGCTCACCGTGTCACCTCGTGGCTGCGCGTCGCCTCGAAGCGCGTCGCCGGCACGTTCTCCCTCACCTTGCCTGTCTCCCACCTTTACTGCCACGGGCTGCAGATCGATCTTCCCCCGTTCGGGAGAGCGACGGAGATCACGCTCTCCCTCGCACGGCGTTTCATGATCCGGCTCCGGCCGGCTGGTCCCTTCGCAGCACTGACGAAGCTGAAGATAGAATTGGCCTTCATGGACTGCCGGGAGCTGGAGGCGTTGGTGTCCACCATGTGCCCGGTCCTGACGGACCTTACCCTGCGTGTCGCACTCTACGGCAGCGACGAGGTCTCCATCAGCTCCGCTTCTCTCAAGCGCCTACAATTCGAAGACACCTCCGTGATTGGACTCTACGGCAGCGACGAGGTCTTACAGCGGGTCGAGGTTGCTGCCCCTGTGCTCGAAGTTCTTGCTGCGTCTGTCCAAATCCACGCTCACATCTCGGCCCCGATGCTCGCCGACGCCAAGGTCAAGCGCCCGCACCGGTACCACTTCGCCGACGATGTGCCTCGTCGTCTCCGGCGGCTGGATATCAATCAGTTGTACGTAACTGCGGCAGCGCCCCCTAGCACGCCGCAGAGGTTCGATGCGGTTGGCGAGCTTAGATTGTCTGCCTATATTGTAAGTCTAATTGACTTCTCTCTCTCTCTATGAATTTCATGGACTGTTTGGGCGGCCACTACGATTGTAGCAAATTTAGCAATTTGGTATCCACACCTGCTAGTGTGTCAGATTCGGCAAGGGGCCCTTAGTTCCCGTGTTCGTTGATCCTGATTTGTGGTTGTGCTTTCGATGTTTTCAGGCAATGACAGGATACACCAATTTCTTCAATGATGTAAACAATCTTCCCATGTGCGATACCTTATTATCGGTATCGTTAACAGGGAATCACCATGGGTTTATACCAACCATGCTGCATCTCTTGAAGAGAAGCAACGGTATAAGGAAGCTTGTACTCGAGACATATACTAAAATGGTAATTTCGTTCTAAGGTTTATTTATTTATAAGTTCTTGTTGACTAAAGCTCAAATATTAACAACTCAGAAATAAAGGAAATAAGTTTACTCAGTTTATGTTAGCATGCTATGGGTATGCTCCGATTTATGATTTGAGAGGCTACATTGAACACCACAGCACAATGTACCATGTACCTTAGCTCCTTGCACTAATGTAGTCATCGTATTTTGTTTAAAAATGTCAATCTTGACTAAACATTGTGTCTACTTGTGTTTTTTTAGAAAGATCCATGCTCGTTGTCTTGTCCTTGTCGCTTGCCAGAGAGTTACAGGACGGACAACGTCAACCTGGATTCACTCGAAGAGATAAAGATCAATATGTTCATGGGAGCAGATGACCAGGTGGAGTTCCTAAAGCTGCTACTATCCAGATGCAGTACAACGAGACTTATAAGTGTGGAACTTGATAATTATTATCTTGCGCCTATACCAAAAGAGAAACTTGCCGAGATTATCAGTAGCAGCATTTGTCATCCGAATCTCAGAATCAGATTACATCAAGTTTCCGACAAGAAGTTTTTAGAAGAAGTACTATAAGTACTGGATCCTATGCATGTTCTGGACTATTGGTTAGTTATTAGTGGTCGTCTCCAAAAAATACTGATGAACTCATACCTATAGTTATTAGTAGTACTATAAGCTTGATTTCAAGTCCAGCACAGCTGTTGATATCTTTTGCAGCATGTTCCCAAGCAGACCACGGCATGGTGTCTGCACTCTCGACATCAGCCACTGGTAGTCATCCAACGCTTTGTCCGACAGAGGTTCTAAGAACTCGCATTTTTCTAGGATTTCAGGGGGAGGTACTCCCCTGACAAGGTTAGTTTCCAGCTTTGGTTTTTTCTTGTTTAGATCTTGAGGAACCTCTGGTGCTGGGTTCTCAAGGAACATCGGTGATGCTCCTGGGATGATCTCCTGACGAAAGGGTAAGCTTCTGGCACTCTGCATGCAGAAATCGAACCACTGGTGGATGAGCGGAGATGGACCTCTAGTTCTGCCACCAATTCGATCAGTCTGAAATCCAGTCGCACAAGGTATCGCCTGTGGTGCATAAAACCAATAAGATACTGGCTCATTATCACAGGAAAGCAACAAGAAGAGCAACATACCCATGGATTCAGTCACATAGTAATGAAATTACGCATGAGAATATCGTAACATACCCATAGATCAGCCCAGAGGCTACTGCCTGACTTGGGAACAACAACCGCAACATTAGACATTCGCTTTGCAGCTGGGACGACATCACTGCTCCAACCGACTGTGACCCAAACATCCCCAACTCCAAAAGATTTCAGATAGTTCATGCTGTCAAATAGCTGGACCTACAGACAAAAAAATTAAATAAAATCCAATGCAAAACATAATAACTCAAGACTTCATTAATTGTTGTTCATAATATTCATGGGTTATCTTTTCGGCAAAATTGTTTTGGGATATCACTTGTCAGATCATAACACAGGTGGAATGCAAGAAACATACAGAGAAGATGGTTCATTTGGTGCAAACCTGCTTCTGCAGTTGTGTAAAGCTGTTTAAGACTGCTTCCCTACCACCACTGACATCTGTTTCCATGTCAATTGTGTTATATGATGATCCCAACTGCTTAAGGACTGCACCAATGACCTCTCTAGGAGAATCAACCATTGAAATCTTCCCTGCAAGTTCAGGCCTCCATAAATCCTCCCAATCCTACAGATAACATGCCGATGTGACTAAGTAAAACAAAAGTACCTAACAAGGTAATCATGTTGATGCTTGTGTGCACAGTGCCATCTATATATATGAATCATAAAAATGGTATAAATCACACGATAGTAAACCTTGACCAGTGCTAGCAAAAGGTAAACTTTTTATTTAAGTACACTTTTCATTTAACCCCAAGGTAAACTTTTAAGGATAATTTAATCACTGTGTAGTTGACCTTGTATCTTCAGCATGATGCTGCATGTGCTCTGAATGTCTGAAGAACTTTCATTTACCTGTATTGGCTTCAAGTTGTGCTGATTAAACTTGTTTTTCTTGTAAGCAATGACCATAGTGCCCCATCTGTATGGAACACCCCATACCGAACCATTAGAATCTGCCTCACCATTCTGGTTCCTGCACAAATGAACCTGATGGACTATAATGAGAATGGAAACTCCACCTCGAGACATCTTCAATTGAATTGACTAATTCAGTTCACCCTAATTTCTGGAAGAAACTGAGCATGACCAAAGTGAATAATGAGCATCAAGATGTTATGCTAGTTGAGAAGATTGCACTAGCATCCAGTGGAAGGTAGAAACATACATATGATTGCAACTGACATGATATAATACCTCTTTTATCAGTTTTATCATATAATCAGATTCGATAAGTACACAGTTTTTCAGCCATCGTCATTTGTTATCACAGCATACGAGGCAGTGCGAGATTAATGACAGGGCCAGTGCAACTATCACAATTGGTAAGAGAGAAACAAAGGCTTCAACTGCCAATTCTCACCTTCCATCTGTCACTTAGGCTCTGGTACCAATCCTGCTCTTCAGCATTCTTGATAGGTTCTACCAGTCCCTTACGAATGGCGTAGCCGAGCCAAGAGTCCCCTATGGAGACGACATCAGCTGCCATGGCGGATTTCTGCTGAACTTGACCTTTGTCCACACATTGTGACAACTCGGTGAAGAGCGTGTCAATACTGGGGCGGAACTCAGGGCTGAACTTAAGCCTCTTTCCCTGTACTTCAACGAAATCCTACGAACACCAAACCAAGAAAAATCTTACAGTCGACAAAAGTGTCACACCGTTCCATGCTACCTTGCGGTCCAACTTGTAATCGCTCAGATAATAATCGAAGCAACTTGTTGTAAAAAGAAGGAAATGATTTGCTTGTAGCGGAGGAGGAAGGACCAGACCTTGATCCATGTGGGAGGGAAGGAGCCGCGGAGCGCGACGACCCGGAGGGGCACGGAGAGCGCGTAGGTCTTGGACTTCCACTGCTGCAGCGCGGCCTCCCACTCCTCGTCGTCCTCCTCCTCCTTTGCTTCAACGGCGGCGGTGGACGCGGCGGTAGGGGGCGGTTGGACGCAGGCGCGTGCCGGGGTGTGGAAAAGGATGAGGATGGAGCAGACGGCCAGGTGGAGCGCTAGCGCCGTGGCGGAAGCGCTCCGCGCCCACTCCCAGCCTCCGCGGCTGGGCGCGTCCGATTGGCTGTTGGTGGGAGACGGAGGCTGCCGGGAGAAGGCGAGCTGCTTCGCCTTCGGCTTGCGGTGGTGGAGGCGGAAGCGGAGGCGGGACGTGGGGAGGTGGTGGCCGAGGTTGTGGGGGAGGAGGCCGGGGAATGGGAGGCGAGGGCTGGGGAGGAGGAGATGGAGCGACTTCCCCTCCATCGCCGATCAGGCTGCCGCCTACTCGCCTCCGCCGCCGATGGGCTTATCCAGTGGCCTGGCCTACCAGCAGTTTTTTTTTTTAGGGAGCCTACCAGCAGTTCTTTAGCCTGAACCCAGCCAAACTTGTGCCTAAAACTCGTTCGGAACTCGCACCTTTGCAAGCGATTCCTACAGTACTGGACTTAACTAGTACTGTCTCTACTTTTGAAGTTCAGGTGCTCCAAAATTATTTGTTTAAGCAGACACATTTTTAGATACAATCACAAATTCACCATTGCAAGAGGATTAAAGACTTCTGGCTGAAATCCAATCCTGAAAGTCTAATATCTCTGAAAATGGCACAGATCAGTACATCACCTATCTCATGTCTGGTACTTACATGCCTAATAAATAAATTAAGATTACTCGACCGGAAAAAATATCGGAAAAGAGTCCTATAAAAAGCTATATAAATGCTAGAGTAAACATTTCTTCTGGACAATAGCATGTGCAAGAGCTAAAAAGAATCGATGAAACATGATGAGAAAAAAAATGCTATCTGGTACATTATCTACCCATCGACGAAGAAGCAATCCACCTTCTATAGATCTTCTTGCAAGAGTTTGTTCAGCAGGGCGGTCATGAGCGAATCCCGTTTCTGAGCTCTTGCTTCTTCTCTCATCCTTCGCTGCTCCTCTCTCTGTATCCACTCATGCTCCAGCACCAGCCTCTCCTGCTCAAGCTTCCGCATCGACTGCCTCCATTCTTGTTCGAACATGAGCCGCTCCTGGGCACGCTGCTCCATCGTCTCACGCCACTGGATATCCATGTGTTGTTGCTGCGCCAGGAAATCCTGCAGCAGATCCTGAATGCTTGAACTGCCCGTCCTCGATGTTCCCGTCATTCGTTGCGATGGTTGCCCCTTATCACCAGCCTTCCGCCTTTTGCTTATCATGGGTTTCTCGTCGTCGGTTGCTTCAGCGTCATCTTCCTCATTGTCAGACTCCACGGATGACGGGCCACCACTAGGCCGTTTTAGTTTCTTTTTAACTGAAACTCCTGATTCAGACTGAAGGAGTTGCCGTTGCATATTTCTAGCACGCTCATTGAAGACTGCATGTAATTCTTCAAAGAAGGGGCACTGTCTACCATTTTCTGGATCAGATGTTTCTTTCCCCTGATAAAAAAAGGATGAGTTATTGCCTCGTACACTAAAAACAACGAAAGGTATGTCCGAGTTGCAATCTTGAAGCAAACTTAAAACAGCAAACTTGCCCAGATAAGATAGGTATAGTAGATTGTCTTCACAACAAAGATATACTGAAACAAAGTAGGTGCCACTTTGGAGTAAATATATTTGCATAACCATAAAGTAACATTTCGATCTGAAAGCTTAAATTGGTCCCATCAATCACCAAACCCAAAGTAGCATCATTCTGAACTTAACATGGAAACAGTACCTGCCTATCTCCTGCTATGCTCTTTGCTATAATCCTAAAATTCAAGTCTTATACTAACTACTTTGATCAGGAAAGTGTCTACAGTTAGGGAAAAAACTAGGGATTTTTCTCAATAAACCAAATTAAACCATCTAAAATACCCAACCTTTTTTTGCCAGAGTTTAACATGATTCTTCCTTTTCATTAAATGCCCAACCTTTTGTTATCCTAATTTTGTCCCTTATTTTGAAGAACACAAATTTTACTTTTACAAAGTTTAACTTTTTTTTCGAAAAGGCGAGCGTCTCTGTGTCAATCAATGCATAGGGCCATTACAAAGTTTAATGTAAAGCATAGAAAATATCACATACTGAACTAGGACCATTGCAGTTTATCAGATAGTCATATTATATGGATAGAGGGCTAGTTTGGTTTACATCCTGGACGCCGCATGCTTGGCCTGGAGCGCTCCTGGGATCTAGCTGTTGTTTTGCTTGCTACCCTAGAAAAATGGAGTCTGGCCTGGCCTGGGCAACCAGGCTCTGTGTTAGCCTCCCAAGCGACCGATTTCTAGCGCCTAGGTGTGCGGCCTAGACGTTAATTGCTGACTGGATGCTAATCAGAAAGAAAAGAAACCAACATCATGTCACGTGGATAGTACGGGCCAGGCAAGATTCCTATTCAAGCTTGCTTAGCAATCCACCAGGTCAGGCTTCAGGCAAAGAGCTCTTTTCCAGGCTAGCCTGATCAGGCAAGAAATGCTCATTTTTTTTCTCAGGCATGAATCCCAGGGCAGCAACAAAACTAATTCGGAGTTTCAGTGTGAACCCAAAGAAAATGTCAGTATCCTTTTTTGAAAAACTTGGTTAGTGGTCATACCGATTCCATATCATAGTACAAAATTAGAAGTAATTCAACCCCCCATCCTGGATGGTTTGCCACTGAGCTTTCCCTTAAAGCAGAGTGGTTCCACCTTCACTTTCCTTTACACTTTAGAGCTATCACACATGACACCATATTCACCTGAGCTGACAAGTTTTCTCCTTACTACCAGGAGCCACTATCCATTCCCATTATTGTTGAAACTTCCTTTAGTCATCCTAGCCTCGAACAGAATAGTTGTCTCATGTTTGATTAGCGTTTACCCTAAAATACAACAAAGTGGAATACACTTTTCGGGTTACCAATTAGATAAGCTATACTCGCAAAAGCATCACTACTAGTCCTAGAGCATATCAGCAAGAAGAAAATGGAAGGCTGGACTGTATGATGGTTGAAAGCCAATAAAAAACAAATTGCCTTGGATATTAGCATTAGACCGACATGTATTTTGAGCTGCAAGTTTCTATGAAAATTCTGCCGACCCTTAAAGATGTGCAATTCAACACATCATCTCCCAAATCATGCTACCAAACTGCAGTGCTATAACTAGATTCCCCATGGCATTGCCATTCTTTCTTTCAGGTGTTATAATGCATCAAATGTTTTGAAAATGATTCAGTAAGAGCAGAGATTCTTCTTCCTCTGGGTGAGGTGTTATCGCCATTTAAACAGCAAATGAACCATTCCTACTGTCGATCCTAAAATGAGCGGACTAGCTCTTGAGATAATAAAACAGGTCAATCGGGACCCAGAGCCTAAATATGGGAGCAGGCGATGCATTAGAAATTGCCATTAACGTAGGGGGCATCACGTGAGGATTCGTTTTCTTTTTCAGATAATAATTCAGAGCACAATTGTTAGCCAAGTAGAGACAGCAGCGAGCGGAAGGGAGCGAGCAGGACATAGAGTACCTTGTAGCGGTTGACGAGGTTCTTCCACTTGCACTTGCACTGGTCGGCGGTGCGGCGGTACCCGCGCGCCCGGAGCCTGTCCGCCACCGCCTCCCAGAGCGTCTTGGCGCTGCGCCCCGCGGCGGCCTCCCGCTCCAGCTCCCCGCGCGCCGCGATGAGCTCCCGCGTCTCCTGCGCGCCCCACTGCGGCACCCTCTCGTCACTAAACCCTCCTCCCACTCCGCCTCCGCCTCCGCCAGCCTCCATCATCCCTCCGCCCCCGGCGCCGCGGCGCGCCTATGGACACCAATCCCCACCCAGTACGCCCGTGTCGCGGCGGTGCAGAGCAGGCTCTGCTTCTGCAGCGTGCCTCGCTTTCTCCGCTTCGATTGGCTTGCTTGCTCTGCCACGCGACCGTGGCCTCCTCTCCTCGCCTCGCTTTTCTCCTCTTCTCGCCGGTGGATGCTGCTGCTGCAGCAGCTGCCTGCCATTTCTTACTTTTCCGCCCATTCACACGCCTCTCTCTCTCTGCGCTCAGAGAGGAAGATGGGGCCCCGCCCGTTCACACTAGCTGTCCGTCCACCTGCACCTCGTTTCCACAGTTCTAATCATCGTTTGCTCATATTTTTTTATTTTATTAGGCTGGACTTGACTGGACCGGACCGGGCCCAGTGCCGCCCACCCCACTGGCCTCCCCCATCACGTCATCACCGAGAATGTGAGAAGATATTCCCGCTTTTTACTGTATACAGATTGTTCTTCTGCCGAAACAAAAATAATACTACTACTAATAATGCTTGAAACATAATCCTTTTTACCATAATCACATTTGATTCCATTCTGATTTTACCAAGATAGCCATACAGGGTAAGAAAAATTATTCAATACTTGAAAGTTGAAGACCGCAAAAGTGACCAGGACACACAGCTGCTCAATAACCTCCAAATTTTGAGCCTATGAACTTTTATTCAAGATAAGAAGAAACATAATCCTTTTTTTCCTTACAACGAATGGATCTACTCCTGCGCTGTACCCTTTCTGCCGGATGCGCAAGCTGGCCGCCAGTGGTCACACACACGGTAGCTTCTGTTTACCATGTGAACTTCCATGGCGCTTTCTGCAAGCTGGGGGGTGGGGGACTCTTCGTTTCACCACAGCCTTCAGTTCAGGGTTGTCGGCCACAGCGTTCATTTCACCTCTATCTATGCCTACCAAGACTTTTTTTACCCAGGGTTTGGTTCTTGCCAAGTCACCGGGAATTAATTATTGCAGGAGAGCTTCCTACACCTGAACAGTCAGCTGTTCAAGAGCTTGCAAGAAATGGTCATCACTTCCCGAAGATCAGCTCCTTCACAGAAGTCATGGGTGAGCTGTTGCCGTAGGCGCCGGTATCTTTCCCGAAGGTCAAACCTGAGCAAGCAAAAGAGGCAGCGTGATTGGCACGATTAGAATACCGATTCTGTGAAGAGTGATCTTCAGACTTCAGATAATTGCTTGGGGTGAAACATTTGTGTTCCGACTGAAAATTAGCTATCAAGGTAACAGATCAATTAGAGACGGAGTAGGAAGAGGACCTAGCCATATAAACAATCCGAATGTCGTGGCGAAGAATAATTCTCCGCTGATGATGTTGCAGCTGGAATTGGAAACAGTTCAGGGGTTAACCGTCTTGTACAAGGAATGTCTACAATACAAAAATCTTAGTAAAGTACTATACTATATAAGGCAGGGCTGTCATAGCTGCCACAACAACATACCAGTACATGCAGGCCAAGTTACCCCAACCTTGTAGGACAGATGCCCAAATAGAACCAGTGAACCTAATTGGATTAAAAGAACCGGGACTGAGAGGACGTATAAGAACCGTGGAATAATAACATATACATATGGCATTTGGTTGATTACATGGGAAAACACCATATGAAACTACACTCAAACTCTCACAGTGTGATGTTAATAGCTCTCAGATAACAATTACATGCGCGAAAATTACGTGAGGACATAAATGAAAAAATTATCCAACTTATGTCTCAACAACATGACGAAAAATATAAGTTCACTACTGATTGGTCCATACGAGTTCCTGCTTCAGATACTTTAGCATTAATCAGGTTTATGATAGCATATCTGATTAATCTATATGTAAGCAAATCACTTTTCCATGTGCAAAGCATGCAAAACACTTAAACTGCTGATTAGGAAGACATTGATTGTTTCTGTGTCAGAGTAGAAAAGCAGGTTGTGAGAGTTGATTCATTACATGAAAAATACTCTTTATTTTTAGATTATTCATATAGTTGTACTCATCAAATTCTAAAAAGCGGCAGCTGAAATATATAATACCACATGAGATCTCTGATAAATACAGCACGAGGAATCATAAGTCCATTTCCAATCATTCCAAGCAACATTGAGAAAGCTGACAACCCTTCGATGTTACTTGGGTTGAGGTAGTTTGTCCACTGCACAACCCACCAAACAAATTGTAAGAGAAGGGTCTTGGTGTTAGGTGATTCTAATTTCCAAATTTTCAAATGCTACAAGTGTGAAAGTTTAAATACCATCTGTGCAATTGGCATCCACATGAACAGAAGTGTGGCAGTCCAACCAGACAATGACCCCACAAATTTAGTCCCTCCCTCGGAAAGCTTGCCCAACCTTGCCTGAATTGAATGCAACACAAAATCAAGGGCTAACATAAACTAGAGGATAATTTCTTAATCGGCACCAATCATCTAATATAGAAGCATACAGACAAAAACAGAAAGGATGGAGTTGAGAAGAATGGACATTCTAATAAAAAATCGATTGAACAAGTTTTCCTGATGAAGCAAGTGGCCCTAAAGACAGATAAAAACAGAATGAACTGCTACTAAAAAAGGAATCATTGGTCAGATTTGTACAGTGCTAAAAAGAGAAACAAACCTACCACACTACAGAAGTATAAAACGCCTGAAATAAGAACTCTGTCATGATTCCTCGTATGGAACTGGAATTATTATCCACGCAACTATTTGCAGAAAGTCTTTCTTAAAACCAGAGGCTACTCTTGAACCTAAAATTAGCATGAGCTACTAGCTAAAGTCATGCAAGTGATGGAACATTGTCTCCTCTTGGTGCAGTCAAGTGTACAACTTAGATCTTATCATTTTTCTACCTTTTCTCCAGGCATTGAGATTGTACCAGAGCACACACACAAATGTAACTTTAACAGAACTAATTTACGCAAGAGGATGTATCATACCATCACAACAGAAGCAACAGCCAAAGAACCACAGATTATGCCAGGCAGTATGCTATTGGGGACGAAGGGAACAAATGTTGACCACATGACCTGCATTTTCAGTTCACCATCGAGAGAGAAAAGATACATACATCATATTTAAGATCAACATTGGATGGAATAGCAGTAGCATCAAGCTGGATCTGCACAACAGCAGAGAAGTAATTGTTACCTGAGGGAGCACTGCGAGGCCACCGATTGTCATGAAATCATCCCAGAGCTGCCAGAGGGTTGCAGGGAGCCACCCAACGTAATTGAGCAAGTTGAGTAGAAGCCCGGCTGCCACGACAGCTGAAGTGGCCACAAACTGTGGAATTGGCATCGACTCTGCCATGGCGAGCTGGACAATCACTACGTAGGTGGAGATAGTGCCGAGCGTCTGCACGATGACAGCCTCGGTCTCCCTCTTGTTGGCGAAATAGGACATGAGCGACATGTTGCCGAGTAGCCCCGTGAGCATCCCCTGGAGCGACCAGCCAATGCCCACGGTGAGTCCATCAATAACAGCATATGAAACTAAAAATGTGAAATGTAAGAGGGTGATTGGGGGTGTACGAGCCATGGAACGGCGAAGAGCGCGGACTTGTTGCCGGCGAGGAGGTTGCGGGAGTTGAGGATGATCTGCGGGAGCTGGAGGAGGAGGAAGGGGACGTTGGCGCCGCCGGCGAGTTTCGCCGTCAGGGAGTCCCATTCCTGGTACTCCTTGGTGACCACCTACGCGGCAACCGAAACCACCCGCCAATCCAAGCACCATCAGGCAACGGGTAAGAAGCTTAATTGCGCGACATTCAGGGCCGATGTCGGCACAGGAAGAGGAGACCAGACCTTGGGGATCAGTGCGGGGGTGGCTGTCGCAGCCTCGGAAGCCTCGGGCAGCGCATGCCGGCGGCGGCGGTGGAGGAGAAGCGCAGAGCGGTAGGAGCTGGACGCGGGCGCCGCGGAGACGAGGGGCTTGAGGAGGGCGAGGGCGGGGGATGAGGGCGTGAGAGCGAAGAACGGGGCCCCGGCGGGAGAGCGGCGTGGTTGTCGGGGGAGGGGACGGGGACGGGCGCAGCGGGAGGCGGACGGAGGGCAGCGACGGCGACGACATGGTAGCACCGGAGGTGGGGAGGCAAGGGATGATGGGACGGTCGCTTCAGGACGAATCGCGAGGAGTGAGTGAAGTAGTGAGAGGGAACGTGAGGACGGGAGGATGGGGAGGGGGCCGCGGCCGCGGGGGACGCGCGCCGTGGTTGCGCCGGGTGCCCAGGGCGCGCGATCCGATGGACCCGGGACCCCGCGCCGCCGTCCGTTCTTTCTTGTCCCCGTCCGTAATCTTCTCTTCTCTACCTCCAGCGGGCTCTAGGAATTGTAGGTCCAGCCGTGACCGTTCGTGGCCTGTTACCGAGTTTGTCGTTTGGGCTTGATCTGACTTTGATAATTAAATTTGCCAATAAAATATAAGAATTCATCCCTCGTACCTAGTTTTCCCCTAGGCGACTAGGGTTTCTTTCTACCTCACCGGCGCTAGGGCCTTAGGTTTCCCAAGTTTAATCCATCTATTCCTCTCTGGCAATGATGACACTCAGGCTGACCAAGGAGTTGATTTGTTGCGACTACATGGCCTTGGTGTTCCTCGTAGTCCGATGGTTTAGATAGGTTCGGTCATGACGGCGACTGGAGAGAAAGGAGAAGGGTGTGGATCGGAGGAGTAGGCTCGTTCCGAACCACCGTTGGATGAACTACTGAGTAATCTGAACCTCAAGGGAGAAGATATTGAGGGAATTTTCGTTCCAAAAGAGGAAGTTGAAACTCTGAAGGAGGGGACGAAGTGGATGACTGTGTTGCGGGTTGTTGTCGCTGAAAACTTTCAGTGCGGTGTCACTAAAGAAAACTATGCGCTTTGCTTGGTCACCAGCGTAGGAGATCACCTTCGGGGATCTGTAGGAATCAAGAATTATTGTTCAAGCAATTTTTCTGGGAAATTGGCAAAGAATTATGGAGCAAGCGCCATGGATCTTTAGGGATTATGGGTTCATGATTGAGAAGTATGATGGTTGTTGTAAGGCTTCTGAGGTTTAACTTAATTGTATACATGCATGGGTACAAATCCACGGTGTACCTGAGATGTAACGTAAGAAGTCAATCATCACTAGTCTGGCCGCAAACATTGGAGAGGTCATCACCATTTACATGAATAGCCAAAGAGTTGAGGGTGGAGATTTCATTCGGGTGCGTGTACCAAGGAGTTGACCCGGGTTGTGAGAATCAAGCCAGAATGGATGACTCCACTAATAATGAGGGTGAAGTATGAGAAGGTGCCCCGCTATTGTGTGGTTTGTGGCCTCCTCGGTCACGTGAAGGAAGAATGTGGCTCAAGAGAACACCCTCGGGAGGTAGTTATCTTTGGCAAGTGGATGCTCGTAGACATGATGACCGCAAGTGCATAGATTGTTTGTAGCTAGTTTCGAAATAAAGATATCGATCCCACAGGGAGCAGGAGTCTGAAGTCTAAATAACTTTTGAACTAAATACTGAAATAGTAATGCTAAATAACGTTCTAAGTAACAAGATAAAATGCGAGTTTAGTGTAAAACATATTTTTGGGTTTTCAAATAGGAGAACAATAAGTAAACTAAATTTGTAAGTAAACAAGAGCATGTGATTATGATTACAAAGGTTTGCAAGATGATGGAAAGAGTCCTTGGGGAGTAGTGGATCCACCGCTAGTAATTAGAAAGAGTGATCAAAATTACTATAATGAATAAGACCATTTATGATATGTGTGGGAGGAGCTCCTTATATGGGCGAACAGACAGCAACCACTGCTCACATCATCCGTCATAACCACAACAGACAATAACCGACAACCATCGTGTTACTGCACTATTAAGGGATTTCTCCCATGGCATGGACATGGCTTGATGAGTTCTCCTTAATTCCCCAAGTTAGTATGTAAAGAATGACAACTACTTTATAGTCACAATAAGTGATATCATCCTTCCGTCTACCAACAAGCAATCCTCTTCATCAAGTCCCCGCAAGAGGCAAATATTAAGCAGGTGCACAAATCCCAACATCAAGATGAAGACAATTAACATATACACATAATGAACAATATCACATAATAATATTTATCTCAATTCAATCATATATTAGGGTTTCTCCATCTCCCCAAGAAAAAAGGAAACTACTCACACATGAAGGCAATCAACATCATGAATTAAATATGGATGAAGTATGATGATACAATTGAGAACAAGTGCAGACCCAAGATGAATTACAACAAGTAAGCAAAGGGGATCGATGATGGAGACGTTGTTGATGAAGATGACGATGTAGATCGATGTGGAGGCCTTCAAGGTCCTAGTCCCTTCTCCTCTTGTGTGATGATGATGGTGTAGATCTGATTGGAGGAGGCTATGGCGGTGGCACGGTGGCAGGGCTCCGTCGTGGTGGAGAATATTGATTGGTGCTCTGTTGGCTCCTCCCCTCTTTATATAGGCCTTGGGGTGCCCTAGGGTACCCCCTAATACTGTCATATGACTTTGGGAAGGTTCTGGATATTTTTTGGGGCCAAATCACGTCATTTGCGACCTTTTTGGCAACTATACGGTGGGAGCTATACGACGGTAATTATTGCTCCCGCCATATAGTTGGTCGTTAAACCTTCTGCCCCCTTTCGTATTTTGGTCGTCATTTTTTCATATGAACTTTGTTTTGGGTGTTGTTGGGCTCGTTGGATTAGTCTCGTCGAGGGCTACAACGCAGCGGCCTGGGATATTTATTTTGAGAAGTTGGAAAAATTCACTTTTCCAACCTCTCAAATGGCTAAGTCTGGTCCCTGCAGCTCCTCCATACTATACTCTCTTTGTTCCTTTTGCCTTTGTTTCATCCATAATCATCATTAACACCTACACACATGTCATAGACAAGGTGTTGCCTGCCAAAACCCACCGGCGAGCAGCGACGAGCAACACGAAGAGCCGAGAGGCTCCTGCAGGCCGGTGGGCCTGGTCCCTCGGCAGCCCGCAAAACTCCGACACGTCTGGCTTGGTTCGAGATGCCACCGACCTATACCGTCGGGAAGGTGAAGGATTGTTCATTGATTTCTGCATGGTAAACAAGTATACGTAAAATTCGAGTCGTGACGGCTCCGAGTTTCCACGTGAATCGGCTCCTAGAACCGATTATCCCATGGTTACGCATTAGATTTACGATAACATGGGGTTTTGCTTTATCATTACAAGTTAAATCGATCTCGACGGTTTAACGTTTTCACCACGTCGAACGTCCTACACGTAATTGAGCCCGGTAGACACAAAGATGATAGAAAACTAACCCTAGAGGAGGCCTAACAACCGGCGTAAAGTCAATTACGGAACAACTTCTCTGGAACTAGTAAACCACGTCCCATTTACTCGCATCGTTCAACCCGTTTGCAAGGCGACTACGCAGATATCAAACTAAACCTTGGAGAACAAGGCATAACCATAACGGATCGAATCACTAAATAAAGATCAAAAGATGCTACCCTTGCACTTGGGAAAAGGTGCAAAGGTAGCGAGGTAACTAGAGACAAAGATAACTTAAACAATTACAAATAAGAGCACCGATGCTAGCCTCAACAAATCTATGATAGTAGTGTTACTCGCCATCAACAAGGCTTCAAAGACGAGTAACACCAAATAACGATAAGTAAAAATCGCCATGCGATCTAGGCAGATGACACTTACGAAAGAAACCCTAGAAACAAGGGTGGCGATGCCCGAGATTGTGTTGTTGTGAACGTGATTGTCCTCTTTTCTCGATAACCTTAGGTACATATTTATAGTCCGGAGACTTTCTATCTTTGGAATAACTCTACAACTCTATCTTTACCTAAACTGAAACGGAACCTACTACGATACAAGATACACGGGCAATTTAGCCCAAATCCACGACAAGGCCGATTCAACAACACGTTGAATATACGTATCTTCAAGCCCATCTTGATCACGCCCATCTCCTTCTTTGGCCAAAATATGGCGATAACACATGCCCCCTGGTTTTGGCAATAATAATTCAAACCACTCTGATGTTTTTCTTCCCCTCTTTTTCTTCACATCGGGTTCGCGTTGCGAGTAGAATCGCCACGCCACCTCCTCATCATGATGCCCTGTCTTCTCAACTCCTTCGCGAGGCATGATTTGACGATTTTGGCGGACATTCGGGAAACCTCTATGGCATTGAACCTCTTCCCACTATTCCCCTTATTTAAATTCGTCTGAGCAGTTCGCAGTCCCCATCTTCCTCCAGTAGCCAGAAAACCCTCTTCCTCCGCCGAAAAAACCCTCTTCCTCCGCCATGGCCTCTTCCTCTTCCGCCCGTTCCTCCCAGTCTTCCAACAGCATTAGCGACCGGGAGCCGACGCCAGAGCACCCGCCCACGGCGGCGTACAGTACTTTCGCCCCACGATGGTGGGACGAGAGGGATTGGGACTTCGTCGTCTGGTCGGAGGACGCGTCCTGATCGGCGGCGAGGAGGGCCTGCATTCCTCGACGGGAACGAGGCGAAGCGGCAACGCTTTGGTCACGGGGCGGCGTCGAGTCCTCCGACGAGGAGGAGGAATCGGAGGAGGACACCTCCTCCGACGAGTACCCGCCGATGAAGCGCTTCGCGCGGGTCAGCGAGGACGAAGGCGGCAGCGAGGACGAGGCCCTCACTGGCTTCTTCAAGGAAATGGCGGCAGCGGCGGCGAGGACAAGCGGGCAAGACGGCGGCGGCGACGACCTCGCCTCTAGATTAGGAACTAGTAGTAGTAGTAGTAAGCTCCTTTTGTAATCAATCAGCCTTTTGTAAGCAATCAGCTTTTGAATGAATGAATGAAAATCTTTCTCGAAGATTGCCTTTTGCCCCAATTTCGCGATAGCCAAAATAGGTCGATGCTCGAAGCCGATAACGTCAGTATCGGCTTTCACCACACTGCACTCATTCGTCAACCAAGCCAAAGCTCAAAGAGCCGATGCATCGGCTTTCCCAAAACGTTGACAAGGTCAAAACTTGGTCGCATATTTAGGCAAATCTAAGCGGTACGCTTTTGATTTCAAGCGGTAACTGCGAACCTCTTCAAAAGGGCGACCTAGATCTCCAATTACCCACCGACTAGATTGAGCTCACGGTGACAAGAACCCTCAATCCCAAACGCATAGATCCATCTCTGCTGCAAACTAGATGGCGGAATCGTCCAACACCAATCCGAGGTCTCGGTCTCAAGTCGCCTACTCCTCTCGCAGTCTGAACACGATGTTAGAATTTAATGGCGAACACCTGAATTAATGCCTTTATTCCACCATTAAACTTTCTAGGTTTCAGACATTCTGCTGCCGCATCATTCTCTCCCAAATTCCCTCTGTCTTGGCCTCGTCTGATTCTAGTCCTGCCCATCGATTTCTTGAAGCAAACAGAATCCCTTAAGTAAGCCAAGACCTAGATCTGAACTCTTGGGCCATTGCGAAAGCCTGGCCTAATCCCCGAACATTGGGTCTCTTGGTTCAGTGAGTAGCTAGAGCTTACCAATCCCAATGGGAAACCACAGAATAGCCGATGCCTGCATTTATCATTGTCTCCTCTTGAGAAACATGAGAACCTTCTCGAAAACCATCGGCTACTTCGTGACGCTGAACTGCTTTATGTTCGGTCATGGCCCTATGTCACCAACCACATTAGACGTGGTGATGATCATTGGTCCGGATGTTACATCACCCAGCCCCTCGCTTTTAAACGACCAAAGTCCCCTACAAGCTCTTCTAAAAGCAATTTGCCTGAGGGGTGCCTACCTCCAACGCCATATGAAAACAAAGGGCCTGTCTCGGAGAAAGAACATCGACCTTTCTCAACTTCTGGAGCATTTCATATTCTCAGGCCCTTCCTTGCTCCAACCAAAATTATCTCCTTAGCCCTTAACCGGCCAAGGTACTCAACTTGGCCTCGGCAAACTTCCTTGGAGAAGTCTATCGATACCTCCGGTTGATGTCATCGCTGTTCTCGCATAGCATCAAACAGTGGTCCTTGGTGGTTTATTCAGCTATGGGCTCAATGTATTTTAAAATCACATCCCAAACTTCCCCTTTCCGCGAGCCGCACCTTTCCGGATGTAAAGGAAGCGATCCGATGCACCGCTATGGCCAAGCTTTGTATAGACTGCCAGCGATGGTGACCCCTCGAGCGCCTAAATGGTTCAAGATTTTCTTTCAAGGATGGACAATCCTATCTTCTTTCCTTACATGGAAGAATCTGAACATTTTGAAAACCCACTCTCCTTGAGCTAGACAATTTTTCCGATGACACCAAACTCGGCTCTTTTCCACCGTGATTCGACCTGTTTCCTTCCGGTTGGCATGAGTACGTCCAATGAATAATCAAACCTGGTATGAATTCTACCAGCCCGGTAGTAGCTCGCCAATTTGGCCTTGGACAAGTACCTCCCATTTCTTTATTCACCACCTTTACAGAGAGTAGAGCCGCACTGATCCTCTCACCAAAGGTGTTATTCCTTCTTTGATGCTCGACCATCCCAATTCCCAACGACCTCACCTTTGTCTCATCAACCGATGGCTTTGAAGACTGGTGGTCAATGTGGAAGACTCACGCCAGAGAGCTCGGGACCGTTCTTTGAAACATCGATGCGACTATGACATCCGTGGAACAGTACCACTACTTGCAAATTTTCTTGATGCAGCTTACAAATGATTCTTCTATTAATCCATTATTTCTCTTTGCGGCAACAAGATGGCCCTGAACCTACGCCGATGATGGATCCCCTTTGAGTTCTTTCCAGCTCTGTGGTTCTTTTACGCAAAACTCGCCACCTCGAAAAAGGTCATAATGCGAAACAACCGATATCACCACAATCGGCTTCCAAGAACCCGGCCTCTAAGTCACCGCCTCGAGTTCCAACTAAAACAAGAACGACGGCGAGGAAGGTAGCCGGGAAGACCTTGAGGCGCCGGAGCCCTTCTCCGTAAAGCTCGCATGTAGGGTGATCTATGCCTTGGTCGATCCTTCTAATTCTTCCATCCTTGCAGACATGCTTGTGCTCACCGGTTCTCCTTTTTATAGGCTTCCGTCGACACCTCCAATGAGAACACTCGGACCAATCGAGGAGAACTGGACCCGCAGATTAGAGAGGACCATCACACCGAGCCACCAGATTCATCACCATCGGCCGGAAAAGGTCTTTTCCTGAACCTACTGCCCCCCGAGCACCAGTCGAGGCGGGGCCAGCTGTGGGTCCCAAGAGAGCTCGCAAAGGACTGCAAGCTTCTTCGTCGAGCCAGGAGGTTTCGAAAATCATCACCCTTCACGCTCTTACCACTTACTTCTTTTTATCTGCCGATTAATCATTATTTATATCGGCTAAACACCTTCCATGCAGACGACTGACGTTTCTAGTGGGAAAGCTGGGGCAGTGCCGATGCCTTTAGCCAAACCGGACCTAGCAATCCCCGAAGGTGCAGATGAAACGGCTACCACTCCGGCCAAGCCCCCAGCAACCACACACAAGCCGATCGTCCCCTCATCTGCTATCCCCCCGATCTTAGGAGAGGTACCTTAGCTTCTTTCGGCTCATCCTTACATGTTTGGATGCATACTGACGCCTTTTCGGGCTGCCAGGGTTGTGATATTTCAGGTTTGCTGACGTTCGACCCTGAATCCATCGAACCAACCCCCTCTGTTGCTGATGATGAACCACGAGCCAGGGCTGTTCCACCTCAATTCCAGCGTCTTAAAGCCCTGCTGTCCTCCCCAATCGAAGAGTTGATCGAGAGTTCTGAGGAGGTGAAGAAGCTCGTTTGAAATGAAATAAAGAGACAGCTCGGTAGCATTGCGGTGAAGCTTGGCCAGTTGTAACCACCTGTCTTTTCACGGTCAAGGGTGAGCTCGTGAGAGGATCACCGCGCCACGCCCAACTTCCACCAGCCAATATTGCATGATGCCAACTCAGCGAGAAAAAAGGCGTCTCGATGCCAAACCGACCTCTGTCGATTGCCACGAGCTCGCATCCTTGAAAGGGAGTTGGAAGATCTTGAAGAGAAGGTCCGGCGACTAAACAGCTCATTCGCAACAAGGAAGAATCCATCGCCTGTTCCCAAGGCGGAAAGCCTCAAAGCCCAATCAAGACCGATGTGGCGTAAATACGTGCGAACAAGCAGCTAGTGACGGGCAAGGATGAAGATGACGGCCGAGATCGCCGAGGTGGATCGTGTCCGTCTTGGCCTCTCACGCCTTGAAGCATTTCTTGATGGCTCGTATGTGTAAACCGCACTGTTTGTAACATGTGAACCTCTAGAGTCGATGGCCGTGCATCGGCTATATATTTTGTTTTTATTTGGCCGATTTCATGTATCGGCCCCATTCTTGTCCATCGTCTCACGTGCTTTTTACTTGGCCGATTTCATGTATCGGTCCCCATATTTCTTGTCCATCATCCCACATGCTTGGGAAATATTTCTTGAGATGTTGACCGTTGACCGCCATCGGGAATTTTACGCCGGCTCCTCAAGCATGTATGCGTTTCCTCTTAAAACTTGATCGACCCCAACGCCCGTGCCAATTTGGAGACCATTTACCATATGTTGCATCCTTAGTCCCTAATGGCAACACAGCTTCCCATACCAGATCACCAACGTGGAACTCCTTTGGCCTCACTTTCTTGTTATATGCACGAGCTACCTTGGCCTTGTTCTCTTTGATTTTCTCAAGCGACCACAACCTAAGCTCAGTTAAATCCTCAACACTGTCACTCATCAGGGTTGCATATTCTTTAGTTGTTAGATTGTCCTGAAAAGTGACACGTCTCGATCCGTAATTTCCCGTGGCAATACTTCTTGTCCATATACTAGATGGTATGGCGAGGTTTTTATCGCTCCATGGCATGACATGCGATAAGCCCATAACGCCTCTGACAAAACCTCGTGCCAACGCCTAGGGTGCTCATCGACTTTTCTCTTGATCAGCTTGATGAGGCTCGTTGGATGCTTGACTTGCCCATTTGCTGAGCATAGTATGGAGATGATCGATCGGCTTAATCCCGTGTCCTCACGTAACTTTCTAAACTCGTGAGAAATGAAGACCGAACCTCCATCGGTCGTGGTAGTTTGGGGAATCCGAATCTATGGATGACATGTTCTTTCACAAAGTTGATAACATCCTTTGAGTTTCGATTTCATCGGGACAGCCTCCACCCATTTAGTGAAATAATCGGTGATGGCCAAAATCCACATGTGGCCTTTGCTTGATGGAGGATTGATTTTGCCGATCATATCCATGCCCCAACCTCGGAATGGCCAAGGCTTGATGATGGGGTTCATTGTCGACGCTGGTACCATCTGAATTTTCCCAAATTTCGACATGCTTGACCCTTTGTAGTACTTGAAACAGTCCTCAAGCATGGTGGGCCAATAAAACCACGATCGCTGATCAACCATTTCATCTTGTGGAGCTGATTGGCGAGTTCCACAGCGCCGTGTACCTCGTGTAGGAGCCGATTGGCCTCGGCCGTCCCTGCATTTGAGCAATAACCCTTCCAGTCCTGTAAAACATGTCATCCCCAATAAGCACATACATGGCCTTGTACCTTATCCGTTTAGTGCCCCAGTCGAATCCTTCAAGTAATTGAAGATATCGGCTCTCGATCGTCGACTTCCGAGGCGTACGAACATCGGCCTCTGCTACATCCTTGTAGCACAAGCCATTTGTGCAAGATCATTCGCCTCGGTATAGCGGCGGGATCCAGTGAAGTTTATGTATCGGAACTATGCCATCAGCGGCGGTCTGACCATAATGGGAAGAGGGACTCGCTCTCACACTTGTATTCCTCCGTGAGTTGGGAAATCACCAACTTGGAGTCTCCAAAATTTCCACCGCTTCTCCAGCGATGAAACTCCATTCCCTTGCGTATCGCCTCGTACTCGGCGACGTTGTTGGTGCGAGGCGATAACTTGATGGAGAAGGAAAATGTTGCCCCCGGCGACACGAGTAGCATCGATGCCGCACCCATCGTCACAAACCGATCCATCGAAAAACATAGCCCACGTATGAGCAAGGTCGCTATATTAGTGTTGATCCTTTCAGCGATAAGGTCGCCAACGCCTTTAATCGCTTTGGGGTTGATACCGGATGTCAAACTCCGATAATGCAAACATCCATTTGCCCAGTCGGCCTTTCAACATAGGAGCCGACAGCATGTGCTTTATGACGTCTGATTTGCATATGATGACAATCTCCGCTGATAGCAAAATGTGGCGCAGCTTGGTGCAGGTGAAAAACAGGCAGAGGCACAACTTATCGATATCAGGATACCTTGTCTCTGCGTCCAGCATCCTTCTGCTTATGTAAAATACGACTCGCTCCAGCCCATCATAAACTTGCACCACCACCGAGGCGATGGACGTGTCAGCTACTGACAAGTAGATGTAGAACGGTCTGTCCGGCTGGGGCGGAACCAACACTGGCGGCTTCGTCAGATATTCTTTGATCTCGTCGAAGGCTCGTTGTTGTTCTGCCCCCCAGCGGAATTCCTCGTCAGATTTAATTTTCACTAGTCCCATGAACGGCTCTATTCTTCCTGACAGATTGGAGATGAATCTTTTGACGAAGTTGATCTTGCCGATGAGAGACTGCAGTTCTTTATTTGTGGTGGGTGGCTTCATTGTTCGCACGGCCTCCTGACTTTTCAGGCCGATCTCAATTCCGCGTTCATGGACCAAAAAACCCAAAAACTGACCGGCCGTCACCCCGAAGGCACACTTCTTTGGATTCATCCGTAGCCCGAATTTTCTTGTTCGGTCCAGGACACGTTGCAGATCGTCCAAGTGTCCTTGCACTGAAGCAGACTTGACCACCACGTCATCGATGTAAATTTCCACCAGCTTGCCGATCAGATCATGGAAAATGTAATGCATGGCTCTTTGGTACGTGGAGCCGGCATTCTTGATCAAATGTCATGACTACATACTCAAACAACCCCACCGACCCAGGACTCAATGCGGTCTTGTGTATGTCTCGGAGCCATAAAAATTTGGTTGTAACGGCATTGCCATCCATGAAGCTCAAGATCTTATGACCGGCACCTGCGTTGATTAACGTTTACGCCACGCATCGGATACTCATCCTTTGGGGTAGCTCTGTTGAGATCCCGAAAATCTATGGCAACACACCAACGGCCATCCTTTTTCTACAGTGCGATACTAGAAATCCACTCGGCATACCGCATGGCCCGATTAACTTGGTCACAACATTTTCTCGACCTCCTTCTTGACTTCTTCCAATTTCGGCCTTCATCCGTCGTGCTCATTCCTGGAATGGCCGAAATCCTTTTAAGCGGAGTCGATGCTCAATGATGCTCTGTCTAACCTGCATCTCTGATAGTCCCGCGAAGGAGTGCGGATATTTTTTCAACAGGCTATCATCGGACCCGCACTCGGATCTAACTTTTTGCGATAAATGTTGGTCGTGGCTTATCCCCAGGACCAATGTCGATTTCTTCTAGTTCATCAGCCGATGTAAACCCATACCCTAGCTTTCCGTCACCTGTCAAATCGATGCTAAACACAGGGCAAGCGGTAGGTGAGGATAACAAAAATAATTTGGGCCGATTGCCTGAATCGGCCCCCTTTCTGATTGCATTAGTCAAGGACGGTTTACACCTTATTGTTTTACAATGGCGGGACATCTCCCTGCCACGACTACGTGATCCGCTTGTCGATGATTGCTGCTTTTTATTTTTGTGGCGATCGCAGGATCGCCGTACCACGATGATCGTGGACTTTGCTACTGTCGGCCGCTGGATAAGACCAGCCTCACCCGTTTTTGTAGCTTCAATGCGCCACAGCCGTCTAGACCGATTCCGAGATCGGCTCTTGGTCTTCTGCTTCCTAGACGTTCATGCCACTATGGAGATCTCGATAGAATCATCTCGCATGAATGACCTCCACTTCATCTCCATCCCATCAGATTAGGCATGGTGCATCGTGGACGGAATGCGCAATTAGCGTGAATCCAATCTCTTCCTAGCAAGACAACAGAGGTGCTTTTGCTGTCCACGACGAAGAATGACGTGGGGATGGTTTTTCTGCCCACGGTCAGATCCACGTTCAGCACGCCTTGCGTTTCCGAAGTCTGGCCGTTGAAGTCGCTTAACGTGACATTGGTTTTGATCAGATCTGCAGTGGAGCGTCCCAAACGCCGTAGCATGGAGTATGGCATTATATTGACTGCCACTCCGGTGTCCACAAACATCTTGCTGACAGGCTGCCCATTGATGTAACCTCGTAGGTACTGGGCTTTCAGATGTTTGTAACCCTTCTCACGTGGCTTCTCAAAGATAACCGGCCGTGGGCCGCAGTCAAACCGTACTTTGGTAGCTCGTTGGTTCTTGGCGCGAGTCGGAAGTATGAACACCATGTTTGTGCCGATGTCTTTGCATCGGCTTTTACCGTTTGGGGCGCCACTCTTTCCTTTTCGCGGTCTTCCGTTTCAAGGTCTGCCTAATTTTAACGGCCGATCGGGCCGTGCTTTTAAAGCGTGGAGATATCGCGCTTGCTTCCTCAAGTTACGCAGCCTTGCACTCTCGTTTTGGGTGTGTCTCGAGTCCGTCGGGACACCACCTTGACGGTGATATCCTTCTTCTTTGTCATCCCTTGGCTTCTCGAGGTCTTTTGCTCGGCGGACTCCTGTAATGGCTCGAGGTGGAGAGGCCCTAGACGCTGAACACCGAATCGGCCCGTGTCCTCCTCTGCATCCACATTCGGGCGGTTGTCGATTGTAGGCAATCGGCTCATTCCGCATCCCAGCAATACTTGAAGAAAGGACAATCCCAATGTTTGTCTGCGCCTTCCTTTTCTTTGACGGTCCCCTAGCGAGGTGCTCATATCCTTCATCGCTCCATCGCTACCGGCGGCGTTGGTCATACCGACGCTCATACTTGTTAAGGAGATGCGTGGAATGTGGCTTCGATATCGCACTCTCCTCACTGTTCCTCTTAAATACCTTTGTCATTGTGGTTGGGCCGGTCGTGGACCAGCCCCTCTTTCTTTGCCCCGAGCGACCACCTTCCTCCTTACGTGTCATGGTGGTACCCATCCCGCCATATTAACATCGAACGAGAAATCCAGGTGGCGCCTCATGAGTGATCGAGTTCTACCATGTTGGCCGAGGAATGGGTTTGTGTCCACTTTCATGGCGAAGCCCAAGGATCGACGGCCTTGTTCTATCGCCGTTTGGATCTGGCGACGTAGCTCTTGCAATCATTGGTGGTGTGGGTGAACGAGTGATGCCACTTGCGATGGTCTCCGTTCATTTCTGAGTAGGGATTTTGTGGCCTTCGGTAACCTCACCGCTTCTCCTTCAAAGAAGAATCGAATATCTGCCGGCTTTGCTCACATCAAAGTCGAACCCTTTTGAGCCCTTGTTGTTTTACCCATTTGCGGATAGGATCGCCCCGAGCCCATTCAGCTATGGCCACCTCCGGTCTTGTGTAGGATCTTCTTCTTCAGACGACCAGGCCTATCGGACGTTTGAACTTGTCTTGGTACAACTCGTGGCGTTGTTCGTACATTGTCGCCACGGGCCATGTGCGCCAATGAGTTGTACTCTACTTGAAAGCTAGATCCTTGATGGGTCCGAGAGACCCAACACCGCTAGCTCGATGCTTCTTTCTCGCTTACGAGCTGAGTAACATCGGTTCTTGACGGTCCTGGCGCTGGATGTACTCGCTACAGATTTCTCGCCGCCGCACTTTGTGCAGTCTGCAATGCCAGCCTCGGTAGCCTCTGAATGATACCGATGTGGAACGCTCTTCCAGCTTGCTTCCGTGTCTGAATCGAATCAGGTGGCGGCGAGGTGTACCACCCAAAAGCTGGTCTGTCGGCGATTGCGAAAGAACCTTACGCGCGAATCGATCCGATGCTGAAATCATGCCCAACTGCGCTGTATCGGCTCACGTGCTCGATCGAGCTCGATCCTTCCGATCCGCTAAACCTTGAGAACTCGGGAGCCGATACTTGGGAGGCATGGATCGATCAAACTCGTTGGGGTACGGCTTTGAATAGCCGATTGTCCTTCTTCGCACGGTCGAACTGGTCTCTCAAGATGGTACGGATTTGCTCCACGGTTTGAGCTGCAGGGCTAGATTCTCATGACTCGTTCCAAAGGGCATACTTGGCTAGCCACGCTTTGTTTGTCGGCGTCCATCCTGCATACATCGCTGCTCAAAAACGCTCTGAAACCCCGCCCAGAACTCCCGCAGAAATCCCTGCGGTTGCAATCTGTTGGTGCGTGTCGTTATTGCAGTCCCACGTAAGTGCACACATATCCATGTGGGATTTCTTTAGGTGGTTCAAACAGAATCGGCAATCGCCTGGTCGCCTCGACCTTGTAGACGACGTCGCCGCTTTGCCTGGCGGCTCGGAGCTGCAAGTGTGAATGGCGCGGCCGGTCTGAGCGGTCTTTCTCCCTGGTGAGTCCCAGAGTAGGCCCCGACGGAGAGTACTGATGTTTCATGATCTCCTGAACTACGCGAATCGCGATCCGCTCGAAAGCGTTCCCCAGGCTCTTAGAATGGCGGTGCAGAGAATGAGCCACCATGTAGTTGACTTCCGCAGAGCTACAGTGCGCTCCTCAAGGAATGAGCAGATCCACCTCATCAAGAGCACCTCGGTGAGAACCCTCCACTTGATGCCATGCTTACGGGTCCTCTCAAAAGAGCCGATGAGATCGGCTTCAAGAGAGCTTTGATATCGCCGTCATACCGCCTTGTGCTCTTCGTGCACTCGTCAGACGTGATCGGTCTGCCCCATCTCGGCGTCGGATGTTGATGCAGATGTTGTTGAATGTCCCACCGGCGTGCGAATGTGTTGCCTGCCAAAACCCACCGCGAGCAGCGACGAGCTACACGAAGAGCCGGAGGCTCCCAGAATTGGTGGCCTGGTCCCTCGGGCAACGCGGCCGCAAAACTCCCAGACACGCCCCGCTTGGTTCGAGATGCCACCGACCTATACCTGGTCGAAGGTGAAGGATTGTTCATTGATTTCGCATGGTAAACAAGTATCGTAAAATTCGAGCCGTGACGGCTCCTGTGTTTCTCGTGAATCGGCTCCTAGAGCCGATTATCCCATGGTTCTCGCATTAGATTTACGATAACATGGGGTTTTGCTTTATCATTACAAGTTAAATCGATCTACGACGGTTTAACGCTTTCACCACGTAATCGAACGTCCTACACGTAATTGAGCACGGTAGACACAAAAGATGATAGAAAACTAACCCTAGAGGAGGCCTAACAACCGGCGTAAAGTCAATTACCGAACAACTTCTGCGGAACTAGTAAACCACGCCCCACGTACTCTTTGGATCGTTCAACCCGTTTGCAAGGCCTGACTACGCAGATATCAAACTAAACCTTGGAGAACAAGGCATAACCATAACAGATCGAATCAGCTAAATAAAGATCAAGCAAGATGCTACCCTTGCACTTGGGAAAAGGTGCAAAGGTAGCGAGGTAACTAGAGACAGCATAACTTAAACAATTACAGCGAAGAGCACCGATGCTAGCCTCAACAAATCTATGATAGTAGTGTTACTCGCCATCAACAAGGCTTCAGTACGAGTAACACCAAATAACGCATAAGTAAAAATACTGCCATGCGATCTAGGCAGCATGACACTTACCCGAAAGAAACCCTAGAAACAAGGGGTGGCGATGCGCCGAGATTGTGTTTGTTGTGAACGTGATTGTCCTCTTTTTCTCGATAACCTTAGGTACATATTTATAGTCCGGAGACTTTCTGTCTTTGGAATAACTCTACAACTCTATCTTTACCTAAACTGAAACGGAACCTACTACGATACAAGATACACGGGCAATTTAGCCCAAATCCACGCACAAGGCCGATTCAACAACACGTTGAATATACGTATCTTCCAAGCCCATCTTGATCACGACCCATCTCCTTCTTTGGCCAAAATATGGCGATAACACAAGGAAAGTGATAAAATTCTACCTAAACTACTAAATGTGCAAAGCTCATATGAAAGTAGAATGAAAACTAGAAGGCATGCATATAAGGCATAGCTATAGCTAGAAGAAACATGATATGAGAGATAAATGGCACGTTTTATATGGCTAAAATAGGTGGTATTTCACAGCCATCAACTTCCCCAAGCTAGACTTTGCTCGTTCTCGAGAAGTAAGGGTCGATAATAAATTAATGGTTGTGAAATAGCTTATCATTGGAAATCAATGCCTTGCATCATTATTTCTTCTACAAGCTCGAAGATACAAAACATATATCCATATAAGGAAACACAAGCTCAGTTATAAATACCACTAAAGATTCATCAAAACTTATATGTCAACAGTGAATCTAACTTGCAAACAAACTTGTGATCCTCTTATTGCACCTTTTGTATAACTTTTCATATCATTATTTTTATGAGAAAAAACTTAGTCACAAATAGATGTCAAGCATAAATAGGAATAAAGTTGATCGATTCTGCCCAATCATGTCATCTAGTTAAGGCTTTCAAGTGCAAACATCAGTTATTGAGCTTTCGGAAAGTTTATCTCTTAGTAACGAGATTTATGCCAAAAGGAAATGCGAGAACATGTCAAAAGAAGCATAGCATTAGAGTGTCTCATTTGGTCATCCACATCAATGAATTATGGCTATCAGGCACACATTTTCTATTCTTTGTCTTTCTAAAACTTTAGTTCAGCAGTAATGAGATCCTGCCAAAACTTAGTGTGTTTAATCAGACTATACAGGCTAGGAATGGATACTCGTGACTATTACTAAAGTTTCCCTTTTTGGTATAATGATTTCTCATAACGGTCAGAGGAGTATTCCCTTTTTACTTTGAACGCAGGCCAATGAGAATACCAATGCATACCCAAATATAGCATTTCTGCTACTGTCACATCCTAAATTTTTCCAAATTTTGAAATGTGAAAAATAAATAAACAAAATAAATAATTGTTGAAATTTAGGGTGAAAAGAAACTTTTTATTTCTAAAAGGAAACATCAAAACCCTTCTTGAACAAATTTGAATAAAAGGTAATTCAACAAATTTCAACCAAGTGAAATGCATTCATCAATGAATGTATCTTGAAATTTAAACTTGGGAAATAAACCAAAACCCTTAAAAACCCTAATGGGAGAAAATCATTTCCAAGATCTCTCTAAGACTATGGATTTGATCCATATAAAAATTCAGCAACAAATATTTGTAAATGATCAAGAATTATAAATAAAAATATTATAAAACCATAGGAATTGGTTTCACTCAATTTGGAGCCATAAATAAAGATTTATGAATTTAATAAGTTAAAAGGAAATATTTTCCAAGGATAGTAAAAGCTCCTATCTAAATCCATACCAAATCTTGAGCAAATAAATCCTAAAGGATTTAAAAATATAAACAAATATTAAATAAAATTATATAAATTGGAATCACCAATTTTGTATCTATAAATAAAAAGATATGGATTTTATAAGAGAAAGAAAGAATTAAATAAGGAATATTTAAAAGCCAAATTAAATCTTGGCCAAACAAATGAAATGAAAGATTATTGATTAATAAAAATAGTAAAGGATTATTTAAATAAAATCATAAGGATTGATTAATATCCAATTTTATTTAAATAAAGACAATTTCCAATTTAAATGAACATTAAATCATATTAAAGTATTTTAAATAATAATTCAAAGTGAATTGTTTGCACTAAAGAATAAATAAAACCTACTGAAAAAGGTTTGGTAAAAATTAGAATTCAAATAGAGTTTGAAAACATATTTAAATCTTATTTAAAATAAAGACAAATGTCTATTTTAAATAAATAATAGACCCTAAAAGAATAAAAGAAATATTCTAAAATGGACTATAGAAAATATTAATAAACATAATGAAATCCTTATTGAAAGTTGGGAAACATTTGAATTCAAACAAATGATTGAATCATTTGAATAAATTCAAAATAGAATAAATCAGAAAAGAAAAAGAAAAGGATTCAGAATAAAAAAAGAAACAAACCTAACCCACTAACCAGGCCTAGTCCAGCCCAGCAAGCCCACTATCTCCCCTCCTCGCGAAGCGTTTTCTCACGCGCAAACACACCCCCTCAGACGCTGACGAGACGACCCCACGCATAATACTCTCTTTCGCTGACAGCACAACCCCACACTGTCAGTCGTCGTCTCCACCCTGCGACCGTTTCCCCTCTCCCTCACTGCCATTCACTGTCATTTAATCATTGGCATAAATTCATGTAAACGGCGACGTTAATTCCTCCAGAGACCACGCCATCTTAAGCGTCTTGCCCTCCTCTCCATTCCCCCTAGACATCACTCCCTCCCGGCCACCAGGCTGCAAGGATTGCAAGCCCAAGCAACCACTGCTCCGACGAGCTCACCGGCCGATTCCGGTGACGTCGACCCTCTCCTTGCCTTCCAGTACCCACGAGCCTACTCCCCATCTTCTTGCGCATCTACCTGTACCACTCACTCGCTCGCGCGTGCTCCAAACCGTCGGCAAGGACAACCTTTGAACGCCGCTGTCGTCTGCCACTTCTCCGGCAAAGCCCCCTGGTAAAACCTGACCTCCCCTTCCCCTATCTTTGATGCTCCTGTGCTTGTGACACTCCTGCGCATCTAACGGTTCCCTCCACTTGTCTTAGCGAGCTTTCAATCTTCGCCTCCGACAACGAATAGACGAGCCCGACGACGCCACGAACTCCGACGTGCAATCACCGCTATTCCCGAGCGCCCCTCGACGAACAGACACCACCTCGAGCTTATCCTTGTCACGACGAGTTCGGTAATGGCCTTGTTCCTCTCCCGCGCATACTAAATCGTTGGCGACGTCGCCAGAGTGAGCGTCGCCGCTGTGCGCCGCTTGATTCTGGCATTGCTGGTAGTCGTTACATCTGAAACGCTTGGCTGAGATTAGATTTTAAACGAAAGGGTATCGTGTGCTCTATGCCGCACGATCTTATTTAGATCCAACGATCCACAGAGCGCAATCCGCCCGAACCGGTACGCACCAGTTAGAAACAGACACGTGGCCAGTGATTACTTTAAAAACAGAAATTTGATCTATTAGATGATAGGATTTGTAAAATTTATAACTTTAAATCTACACGTCCAAAATTTGCAAACTCTATATCATTGAAATCAGAAAAAACTACCCAACCATGCCCTTTGTTTAATGATTTTCTTCTGTAATATTGGTTGTTTTTGCAGAAACATGTGTAGGCCTAATTTGAGAATAAAAATTATTCCAAAAATGATTTTAGAGTAAAATCTTTTGTAAAAGGTTTGTTTTGAACCTACTGACCATAAAAACCAACTTGTAGATTAAAAAATATATTTTGTGATGCAAAAGAATAAATCTTTGAATAAAAGCACTTCTAGTTAAATAAAAAAAATATTGATTTTGGTATAAAAATGTTTTTTGACTAAAACCTTTGGAAAATGGTTTGATTTAAACTCTCCGACCCTAAACACCAAGTTTTAGGATTTTAGAAAAATACATTTGATGAACCCTAGTAAATGATTACTTTGTTTAAAGGCATTTCTAGCAAATAAAATATTGCTTTGAATTAAAAATGGGAATTTGGATGAAACCTTTTGCAAATGGATTAATATTAAACACTTTGACCATAAACACTAACATTTGTGTTTAAAAATATATTTGACTAACACTACAAAATATTACTTTGTTTTAAATCATTCTTAGCAAAACTAAAATGATTTAAATGGCCATTTTCACCAACTTGAATTTAAATGGTTTTACCACTTTTGTAAATGATCAATAGGAGCTTTAAAATGTTTAGAGCCTAATAGAAACCACTTTTCCAAATTAAAAAATCTTTTGCATGCATTGCTTGATTTTATTGTTTTATGTGGTGAATTGTTTGAATGCTACTTTGAATATGTGCTTGCTTGATTGAATTGTAGTGAAATCTAAAGAGTGCGATTTTTGCAAGATCAAGGAGTGAACCAATATTATCTACTAAAAAGGCAAGTGACACTATCATCCATGTCCTACTATTTTCATTATACTTAGTGGTATTTTTTTTAGTATGCATGATAGGGCTAACATGTTACTATGCTATGCTATGTCCTATTAGGAAATCCTTTATATCTTCCTTAGTGAAAACATCATAGTTGTAGTATGCTTAGCCCTACTATAGACTTGGTAATGGAATACATGATATGATTATATGAAGTGTTGGAAAAACATATGTTTTATATAATAAAATAAGTAATCAATGAACCACCTGGGTGGAAAGAGGATACTCAATTGTGGATAAGGTGGCAACAAAGGGAACCATGTTTATATGGATATCTTTTTGCATGTGCACTAGAAGAAAACCACCCAGGGACTTAGAGATTGAACATGTTTCTCGTATAGTGGCTTTCGTGTACAGCCACATGCTAAATGGGCTCTGGCTTAGTCAATTACATAGTGGAAGAACCTTGCATTGGCACCTACTCAGGTTAACCGGATTCATGTATTGGAAATATATCCTTACATTGGTGCCTGGTAGGCAAGCTAGAATTATGTATTGGGAGGACTTCTATGGAAATACTTTGTCACATTCTCGATCTGCCAGTACTCCATTTGGTGTGTACTTATCCAGCGGCCACTGGTGGCATCAAGACGAGGTTGTGTCATGTGGGTAAAGTGTACAACTTCCGCAAAAGATCAAATTCTAAGTACTTAGCCGTGTCCCCGGTTACGGACAACTCTGAGCAACTAAGGCCTGAAGCTATGGAAGATCTCGACATTCCAATTTCTCAAAGTAAAACTTGATGGTGGCAACAAGGGATTATAAGCACTTGGAGTCTTCCAAGGAGTTCAAAAAGATTGTCAATAGATCAAAAACTATTTTGAAAAGATAGGATAAAACTATATTGCTTTCTGCAAATGAGCCTAAGCCCTACTTAGCCAAATATGCATATATTGATAGGTTCCACTTATTTCTACATAGTAGTGAAACTTGCCAATACAATTCAAATGTATTGACCCTTGTGGCTGCAACTTATTATGTTGCAGGTTTGTTTGATGTTAGTGAAGTGTGTTGAATAGGATTACAAGTCTACAACCAACATGTTTGCCTGTGGCACTTTGAAGATGAAGGACTCCATGCTATATAGTTATTTCTGTTGCATTGTAATGAGATAGCCAAATAAGCTATGTAAGATGTAATGAATTATTTTATTCCTGGTTATAAAGTTGTATTATGACCTTTGTTTCTTGATATTACATCTTAACTGTGGATGCTAGATATTGATCCAGGGACTAGCATTGTAAACACAGTGATCTCTACCTTATTAAAGGTTGGGACCTTTACAACAACATATGTTGGGAAACTCATAGCCAAACTCCAAGAGTTTCCTCCTTTTGGATTGTTCAAAGGTTAGCGGAGTTGTTAGCATCCCATGTTGTGTGACAGTGGTGCAGACACGCGTAAAGCAATATTATACTTTAATCAACAGGTCAAGATTTGGCATGCATCTTAATTACCACTAATCATTAGTTTCTTCAAACAAATCATTTCAAAGAGTACTATCAAGTCGATCATCACATCTATGGTGTTGAGTATCTTTAAGGCTAAACTCTTAAGACAATTAAACAACACCTTATTTAGCATATAACTCAAAACTTTGAAATATCATTTCCAATTGACAACTCCTTCCGTAAGCAAACTATCAAGTCTATTGTTTCGACACTATGGGGCCAAGCATAACTTATTTATTTAAGACAAAGCTATTAGGTGACAACTAGCAAATTTTAAAATATCTTGATCAAATATTCATTCTTTCCAAGTGTAGAGATTGTGGCAATGTTTTCTAGAGGATCACAAATATGGTCACAAGCTTCATAAACAATTTGGAAAGATGCATACAAGCTCTAAGTAAACTCCTATGGTGCCTATCATGAGCATGTGTATCCCCCTATAAATACAAAACTAGACTCACTTAAGCAAGCATTCAAAAACAACGGGATACATGATTGCATTAAACTTTCATCGAATATGAGCATTGCACAAGACTTTGCACATATAGAAGTAGCCTCTCCAAGCTTAGAACTTTGCAAAAACCAAACTTGAGCATATCAGCAAAAGAAAAGAGAAAATACAGTTTCCAAAAGAGAGTGTGATAAGTGGTTACCTCCCCTAGCTTAGTTGAAAACAAGGGTGACACACTTTACCGTTGAGGTACAAGTAACCTCTCTTTTGATGGACGAAGAACCTTTGCTATAACGTATATTTCTTGATATAGCCTAGTGGCTTACTTCCTTGAGAACTTGCTTGAAAACTAAGAAGAAAATAAAACATTTTGTGTTTTTGAAGGCACGGGGATTAGCTCACAAGTGATAAAAATACAAGTCCCACTGAGTCGGTTCATCAACCACGCTTAAGTCAATAAACTAGCTTCAAGAGTTATACATACTCCCAGATTTTGATGAAGTGCAAGTGAGACAAAATATGGAACACGAGTGTGCAACCCCTATGTGCTTATTAAAAGAGGTTCGAGTTGGAATTTTTTACCAAACATTAATATGTAGGCATGTTAAATTGAGACAACCAAGTGGCTCATGCGAGTGTTTGCATGGTTGGCACTATCGTACACATCGTCACACGAGGTTCAAGTCCCTATGAAAATAATATATAAAATAAAAGACATCGGTTTGATGTATGAACGAAGTTCGTTCACCCAACCTACAAAAAAAATATGAACTTCTATAGAGAACTATAGTTTAGAAAGTTTTTGAGGTAGAAATTTATCATTTACATATGCTCGGATTCTCTTTAGTTACCTTACGTAGACCTTGACATCGTGTTCGCAACAACTATATGACTGGAAAAATATTTCCCGCCGTATAGTTGGTCGTCAAACATGCAGTGACCTAAAATAAAATTTTGAAGCAGGTGTCGATATCTATACGGCTGCAACTATACGGCTGGACCAAATCGGTTCCGCCATATAGTTGGTCGTTAAAACTTCTGTACCTTGAAAATAAAATTTTACAAAGGCATCAATAACTATACAGCCAGAATTTTTATTTTTGCCGTATAGTTGGTTGTTAAATCTTCTGTATCCTTCGCAAGAAAATTGACGAAGGCATAGGTAACTATACGGCCGTAACTATACGGCTGAAATTCTTATTCCCGTTGTATAGTTTGTCGTTAAACCTTTTGTACTCGCCAAAAAATTATGTTTCTTCGAGAATTCTTTCTTAAACTGAAACTTAGTGAAACACCATGTTTTGACAGAAAAATAACAGTCTAAATTGTCGACCAACAACAACATGTATAAAATATGAATTTTAGTACCACCGAGTTATGCAACACATAGTAGCAATAAATTCTACCTTTTGAAAACTACAACAAGATAACTCTAATAGCAAATAATGCAAAGAATAAAAATGTCAATGCAACATGAATGCATCTAGACTCAAGACATAAAACTAAGAAAGACACCTAATAACTTCCGGGTTGCCTTCCGGGAAGCGCTTTCTTATAACCAAGTAGCCAGGCTTTTCTCCATTATTATTTCAATAGATAGGAGCCGGAGAATTATTTATTCTTACCTCTAAAAGAGGTTTGGAGCACTTACTATTATAGCCTGGTCGAAGTCTCACCCGCTTGCGGTGCATTGGAGTCATGTAGATAAATGTGTTATTGCTGACAAGTGATGATTGATGCGTCATGTGTGGTGAACATACCTACCTAGATAGCTTCAACAAAAGTATTAGATATTTACATGTAAATTCAAACATTTTACCTTTAATAGCATCATCGGGATACAATTCATAGTACTCTTCTTGGGCTACACTATCACGAGGGAACACTTCATAATACTCATCTTTAGCAGTAGGGAAAAATTCAAAAGTGTCTTTATTCTCTAGTTCATCACCCTTGCTAACAAGTTCATCAGTTTTAGAGTTATCAATCCAGTCACAAAAAGAAGCATCATCAATAAATATTTCATCAAAGATGCGCTCTCCCAAAACCTGTTGATTAATACTACAAGGATTTATCTCTAGTTCATCATTATTAGTGTTTTCCAAATGAGTATCTAGGCATAAAGCCTCCGCAGATAAATTATCTTTAGTTTCAACACAATAAGAATCATTACTAGAGACCGAGGAATCATAAACAAACTTATTATTAGTAGAGTGATGTTCGTCTTCAACCTCACCTTTTTGGTGTTCCTCCTCGTTATCCAGTGGTTCCTTCAAAATGTTAGTTTCGGAAACTATTGTTTTACATAGCTCCTTACTCTTTATCACAAATGCATTCCCACTAAAATGTTCTTGACAATAATTGACAATATAATCCATAATATTATGACACCTTGCCAAATCCTCATTATCGCTACTTTTCATAATAATACCAATTTTTGTAAGCAGCTCATGAGACCTTTCATAAACTATGTATTCCAAAATTCACTACTAGGAAAATGGTCGTTTGTGGCGCACCTGAAAGGCCCATCCGTGGCGCAAGAGTGCGCCAGACCTTTGCGCTGGCTATCTCTCGGTGGCGCACCGCCAGTGCGCCACGCCAGTAGAGATAGGCGAAGCACCACCTAATGCGCCACAGAAGTTTGGCATGGTGCGCTACCCTATCTTGTGGCGCACTACCCAGGCGCCACTAAACAACCATGGTGCGCTTTAGGGTAGTGCGCCATGTATAGAACATGTGCGCCATGATGTATTTTTGTTTTTTTTAATTTCAAGCAGATTATATGCAACAGATTATATACAATATTACAGAGATATACACACACAGATACAAGATATACAATTATATATATAAATACTCGATATGAAAAACAAGATTGAAACAAATACATATAGATAAGTCTCATACATGAATACATAGTCCAAGTTACATTGTTTTGATCATGTTACAAAGTAGTAGTTGGTGACATGCGAATACATGTGTCGATCGAACAAGTTAGAGCTCAAGCTCGCCTAGACATCTAAACTAGCTAGCTAGACACAAATGCGGATAAATAACCAAAGAAGATAAGCATGATCACCGCCATGACGAAGGTGTAGGTCTTCATCCGTTCCTTGTCCTAACTCCCGCTAGATAGCGCGTGTATCTATCTTCCGCCCGCCATAGTGTTGTACCCTTTGTAGCTATTGCCCAAACGGTGCACTGTCTCCGGCAGTCTTCCCAATCATCGTGAGACTCGAACCCGTCCCTTGTACACGACATACCACGTCATCTACAAGTTGACAATAATAACTAACCGGTGATTGAAAAACATGTATAATTAAAGTCATATGAAGATACACTTATAGAAAGTACTCTTAAATCAAAAGAGCAAACTCAAAAGCATGCCTCATATATAACTAGCTAGGTCGTTGGACACGGGGAATTGCTTATGACGGGAGTTAGCCAAGTAGGATGCACAATTCCTGGACTTGTGCATATCACAAGGCTAACAATCCGTCATAGCACATTCACATATATATTGTGCCACGACATTTCAATCATCGGCATATTCTCGAAAAGACAAAAATAACTCGAAAAGCATGCCTCATATATAACTAGCTAGGTCGTTGGACACAGATTGCTTATGACGGACTGCTAGCCAAGTAGGATGCACACCACGGACTTGTGCATATCACAAGGCTAACAATCCGTCATAGCACATTCACATATATTGTGCCACGACATTTCAATCATCGGCATATTCTCGAAAAGACAAAAATAACTCAAAAGCATGCCTCATATATAACTAGCTAGGTCGTTGGACACAGAATTGCTTATGATGGGATGTTAGCCAAGTAGGATGCACAATTCACGGACTTGTGCATATCACAAGGCTAATAATCCCGTCATAGCACATTCACATATATATTGTGCCACGACATTTCAATCATCGGCATATTCTCGAAAAATACAAAAATAACTCGAAAAGCATGCCTCATATATAACTAGCTAGGTCGTTGGACACGGAATTGCTTATGACGGATGTGAGCCAAGTAGGATGCACAATTCACGGACTTGTGCATATCACAAGGCTCACAATCCCGTCATAGCACATTCACATATATATTGTGCCACGACATTTCAATCATCGGCATATTCTCGAAAAAGACAAAAATAACTCGAAAAGCATGCCTCATATATAACTAGCTAGGTCGTTGGACACAGCAATTGCTTATGACGGACCTGTGCAAGTAGGATGCACAATTCACGGACTTGTGCATATCACAAGGCTCACAATCCCGTCATAGCACATTCATATATATTGTGCCACGACATTTCAATCATCGGCATATTCTCGAAAAGACAAAAATAACTCGAAAAGCATGCCTCATATATAACTAGCTAGGTCGTTGGACACGGAATTGCTTATGACGGACTGTGAGCCAAGTAGGATGCACAATTCCGGACTTGTGCATATCACAAGGCTCACAATCCGTCATAGCACATTCACATATATATTGTGCCACGACATTTCAATCATCGGCATATTCTCGAAAAAGACAAAAATAACTCGAAAAGCATGCCTCATATATAACTAGCTAGGTCGTTGGACACGAGAATTGCTTATGACGGACTGTGAGCCAAGTAGGATGCACAATTCACGGACTTGTGCATATCAAGGCTCACAATCCCGTCATAGCACATTCACATATATTGTGCCACATTTCAATCATCGGCTTATTCTCGAAAAAGACAAAAATAACTCGAAAAGCATGCCTCATATATAACTAGCTAGGTCGTTGGACACAGATTGCTTATGACGGGACTGTCAGCCAAGTAGGATGCACAATTCCTGGACTTGTGCATATCACAAGGCTGACAATCCCGTCATAGCACATTCACATATATATTGTGCCACGACATTTCAATCATCGGCATATTCTCGAAAAAGACAAAAATAACTCACACTTGTCGTCCGAGAACCAAAGAGTAAGCAAAAAAACCAAAGAGTAAGCAAAAAAACCAAGCATTGATTGATATATAATAATAATAAGCAAAATAAGTAAGCGGTGATTCATAAACCTAATAAGATAAGTACACTTGTCGTCCACACACACACAAAGGTCATCTATAGTTTGCAACTACAACTAGGCCAACATCAAGCCTTATGGCTCGCTTAGGAACGGAGGACGCCCGCCTCGTCATGAACTTCCTATAGTCACCCTGCATCTCTAGGCGATCTTCTATGTCACGGTTATTCGATATTTCCTCCGTAGAAGATCCCCAAGTCATGACATCACGAAGATGATTGCTCCAAATCTTTGGATGCGATACATCTCTTGTATAATATCCGAATCATTGATCTTGGCCTTTGCTTGCCATTGCTTGAGATGATCTGGCAACAGAATACCGGTCAAGTAGGAACGCCTCATGTGATGGAGTGCGTAGTAGGCTTCCTTCTTCTTGTTCTTTCCGCTTCACGCAGGGAACTCAATGCGTGGTTGAAGACGTGCTGCCGAACTTGACCTTCTTACGCACGAAGCTGGTGCCTTCCGGTCGAGGCAAAGCCGTGAGAGCATCATCCGAACTTCCTTGATCTTGTCGTAGTTTTCTTCTTTTCTAGACTCCTCGAGTCGAAATAAATGGCGTGGGAATGCTTGGCGATAAGGAGATGAGCGTCAGTGTTCATCTCTGCGAAAAATTCAAATGGAATGTGTTGAAAAAGAATGATGATGATCTAAAGCCAATCGGCGGTGGCGGTGAATAACGACTTACTCGGGAAAGTAAGGCACGGAATGTATTCCTTTGTCTTGTTCGCCACGAGGATTCTTTTTAGGTACGAGGCCACGATACGTCGTTCGTGAGGAACCCAAGCGGTAGTCACACATGTAGTAGGGGTCCACTATAGCGATGCCGGTGTGTTCTCTCTAATGATCTGCGTGGCCGAGAGAAAAGAGACGGACCATGGTATAGTGCGGGTATAGGTGGAACATATTGAAGATGTCCTCGAACCGCGGAAGAACATATCCGTGAGGCGATGTCGACGAAGCCCAAGCACGTGGCACCTTAACCACGAATCTGGGTGCGAGGATCTTTCTCCGATAGAAGGCGTCTCTATCGTCAAGCCCGTCATGCACACTGCAGTCAATGGCGAGCTTCGCAAATTCTTAGGTAGCATGGGCTCACCGCCACATGAATCCTCCACATAATACCCTCGGGTCTTGGTGGCCCGTCCGAAAACCTGATCGGATTCGCGATTGTTGACGCCACCGGGCTCGAGCTGCTAGATTTTCTTTCCTGCCCTTTTTTTCCTTTTGGTGGCGGGCAGGCATCTGAGCACCGCCCTATGTAGTGTCGGGGCTTAGAATAAAGGGCGGTTGGTTGTATCACCGGCTCAGAAGGCGCAAAGTCGGGCGTCTCTGAGAACCAAATGGCGCTTGGTGATAGTGGCTTTCTCTGTGGGGCCACCAGCTAGGTCTTCTTCGTTGCCAAACTGAGTGCTGAAGAAGTGATCATTCCAGTCTTCGAAGTCCTCGGCCGGATCCTGCGCCATGTGCATATCATCAACATGATCAACATGATTGCCAGGTTGTCTTGGACGATCTGCGGGATCCGCGCCACTTGTGCCTTAAGTTCTTGAACCTCTCTGTTTTCCTCCTCGCTCCTTCCCGACGGCGCCACATGCGTCCTCGGCGGTGGAACAAAATGATCCACCCAATTCTTACCCCCGAGGCCGGCCAGACGGCCAGCCGGCAACGGCTTCTTCAGAATGGCTCTATTTTCTTGGCTTCATCGCCATACTGAAAGGGTTATCCCACCGGGTGGCCGCCGTCGACCCACAGGATGAGGAACCACAGGATCCATGACTAGCAACAATTTCCTCCTCCTGCGGAAGAAGTAAGATGAATCATTTAGATCATCGATTAGATTGCAATCGTGTTGATCACCGGTAATTAGATTATACTTACCACAATTTCCTCGAATTCCTTCACCGCAGGATCCGCGGTGAGTTGTTTGGTTTTGGGTCCACATGGTAGCGGGCTCGATGAAGTTTCGAACCTGCCCGGGTTCGAATTTAGCAAAGGGTTTTCTATCCTTGGATCTATACTCTTCGTCCTCCTTATTCCATTTGGCCTCATGTTCAGATCCACCGATCCGAGATGGTGATGACCTATATTCATCGCTGCGGCGCCTTTCCCGATTACTATTGGCGGGGCTCTTTCGATTCACACCTCTCCTTGAACTCCCGAACTGATCTTGGTGATCTGCGGGTCAATCTTCTGGATCTCCTCGAGACTTTTGCCTTCTTTATAGATCTTCTTCTTTATCCGGGTTCTCCACCGGTGTATGGCGGTGCTCATCTTTGTGAGGGCGGATTTGTTTACCGTTCCCATGATAATTTGTGTTCGATACTTAGCGGAACTTGTATACGGCGTGCGGCTTCTCAAGAGGAGTGTGCGCCAAGTGGCCATTATCTTTATGCCGGAGATTCTCGGTGTTGATCGAGATGGTTGTCCGGTGATCGCCGCCACTTGCCCACCGCCCTTTGACGACAAGGCGGGCTCCAAAGGAACCTGATGGGCTCACTTGGTAATTTCCTCCCGACGTGCCGACCGTGTTGGGCGCCGTCCTTCGCTTCTTCTTCTTAGGAGGTTGCTACCACTCCGTGCCTCGCCGCCATCGGTGGTTTCATCGTCCGCGTTCCTTGGCTTCTTCCTCCGCGTCTTCCATCTCATCATCCTCGCTCTCCAAGGATGGTATTCTTCATCGTCTTCTAGCTGGGCCGCCTCGAGAATGTCAATTGTTTATTCGGAGGTATGAGTTCTCCTTCAAGCGATGCGCTTAGAACATCCAACCTCGTCGTTATCACACATCTTTGCACTAATAAAAACAAATAATTGGTTAAATGCACGGAAAAATCCGGCATGACCTTTGCTAATTTTCTTAAACTAGAGTGCCCGATTTACGCAAAGCGGAAGTTAATCAACATTCCAAAATCGGACTGCTTCATACAAGAACCTGCATACATAATAAAGTGCTTCATATACAAGCACAAGCACAATTTCAAGGTGCTATTGTCCCAGTACAGATAGTAGCAAAACCAACACTACTCTATTTTTCCTTCCAAACCATTTCACAACCACATCCATCCAGTCCCAGCACAGTGCCACAACCATATAAACTTTTGTTATCAATTTAAGCATAACCATATGACAAAAGCTATCTCTTTAAGCAACAATGACAACCCAATTAAAATAAATCTTGTGAATAAGTAAAGGTAAAAATGAGAATGATCTTACATAAGCATGCCACTTATTGTATGATTCCAATGAAGCAATGTCATTGTTCAACCACAATGGATGCCACAATCTGCTACAATAAGCCCAAGACCATAGCTAAAAATATAAGCCCACAACTGCTACAATAAGCCCAAGACCATAGCTAAAAATATAAACCCATGATATATGTGATACATCAAGGATCGGATTTATAACTATAATCAAGTTACCTATAACTCTGAAAGTGGATTTATAACTATAAGCGAATCGATTTACCTATAACTGAATCAGCTATCTACAAGCTACATTTATAAATACATGATTCACGCATCATCGCATCAAAGGAACAAATGGTTCCTATGCCTTGGTAAT
Organism: Avena longiglumis; assembly: GCA_030063025.1. Taxonomy (NCBI): domain Eukaryota; kingdom Viridiplantae; phylum Streptophyta; class Magnoliopsida; order Poales; family Poaceae; genus Avena; species Avena longiglumis. The sequence continues at coordinate 39,404,516 of CP125976.1, read as the reverse complement.
TTAACGATCATGGATCAAAGGAACAAATGGTTCTTGTGCCTTGGTAATTTAACGATTTCTGTTTTCCATAAGGACCAAATAAGGACACATGTAACAGTTGTCCATATGCACAAAGGAAATGAACTTTCTTATACAACGGTAAAAAGGAACTTGGTTTCATGAAACCTTCAGGTTACAGGTTCATAGTTAGTGAGTGCAATGTAAACCATCGCATATCTTTGTTCTACTACTGCAATGTAAACATAGGAGACATGCATTAAAAACACAAGTTTTACTGCATATCTTTGTTCTACTATTGCATTTTCATCTACTCTGAACCTAACCTAAACCTAACCTGAATCTTGCTACTCTGAACCTAACCTGAACCTAACCTGAAGCTTGCTACACAGAATGTCATTCGGTGTATGTTACAGGTTTTTGACTTGCAGAACAACAACTAGCTCAAGCTACAACTAGTAATCGAAACACGTAATGACTTGCGTAACAACAACTAGTAATCGAAACATTCAGGTTACAGGTTCGGACTGAACATTTCTGTTCTCTGTTTATATAGGTTGCGGTTCTTGAATCGGGCTGCAGCCGGTGTGAGCGAGGAGAACCGGTGGGCGAGATGCTCGGGGAGGTGGCTACAAAGCACGAGGCCTGCAAGGCTTCCACGACTTGGTCACGGCCCATCAATCCAACGCCCGAGAGAGAGAGGGAGAGGAAGATAGGGGAGAGAGAGAGGGAGGTCGGCAGGAGACTCACCAGAGGGAGCGGCGAGGACAGCGGGCGGGCTGGCGGACGACAGCGGGTTCCTCCACGGACTCCTCCTCCTGACGCCAAGCACGACTCGGGCTCCTCCTCCACGCAGCAGTGGCAGGCTCCTCCTCCTCCACGTGCAGTGGCAGGCAGGCTCCACCTCCTCCACGTCCTCCTCCTGAGCGGCGGATCGAGAGCGCGGGCGGGATGGGGATGGGCGATGTGTCTCGATGAGGCGGCGATGGGAGGCTGGCTCACGCGCAGTTGACTAGTCCAACCCACACACGTGTAGCGCACCCTGGCTAAGTGCGCTACGGATAACCGTAGCGCACTTAGCGAGTGCGCCACGCGTGTGGGGACTATCGACAAAGTACTCGTCCCACTAGTTAACACTAATCTTGTCTTACCCCACCGGTTACGCCCTTAGCTCTATTCTAAGCGATGAGCACTCAGTTGAATCGGTGCTCCACTTTTTATTTTTACTTTAAAATACTTTAAAATGTTCCAAAAATACTTTAAAATGTTCCAAAAGTGGTGATACATGCCATACAAATTTTGTTTTGTTTTAAAATACTTTTAAATATTCCAAAAATGCCCAAAAGTGGTGATATATGCCATAGAAGTTTTATTTTGATTTTAAAATACTTTTAAATATTCCAAAGATGCCCAAAAGTAATAATATTCCAAAAATGCCCAAAAATATGATTTAAAGTATAACTAAATTTCATAATAATTTGTCCATAAATATTACAATCTTTTTCACCACGTTTTACAATATTTTTGAGCTAGCGTTTACAATCTTTTTCCCTTCTTTGTCGCGGTTGAATAATTTAGCCCGGCACTTTAATGTTTCTTCTTTCAAACGGGCTACCTTTTTGGGTAGGGTTGTCCTTTTCTTCTTGTGATGTATGTTGTCGCATCGTAGTCGCCGTCATCTTCAATCTTTGGATCGCCGTCTTGGTCAAGTCTTGCTCATTGGCGACTCCATCCATTCCGATGATGTTCCTTTTCCTCTCCTCACGACAACACGGCTAGGCTTTGTCGTCGGTAATGAAAAACATTGGTCCACTTTGTAGCCGCACCACGGTTCATTTTTCGGCCACGTTTGCACCGGACCTTGGATTTGGTGCCGGGTATAACCATGGTTGTGAAATACCGGTCTTCTCTTTCGACGTTCTTTGCCCATCCGACACGGAACATCGGCACCTTTTCTCCACAGTAGTCGAGCTCCCGATCTCCTCGATTCTTCCGTAGAATCTTTCCTTCACGTTGTCATCGGTGTAGAATTCGGCGTTACGCCTGAGTTCGATAATCACACTTGTTGTCCTTTTCCTCCGTGTAGAATGTGTAGCGTTGATATCATATCGCTGATAGGTCACCAGGTTTTGCATCGGTCCTGCGACAAGGTGAATATGATCTTTCCGTGTCGGGAAGAATGCGAGCGGGGATTATCAAGGCGTCGCCTAAACCAACGCGTGAAATCTGAGTTGTGCTCTTTGATTATTTCTCCTGCGTCCTCTGTATGCGGTCCTTTGTACTTCTTCTCGATTAACCTTTTGTGCATGCCCAAGGATCGACCAGTTCTAAATGCTGTAGCGACTAGGTTTGCTCGATCAAAGTCTGGCGTCGAAAATCGAAGTCTGCATGCGATGCGGCGACCCTCTCGGTGACCGATCCGTCGAGCTTGCCAAGGTGTCGGTGGCGACGGAAGACCAGGTGGTTCTCGATGTCTAGATAATTCGTGCGAAGAGATGCACTCTTGACAGAAAGCCCTTGGCTATGCTTCCATCCGACGGGACACGCGAACGTATCCTTTGATGTGTCCGTTCATCCTTTCGAACGCCCTCATGCTGCGGAGAAACATCGGCCCGAGTTGTGCGATGTCCTCCACGACATGGACCAGCGGATGCACCATAATGTCGAAGAATGCGGGTGGGAAGTAGACCTCAAGCTCACATAGTATCACCACGATCTCCTCTGTAGCCTTCCGAGCTGATTCAAGCCAATCGACTTCCTAGAGATGACGTCGAAAAACTTGCATAAGCCAAATAACGTTTCCGGACGTGCTCGTCCATTATCCCTCTTAGTGCGACGAAGTACTGCGTCATTAGCACGCAGTCGTGAGACTTCATGCCATCGAACCTCTGCTTCGCCTCGTCTAGGTATCTGCTTATCTTGCCAGCGTAGAAGGAAATTTGACTCCTAGAAGGCACTTGAAAACTGTTTGATCTCATCCGGCTTAGAGTGAAGCAAGAAGGAGGGCGTAATATTCGTTCTTCTTGAACTTTTACCCTTCCGACGACCTTGTGTCGTCTCGACTCATGATCATCGTCATCTTCACGATCATCGAGTAGTCGTCCTCCGTGAAGCTCCTTCCGGATACCCAAGCATATCAGGTCGCCTTGCTTTGGACCATCTTTCGTCCTATCGGCATGTTGATTATGGTGGCGACGGACTCGCTACACGTTTTCGTGATATGCATGATGTCGAGGCTATGAGGCGGCGGAGAAACTTCCAAGATGGCAACTCCCGAAAATGACCTTGTTTTCCATACCTTCATCGGCTTGTCTTGTTGCCTCTTTCGCTTCTTTCCGAGCTTAGGACAATCTTTCCAGTTTTTCAGAACTCTTCCACTTCTTCGCTGCTCGCTCCAGGATTCCTCGGGTCTCGATTTGCCATCGAACAGGTCTCCACGTTTTCTCCATGGATCATTCTTGCCGAGCCACCTCCGTGCGCCATGAACACGGTTTTCTATGACCCTGGATCTTTCTCTAGTTGGAGATAGCTTGTGTTATCCATGCACCTAACGCATGCGTGGAATCCTTGGATAACCGCCCCGAGATATACCCGCAACCTGGATAGTCTTGCAGTAGTGACCAACGCGGCTCTCATAGTGAAATAATCTTGTGCGACGGCCGTAAGTATTGGCTCCGGATTCCCATAACGTGGCTAGCTCCTCTTTCAACAGCCCGAGATACGATTGATGTCGGTACCAGGTTGTTTCGCCCTTGAATTAGCATACTCATTTGTATGTACTTCTTCTTCATGCACAACCATGGAGGAGGTTGTACATCCATACAAACACAGGCCAAGTCGTGCGTGCTCGCTACCGAACGGATTGAGTCCATCGGCTCGCACCAAGCCCGATGTTCCTCGAATCTCCACCGATTCGGGAATTCGAGGTCCAATTCTTTACAGCTAGCATCCAAGGGTGCGCCAGCTCATCCTTTTCGGGTCATCATCATCTCTGGCTTATTCCTTTCCGCATGCCATCGCATGAGCTTCGCCTTAGGGTCCGCGAAATAGCGCAGACGAGGGTGATAGGAAAGTAACATACCACTTTTCGAGGTGCTTTCTTCCCTTTCTTGTATCGACTCACGCCGCATTACAGGACATGTGGTTTTCTCCGTCCTCGCCCGATAAATGATGCAATCGTTGATGCATACGTGATATCTAACGTCGGTAGATCGAGAGGATGACGATTTTCTTGGCATCCTCGATACTAGTTGGACATGTGTTCTCCGGAGACGATCGTGCTGAATGCCATCATATCGTCGAAGCTTGCTCGCTCAATTTGTGCTTTGCCTTCATCTCCATAGCCTTGAGCGTTACATTCAACCGGTATCATCGGGCCTGCATCCTTCATACAATGGAGTAACCGCGTCTTTCTCAAGTTGCATAGCTTGATTTCTCTAGCGGCAGCCTGGCGTTACTAAATGCCCGCTTGAGAAGCTCTTGCACATAAGGGTCCCGCACCCACCGACGTTGTTCCATCGTAAATGCCTCCTCCGGCATCTAGATCATCATCATCCCGCCCCGCTGCACCTTCACCATCTCCGGAGCGTCTTCATCATCTCGCCCGTTCGCCGTGATGATGATCACCGTCTCCATCATCTACGCCATCGCTTATCCAACGAGTGTATCCATCCATGAAACCATGGCGGGCAGTGCGCTGCAGATTCCGGAACTGGGTCGATCACCGATTGAGTTTGCATCTTCTGCGGACATCTTATATCTGTCTTGTTATTTCGTATCATGTCGCCGTCACACATTTCAAAAATCTAGCCACAATGCCTTCGCTCATTATGCGGACCATTTTGCTCGCACGATGTACACGGTACAATTTTGAAGTCTATTAGAACCACATAATGAATGCATGCATGCAATGGTCGATAGAAAATTTCGCATGACCTATCCTAAAATTAGGACCTTTATGAATGTTGAAAGTCTTGCCAAATGGAAATGAATCAACATTTTGGCAAAACAAATGGCAACTTGTTCACATACATACACAAGAGAGAGAGACCGATCCATACACACATGAACATATCATTATCCTCTCCATACACACATGCATGAGCATCATCGATACTCTCCATATACACACACATATGACCATCGATCCTCTCCACACATACACACATCATGAGCATCGATCATCTACATACATATGAGCACATGCATCATCCATATACACATGAACACATCCTTACATGGACAACTTAACGAGATGAGAGACCGATCGCGAGAAAGATGGAAAGGAGAGGTGCGTCGGCCGACCGGGAGACGGATAGATGAGAGACCGAGACCTCTATTACTTATGTAACATCCAAAGCAAGTTTTACATGCTAAAAATGGTGAATGTGTGGAGAAATTGAGGTGGGAAGGAGAAGATCCCGACTAGATCTAAGGAGGAAGAAGAAGGGAAAGTGAAGTGTGGGGTGGTGGATGGTCACACATGTGCACATAAAGTGCTGCCCTAAAAAATCGACACATCCGTGGCGCACACGGCCCAGGCGCCATGGGAGTACAAACATCTGTGGCGCACTAGGCGAGTGCGCCACGATGTTTTAGTCCTCGTGGCGCACTAGGGAGTGCGCCACGTGTTTGTGGCCGTTTGAGCAGAGGTGGGCATGCGCTCGTAGCGCACCATGCACACGCGCGCGCCATGATGACCCTAACAACCGTGGCGCACATGGTCATGGCGCTGAAGTTTGGCGTGTAGGGCCAGGCCCCACACATATCTGTGGCGCACTTGGGTCATGTGCGCCACGGATGTTCTAGTTATTAGTAGGGCACTGCCCACAGGTGAGCCACGCCTGTTTTAGCCGTGGGGCACTTCAACCATGTGAGCCACGGATGTGCTGATTACCTATAGCCGTTTTCCTAGTAGTGATTTTCTACATTATTACCGTATATGTGGTTATTGGTTGATAAAAAATCTTTATAGAGAGGAATGCATTCATAATCATAAAGCTTGTTAGGCTTACCATTATATTGCATCATCCCTTCGAATAAACTAAACAAATTACTAGAACAGTAATCCACCTGCAACCACATGTCTAGTAGTTGCATATCCTCAAGGATTAGTGGTTCTTCTTCGTGTTCATCCTCTTCCTGGGAAGGAACTTCATCCTCCTCGAAGGAGATTTGTAGTTCTTCTTCGCGTTCATCCTCTTCTTGGGAAGTAACTTCGTCCTTCTCCAATGAGATTTCCTGCAAACAAGTAACTTTGTGCACTATGGGTTTTCTCAGTGCCTTACTCCTCATAATAAGTGTATTCTCACTAAAACGTTCATGAGAATACCAAGAAATACGTTGCAGGATTTCATAAGCTGTTTTTATGAGAACGCTATCTTCACTATTAATACGTGATATTACATGTACTATCAACTCATGGGCACCTTCAAAGATAATATACTCTAATACTTCACTAGTAACATCACCATTATTAGAAGACACTGAAGATTGATTAAAGGTATCAGAGCATTGAAAATGAAAGTAGTTCCCAAATTTCATACATTGAGGATATATTATTGGATCGTTTATCGTATCCGAAGAAATTAAATTTTTAGCATATTCCACTATCTGGGAATACATTTCTCTTACCGACATATTGCTCACTTGTTCTTCAAAATACCCATTCACCTCTTCCAATGAGGATTCATGTCCCATGTTAATAGCTTCACAATGTTCATAGAAAGATCCTTCTTCTAATCGCTCACCAAAGTCCCCAAAATCACTATCTAGGCATGAATCCTCCTTAGAACAATCATCATAAGTTTGGGACACATAGAAATCATTACTAGATGATGAGATATCGTTTGCATGCACACTATTTGTGTGTGGAAAATTATTTCTAGAAGTAGGAGATTCAAGTGGTTGATCAAGTTGCTCCTCTTCATTCTTACCAAGATAATTCACGAGTAGCTCAGCGATAGTCTTACCTTCGGGCTTACCTTCGGTCTTACCTTCCACTAGTTGAGAGGATGAAACATCAAGCGTAACCTCTTCATTAGCAATATGTTCAGGAGGTTTCGGTGGAGGTTCTTCATATGATGTTGCCTCCTGTTTAAATTTTTGATCCTGCAAAAGGCTAGGATTTTCCATGCGGGCTGAAATCCGCTCATGAACAGTGATCAATAAATCATTATCCCTAAAGTTATTATAGCAAAATGAAAAAATGAGATGAACGTATTCAATAGATGTCATCAAGCTTCTGGCATCTTTCTCAGATATTTTCATAGCAAAAAGCAACTCTAAATAACTAGTATAAACCACAAATTCTAGAACATTCATATCAACTAAGCTTTTAAACTTATCTCTATTGTAAGATTCTAATGCAGGATCAATGTTATACTTACATTGGTAAGTGATTGATGGCTGTGAAATACCACCTCTTTTAGCCATATAAAATGTGCCATTTATCTCTCATATCATATTTCTTCTAGATATAGCTATGCCTTATATGCATGACTTCTAGTTTTCACTCTACTTTCATATGAGCTTTGCACATTTAGTAGTTTAGGTATAATTTTATCACTTTCCTTGTCTATGACATATGTGTAGGTGTTGATGATGATTATGGATAAAGTAGAGGCAAAAGAAACAAAGAGAGCATAGTATGGAGGAGCTACAGGGGCCAGACTTAGCCATTTGAGAGGTTGAAAATTGATTTTTTTAAAATTCTCAAAATAAATATCCAAGACCATTGGGTTGTAGCCCTCGTCAATAAGAATCCAACAAGCTGAAGAACACCCAAAACAGAGTTTGTATGAAGAAATGGCGACCAAAATACGAAAGGGTGCTCAAGGTATGTCGACCAACTATATGCCCGGAGGCCGTATAGCTCCGGCCGTATAGTTGCCAAAAGGTCGAAAACGACGATATTTGACCCTAGAAAAGATCCAAAACCTTCCACAAGTCATCTGAAGATATTAGGGGTACCCTAGGGCACCCCCAAGGACTATATAAGGAGGGAAGGATCCAAGATAGAGCCACCAATCCATATCATCCACCACAGCGGTGCCCTGCCGTCGTGCTACCGCCATAGACGCCTACAATCAGATCTACACCATCACCATCACACAAGAGGAGAAGAGACTAGGATCTTGAAGGCCTCCACACCGATCTACATCGTCATATCCATCAACAACGACTCCAGCACCGATACTCTTTGGTTACTTGTTGTAATTCTAGATTGAATTTTGGATTTGCACTTGTCTTCAATTGTATCACCATACTTCATCCATATTCTATCCATGATGTTGATTGCCTTCATGTGTGACTAGTTTCCTTTGTTCTTGGGGTGATGGAGAAACCGTGATTGAATTGAGATAGAGATTATTATGTGATATTATCCATTATGTGTCTGTGTTAATTGTCTACATCTTGATGTTGGGAGTTGTGCACCTCCTTAATATTTGCCTCTTGCGGGGACTTGATGAAGGGGATTACTTGTTGGTAGACGGAAGGATGATAGCACTTATTGTGACTATAAAGTAGGTATCATTCTTTACGTACTAACTTGGGGAATCAAAGAGAACTCATCAAGCAATGTCCATGCCATGGGAGAAATCCCCTAATAGCACAGTATCACGATGGTTATCGGTTATTGTTTGCTATGGTTATGACGGATGATGTGAGCGGTGGTTGCTGCCTATTCATTTCATATATGGAGATCCTCCCACACATATCATAACTGGTCTTATTCATTATAATAATTTTGATCACTCTTTCTAATAACTAGCGGTGGATCCACTACTCCCTGAGAACTCTTTCCATCATCTATCAAACCTTCGTAATCATAATCACATGCTCTTGTTTACTTACAGCTTTAGTTTACTCATTGTTCTCTTATTTGAAAACCCAAAAATATCTTTTATAGAAAACTCACATTTTATCTTGTTACTTAGAACGTTATTTAGTATTACTATTTCAGTATTTAGTTAAAGATTTATTTAGACTTTAGACTCCTGCTCCCTGTGGGATCGATATCTTTATTTCGAAACTAGCTACAAATGATTTGTGCATTTGCAGTCATCAAGCTATTTTCTAGCGCCGTTGCCGGGGAGCTAAGCGTTATAGGTATTTTATCTTTTATTTATCTATTTTAGTTTTGCTAGATTTTGTTTTAAGCTTTCTTTATTTACTACACTTGTCTTTTTGCTTTTGTTTACAAACCAAAAACACATAAAATATTTGATACTAATCATGTCTTCCAAGAAGACTACTCTTGAGCAGGAGAAGCTCGCAAGGGAGGAGAAGTTGCGAGAAATACTGAATCAATGGATAGCTCTGGTGAATGATTATTCATCTATGCTATGTGCCTCATACCGGTTTGCTTGTAGATTCTGCGGATCCAAAGATCATACCGCCTACCAATCTAAGTATAACATTGATCCCGCATTAGAATCTTATAATAGAGATGAGTTTAAAAGCTTAGTTGATATGGAGGTTCTAGAATTTGAGCTTTATACTGGTTTTTCAGAATTGCTTTCTTCTATAAAGAGAAAGATGCCAGGAGCTTGATGAAATAATTGAAGAAGTCTATCTCATATATTCACTTTGCTGTGAGTACTTTATGGATAATGTTTTAGCTTGTACTGTTTATGAGCAGATTTCAGCCTGCATGGAAAAGTCTAGCCTTTTGCAGGAAAAGAAATTTAAATAGAAGGCAACATCACTCAAAGAGCCTCCAGCGAAACCGCCTAAACATATTGCTAATGAAGAGGTGACGCTTGACGTTTCACCCTCTTGACTAGTGGAAGGTAAGCCCGAAGGTAAGACTATCGTTGAACTATTCGCGGATTATCTTACTAAGAATAAGGAGGAGCAACTTAAACCACTTGAATCTCCTACTTCTGAGTGTACCTCAATAGTGGATGAATGGGGAAAATTGGCTTACATAATTCTTCTATAGGAGGTAAATTATTCACATCTTCAGATCTAATACCCTTCTCCTTAAGACATTTCTTAGCTTCTTTCATCACTTCATCATTTAATTCAATCACTCCCCTCTTCCTTGGTGTTGGAGTTGGAGTTGGTTTAGGCACAATTGGTTCAGGTGTAGTAGGCTTAGGTGTAATTGGCTCAGTTGAAGTCCAATCATCTTAATTATTGCTTATTTTAGCCATTAATTCTTCAGCTTCTGCAGGAGTTCTTTTCCTGAAAACACAATCAGCAAAACTATCCAGGTATGTCCTAGAATCATCAGTTAGTCCATTATAATAGATATCAAGAAGCTCATTTTTAGGTAATGGACATCCAGGATGTGCATGAATCAAGGAACGAAACCTTTTCCATGACTCATGCAATTTATCTTCTTCTACCTATTTAAAATCAAAAAGTTTCTGCAAAGCAGCATGTCTAGCACTAGGAGGAAAATGTTTCTGAAAGAAAGTAGCAATCAAGCAATCAGGGCTATCAATGGATCCAGGAGGAATCTATTAAACCAAACTTTAGCTTCTCCTTTTAGTGAAAAGGGAAAAAAATTAGCAACAAAGGAGGTGCGCATCTTAACATCATTATAAAATAAGGCACTCATAGTAGAAAGCTTATTCACATGTGCCACAACCCTTTCATTCTTAGTCCCACAAAAAGGTTCTTTCTCAACAATGTTTATATAGGATAAATCAAGAGAGAATTCATAATCTTTATCTTTAATGTCTATGGGAGAAGTAGCAAACTTAACATCAGGAGATAGTTTAGGTATAATAGTACGTCTCTCAAGGAGACTCCTAATATCACTAGCACCATGTGTGTTTCCGTACTCTTCAATAAATTCATCAGTCATTTCAATGTAACCATCATTAATATCAAATCTCTCTCTAGAATCAGGTGAGCTAACAGGTGTAATGTCTTCACTAGGAGTTTTAGTGTTTCCCAATATAGTTGTAGCAATTGTAGCATCTAGGAAAGAACCTAATGAACCACTCTTTTCAAGCACAGTAGAAGTAACATCATGAGTATCAGAAGCAATTTCAGATTCAGAAGTAGTAGCAGTGTATGTAGCATGTGTATGTGGTGGTGGTGTAACAAACTTACTTAGAATAGACGGTGAATCAAGAGCAGCAGAGGTGTTTAGAACTGTACCTCTTCTTTTAGTGGATGGTAAAATAAGAAACTTTCCATCACGAGACTTCCCCATGATGAAAAAGGATAACAACGAACAATAATAAATCCAAGAGAACTTACAAATAAAGCTATGCTCCCGGGCAACGGTGCTAGAAAATAGTCTTGATGACCCAAAAGTATAGGGGATCGCAACAATCTTTGAGGGTAGTATAACCCAATTTATTGATTTGACACAAGGGGAGCCAAAGAATACTTATAAGTCTTAACAACTGAGTTGTCAATTCATCTGCACCTGGAAATAGTCTAGCTCACAAAAGTTTATCAGTAGCAATAGTTTTGTAGTAGCAATAGCAAAGTAACAGCAGCAGTAAAACAAAGGCAATAGTAACAATAGTAGCAAACAGTAGGATATGAGTGCGGTAGGCATAGGGATAGATGGACGGGTGTTGCATAGATAAGACTATTCATGTAACTTCAAGATCTAGGACATTTACACATAAATAAGATAAAGCATGCAAGTACTAAATAATCATAGGCATGTGTTCCGTATATAGTCATACATGCCCGTAATAAGAACTTGCACAACATCTTTTGTCCTGCCAGCCCATTGCAGTGGGGCCTCAAGGGAATCTAATGGCAATTAAGGTATTCCTTTTAATAGAGCACCGGAGCAAAGCATTAACACTCCGTGGACACATGTGATCCTCATATCACAGCCATCCCATATAGTTGTCCCAATTTCTGTCACTTTGGGGCCTTTGGTTCCGGACAATGATATGTGTACACAACTTGCAGATAAGATCACAAACAATACTATCATCATGAATCAATAATAAGTTCATATCTGAGATCATGGCACTCAGGCCCTAGTGACAAGCATTAAGCACAACAAGTTGCAACAAAGTCAAATAGAACTAATAAAGATACTAGGCACCATGCCATAACAATCTTATTCGATTACATGATAGATCTCATCCAATACCTACCATCCCATAGCCTTCAGCCGGGGATTACTCACTCATGGATGGGAGAAACATGGATGGTTGATGGAGAGGCATCGATGATGATGATGGCGATGATATCCTCCAATTCCCCGTCCCGGTAGGGTGCCAGAACGGAGTTTCTGGTTCCGAATCGTGGTTTCTGGTGGTGGCGGCGCAACGAAACTCTTTCTGGAAAAACATCGAACCCCCTAGAGTTTTTAGGTCAGGAGGCTTTATGTAGGCTAAGAGGGAGGCTGAGAGGGTGCCCGAGGTGGCCACACCCCCTCCAGGCGTGGCTAGGCCCAGCCCGCACGGCCAGGGGGGTGTTGGCCCCTCGTGGCCCTCCTCCGTCTCATCTTCTGGCCACGTGAGTCTTCTGGTAAAATAGGATTTTTGGCATATTTTCCTGGATTTTTCCTGAAAGTTGATTTCCTACACAGAAACTAGACACCAAAGCAATTCTGCTGAAAACAACGTCAGTTCGTGTTAGTTGTATCCAAATCACACAAGTTTAGAGGAGAAACAATAGCAAAAGTGTTCGAGAAATTAGATACGTTTTGGACATATCATGAAGCTATCTAGGGAGGTATGCTCACCACACATGGCGCATTAATCATCATTTGTGAGCAATAACACATTTATCTACATGACTCCGATGCACCGTAAGCGGGTGAGACTTCGAACAGGATATAACAGTAAGTGCTCCAAACTTCTTTTGGAGGTAAGAATAAATAATTCTCTGGCTCCTATCTATTGAAATAATAATGGAGAAAAGCTTGGCTACTTGGTTATAAGAAAGCGCTTCCCGAGAGGCAACTCGGAAGTCATTAGATGTATTTCTTAGTTTTGTGTCTTGAGACTAGATGCATTCATGTTGTATTGACATTTTTATTATTTGCATGATTTGCCATCAACGTTATCTTGTTGTAGATTTAAAAAGGTAGAATTTATTGTTACTATGTGTTGCATAACTCGGTTGTATTTAAATCCCATCCAAATACATGCTGTTGTTGGTCGACAATTTAGACTTCCATTTTCTGTCAAAACATGGTGTTTTGCTAAGTTTCAGGTTAAGAAAGAATTCTCGAAGAAACAGAAATTTTTGGCGAGTACAGAACGTTTAACGACCAACTATATGACGGGAATAAAAATTCCAGCTATATAGTTGCGGCCGTATATTTACCTATGCCTTCGTCAATTTTCTTGCAAAGGATACACAAGGTTTAACGGCCAACTATACGGCGGGAATAAAAATTCCGGCCGTATAGTTATCGATGCCTTTGTAAAATTTTATTTCCAAGGTATATAAGATTTAACGACCAACTATACGGCGGGACCGATTTGGTCCGTCCATATAGTTATGGCCGTATAGATGTCGACACCTCCTTCGAATTTTTATTTCACTTTACTGCATGTTTGACGACCAACTATACGGCGGGAAATAATTTTCTGGCCGTATAGTTCCGGTCGTATAGTTCCTACGAACACAATTCTAAGGTTTGGGTAAGATAACTAAAGGTCAGAAATCCTTCTATTTTCACTTCTTCTTCCTCTAAAACCTCGAAAACCCACTTAGGATCTTCTCTTATGTTCTAGAGAAGCCAAGCATATGTAAACAATAAAGTTCTACCTTAGAAACCTCCTAGACTGCAATTCTCTACAGAAGTTCATGTTTTCTTTTTTACTTTCTTTTTATCGGTTGGGTGAATGAACTTCGTTCGTACACCAAACCGATGTCTTTTATTTTATGTGTTATTTTCGCAGGGACTTGAACCTTATGTAACGTTGTGTATGGTAGTGCCAACCGTGCAAACACTCGCATGCCACTTAGTTTGGTAAAACTTTCCAACTTGAACCTCTTTTAATAAGCACATAGGTACTGCACACTCGTGTTTCATATTTTGTCTCACTTGCACTTCATCAAAATCTAGGAGTATGTACAACTCTTGAACCTAGTTTGTTGACTTAAGCGTGGTGCTTAGGTTAATGAACTGACTTAGTGGGACTTGTATTTTTACCACTTGTGAGCTAATCCCCATGTTTTCAAAAACACAAAATGTTTTATTTTCTTCTTAGTTTCCAAGCAGGTTCTCAAGGAAGGCACCCACCAGGTTATATAAAAAAATATACGTTAAAGCAAAGGTTCTTTGTCCATTAAAAGAGAGATTACTTGTACTTCAACTAAACTTGGGGAGGTAACCACTTATCACACTCTCTTTTGGAAACTTTATTTTCTCTTTTCTTTTGGTGATATACTCAAGTTTGGTTCTTGCAAAGTTCTATGCTTGGGGAGGTTACTTCTTCATGTGTAGATTTCTTGTGCAATGTTCATATTCGATGAAGGTTTAATGCAATCATGTATCCCGCTGTTTTTGAATGCTTGCTTAAGTGAGACTAGTTTTGTATTTATATGGGGATACACTTGCTCATGATAGGCACCATAGGAGTTGATTTAGAGCTTGTATGCATCTTGCCAAATTATTTATCAAGCTTGTGATAATATTTGTGATCCTCTAGAAAACATTGCCATAATCTCTACACTTGGAAATGATGAATACTTGATCAAGATCTTTTGAAATTTGTTGGTTGTTACCAAATAGTTTTGTCTTAAATGAATAGGTTATGATCGACCCCATAGTGTCAAAACAATAGACTTGATAGTTTGCTTACGGAAGGAGTTGTCAATTGGAAATGATATTTCAAAGTTTTGAGTTATATGCTAAATAAGGTGTTGTTTAATTTTCTCAAGAGTTTAGCCTTAAAGATACTCAACACCATAAATGTGATGATCGACTTGATAGTACTCTTTGAAAGGATTTGTTTGAAGAAACTAATGTTTAGCGGTAATTGAGATGCATGCCAAATCTTGACCTATTGATTAAAGTATGATATTTCTTTACGCGTGTCTGCACCACTGTCCCACAACATGGGATGCTAACAACTCCGCTGGCCTTTGAACAATCAAAAAGAGGAAACTCTTAGAGTTTCGCTATGAGTTTCCCAATATATGTAGCACAAATGCTATATTTGGGTATGCATTGGTATTCTAATGGGCAGGCGTTCAAAGAAAAAGAGGGAATACTCCTCTGACCGTTATGAGAAATAATTATACGAAAAAGGGAAACCTTGGTAATGGTCATGAGTATCCATTCTTAGCCTGCACAGTCTGATTAAACACACTAAGTTTTGGCATGATCTCATTACTAATGAATTGAAGTTTTAGAATGACAAAGAATAAAAAATGAGTGTTTGATAGCCATGATTCATTGATGTGGATGACCAAATGCGACACTCTAATGCTATGCTTGTTTTTACATGTTCTCACATTTCCTTTTGGCATAAATCTCATTACTAAGAGATAGACTTTCTGAAAGCTCAATAATTGATGTTTGCACTTGAGAGCCTTAACTAGATGACATGATTGGGTAGAATCGATAAACTTTATTCCTATTTATGCTTGACATCTATTTGTGACTAAGTTTTGTATCATAACAATAATGATATGAAAATATACAAAAGGTGCCATAAGAGGATCATAAGTTTGTCTGCAAGTTAGATTCACTGTTGACATGGAGCATATAAGTTTTGATGAATCTTTAGTGGTCTTTATAACTGAGAATATGTTGCCTTGTATGAATACATGTTTTCTCTCTTCGAGCTTGTAGAAGAAATAAGGATGCAAGGCATTGATTTCCAATGATAATCTATTTCACAACCATTAATTTATTATCGACCCTTCCTGCTCGAGGACGAGCAAGGTCTAGCTTGGGGAAGTTGATGGCTGTGAAATACCACCTCGTATAGGGTTACAACCCAGTTGCCTTGGATCTTTATTTTGAGAAGTTGAAAAAAAATCACTTTTCCAACCTCTCAAATGGCTAAGTCTGGTCCCTACAGCTCCTCCATACTATGCTCTCTTTGTCCCTTTTGCCTTTGTTTCATCCATAATCATCATCAACACATACACACATGTCATAGACAAGGAAAGTGATAAAATTCTACCTAAACTACTAAATGTGCAAAGCTCATATGAAAGTAGAATGAAAACTAGAAGTCATGCATATAAGGCATAGCTATAGCTAGAAGAAACATGATATGAGAGATAAATGGCACATTTTATATGACTAAAAGAGGTGTATTTCACAGCCATCAAGACACACCTTGGAACCGTGCTTAGATTGGCACGAGTGATGATGCTCAGCTCCATAGGCCGCAACCCACCCAGCACGGTCATGGATTTGGTTGTGCAGGCTGGGCTGCGACCCATCCTAGTGGAGGACGCGTCGGTGGTTGCAAAAGGGGTCATAGAAGTGAAGGGCGCGGACGCGGCGATGGCAGTCGTGGGTGTGGAAGTGAGCTGGAGATAGCTGATACTCGAAAGTGTACTTCTACCGATGCTAGTCTCATTAAAGGGAGCCCGATGAAGGAACAACAACCCCTAGGGCTCAGTCGATGCTAGAGTGGAAGGGGCTAGGGGTGATGGTCAAGACAATGGTGGAAGGGGTGAACAAGCAACTGCGATTTGGTGAGGAAAATGTATGGAATTCCTACCAGCCTCGTGTGGGCACTCCACTGCCTCCATCTTCTGCTAGAGAGAAAAAACTCTCTAAGAAGGGCAATCTGAAGAAGGCCAAGCAAACTAGCACATCGGCAGGATCCGATACGGAGCACCGCCAGGAGCA
Organism: Avena longiglumis; assembly: GCA_030063025.1. NCBI lineage: Eukaryota > Viridiplantae > Streptophyta > Magnoliopsida > Poales > Poaceae > Avena > Avena longiglumis. The sequence goes on along the minus strand of CP125976.1, from coordinate 39,387,754 downwards.
ATGAGTACCTACCTTTAGAACTATCATGGATTGGGCAATGTTACCATGGTTCGTGAACTTCATGACTTCGCAAAGGAATTTTCCCCATTGAAAGAGCATGTGGGCCCCCATGTGTGGTTTTGGTAATTAATGGCAATCTCTATGGGACTAATGTTTGCATTAAGTTGATCTTGTAGGAATTGTTCATTGGCATCGCTTGGAGCATGTGTTGGCTTCAAGGTAGAAGAAATGAAGAATAAGAAGAAGAAGAAGCAATGTCCAAGGGCTTTGGGCCTATTGGAATCATGTAGAATAAGAAGAATAAAGAAAAGAAGATCAAGAGTGTAACACCCTCAGAATCGGACCTATGCAAGTTTGAGCAAAATTCGCCAAACCCGCATAGAAACGATTCAAAGGTGCCCACCAGGAACTTTCGTGCGGGTGGAAAACGAAGTAATAACATTACACAACAGTCCTCGATGGGACCCACAGAACAGATATATATATACAACACGACTCCATGAGTCAAGAATACAGATATAAGGTACAAAGATCCAAATCACCTTGAAAACGACAGAGCGTCCGACTACGGACAAGATGCAAATGGGGCTAAGAGCCCTGAATAATAACCAATGGCATCCATAACCCTGCCCAGGCCAAGCCGGAAGGGTAACCCTGCTAACGGCGTCGATCTCAAAACCTGCTTAAAAAAAGGGGTGCCGACAAAGGGCAAAGGAAAAAGAGGAGCGTCGATTTCAAAGCCAAGACACGGCGAGGCTAGAATTGGCGGTCCTCGCCTACATAGGTATGGTGGATCAAGCGGCAAAGCAGTACTAAACAACCTATAGAGACTCGATACAACTGGCGGCAATCAGAGAGGGGTAAGAAGGACCTATGCGGAACCAACCTGATACTACCATCAAACAAACCCATCCTGGCGTTTCCCCCTCGAGACCAAACGAGGAAGTCAACCGAGGAACTCACCACGGTTGGCGCTTATTTATTCGTTATCGTTGCAGAATTACTAGTCGTTTAGATAATCATCCCGATAAAGTAAGCGATGGACAATTTTAGTTAACCATTCCGCTAGAAGTTGCAACACTTACTAATCAGATACAGATAGCATGAGATAACCCAAAACCCAGCAGTTGTTGGTACTTTTATTTAGCCATTCCGTTGTAGTTGCAATACTTACTAGTCAGGTACAATGGTCGCAAGCGACGATCCAAACAAGCATTTGTGGGCAGTATTATTTAACCATTCCATTATAGTGAAGCTGATTACTAGTCATTATAAACTCAAATTTACAGCAATAAACTTTAGTTATGCTTGTCTATGATCGAGATACTGTGCTCCAAGTCGTCCATATCCATGGACACGGCTTTCGAAAAGTTTTACGGCCGGGTGCACCAATAGCAACACACGCCGATCAACCTCGGAAAAACCAAATCAAAACCCAACGAGGCTTTCACGATCGAACAATCACAGGATTCAGAATTATTTCAGGGCCACCCATTGAGTAGACCAAGAACGGCTAGTGACTCGAGACGGACTCAAGGTTTGCGCTGGCTGTAAACGACCGGGAACCGAAAGTGTGGCTGGGCTTGTCGATACCGCGAAACACTCCGCTTACCTAAGCGACAGTGTGCTCCTCGCACAATTTAAATACAGAAGTAGCATGGCATAAGTACAGGATAGTAAATAAAACCTCAAACTAGTTTGTGGCCCCAGGAAATAAGACTGAATCAAGCTCTGGCTCAGGGGGGTCCCATATACCTCCCGGATGTGGATAGCGCGATAAAACAAGGAACGGGTATCAAGTACTCGGGGTCCTGCGGGACACAAGTGGGCGTTCGGAAACCAAATATTATCTATCACCCACCGATGCCTCTGCTTAATTCAATTTTAGTTGTTAAACAGGAATTAAAGTGAACGATAAGTAAAGCTATGATCATCTCCAACATCAACATGCGGCAATACATCAACAATCGTGGCATCGACAACACGCACAAAGATTGAGCAAGCGACTACGACGCAAGTCCATCTATCTACCAAACAACGTGTAATAGGATGTGTCCAAGGCAATATAGGGTGCACGGTATCTCACACATGGAAACTAAATCATCGCAACCTGAAAGAATAGATCAACAGAGGGAAGTAAATACTATAAAAGTAAGATAGGTAGAAAGGGAGATGCTGCTTTGAAAACATTGTCGAAGGTTCAACCAAGATCGGGGCAAAACTCACATCAACTCAACGGCCTTATCCGCCAAGAAGCAAAACACTAGAATAAACACCGGATGCAATATTTAATACAACGGCAGAAGATCGGCATGATGCATGTATGATGCATGACATGGCAATGATGCGATGCGATTAGGTCATATTAAGTGGAACCGGGGTCCCGACAATTAATTAAATGGTTCAAGTTGTTTAGAACCCCCGCAATTTAAATGTTGTTATAACAAGGCAAGATAAGATACCGGTTCGCTACACAAATTTAAATGAGGCCAATATGAGACTAGATTTGCCCGCATATGGGCCCCATATTTAATTATGCAGTGAATCGGCATAAGGCCCCCAAACCACATGACAAATATGCATGCGAGTATGACAATTCAATATGCAACAATTCATATAGTTGACCATTTATAAAATAGGGTTCTCGGAAAGGGGTTCACACATTTAGGGGTCTCGACGATCTTGGGGTTCCGGGGTTCGGGGTCGGTCGTGGTCGTGGTTCGCGGATCTTGGTCCGGGGTTCGACAGGATCGGTCTCGACGGGAGCGTTCTCGGATAACAGAGGGAGGTCTTGTCGCATCCGGGAAGCAGGACTTGGTTCGGTGTCGGGGGTATCGGATTCTTCCGGGCCGATGCCGTTCTTGTCGTCGTGCCGATCTTGTCGGGTCCCACGGGTCGATCTTGCCGTTCTTGAGGATCTTGTCGGCTCGCACCATCGAGTCGGTCTTGGCGTTCGGCCGCCTTGGTCCTCGAATCCGAGAGGGTTCGGTCTTACGGGTTTGGGCGCCAGGATCGATCTTCGGTCGTGGGTCTCGACGCCTTTGGGTCCGGAACAGCCGGAACCCGTGAGTCGATCTTGGCGCCGATGTCCGTGAGGGAGTCCTCGGTCCGGATGGAGATCTTGTCGGTGGCCTTACAACACGGTGTAGATCTTGGCGTGCTGAAGCTGAGAAGAACTTGAATCGCTATCCTTCGGTCTCGTCTCATAGGATATCCTGCCCATCGCCTCAGAACAACCACAACTTGCCACCCGAAGACCAAACAGCACAAGATCGAGCTGGCCTCAACACGCAGACACGCACGGGATGACGCGGCGCTGCGGCGACGGGGTGGGCTCCAGGGAGACGGTTCCAAAGGGCGGGCCGGCCGGCTGGAAGGGCGAGGGCTCGAAACAGCCATGGCGGACGCGGACCGAAGCGGAGACCGGCCGCTGCAGGAGGTGCTCGGGCGCCGACGAAGCAGGGAGGACGCCAGCGGAGGAGGCCATTGCTGCGTCGGGCGCGCCACGTGGCGGCGCTGCACGAGGAGGGAGGCAATGGGCGCGGGTCTGGGCGGCGAGGGTCCCGGAGGCGGGAGGACGGCCAGTGGAGGGTCGGCCAGCGAGGGTCCTGGGAGGCGAGGCGGGAGGCGGGCGCTGCCACGAGGCGCTTGGTAGTGCGGCGAGGCGGAGCTGGGAGGAAGGGGCAGGAGGAGGCGAGGAGGAGGCGGCGTGGAGGCGGGGTGAGGGAGAAGGCGCAAGGCAGTCGCTGGGTGGAAGAAGGGAGGAGGAGGCGAGGTCAGTGGGCAGGGGCAGGAGAGGCGGCGGAGCGAGAGGAAGAGCGGCCACGCTGAGAGGGCAGGCGGAGCTGCTGGGCAGAGGGAGCTGGGGCATGGCGGGAGCGCCCGAGACGCTGACGCTGCGAGGGGAAGCGGAGGAGGAGCTAGGCGGCGCAGAGGGTGGAGGAGGTCATGCGGCGGCCAGTGGAGCATGGCGCCGGGCAGCGGCGCGTGGGTTGGGAGCGAGAAGGGAGGAGGCGCGCGGGAGGTGGGTCCGCGGCGTGTACAGATGCGGGGAGGGGCGATGGGGAACAGGGCGGACGTGGGACTGGAGGTGGGAGTGAGGCGGATGGGTGGGGATCGGTGTGGTGGCGTGTGTGTGTGGGTGTGTGGGGTGGGTTTAGAGGGAGAGGGAGGGTTAGGTGGAGGGGATTGGGTGAGGGAGAGAGGGGTGAGGTGGCGAGATGATAGGCTGGGGTGATGTGGAGAGGAGGCTGGGTAGGTTAGTTGGTAGATGTAGGATTTAGAAGGGCGGTGTAGGTGGACCGCTTGTAAAACCTGGGGTGGTCGTTAGGCGGCGGCCGTTAACTGCCCAAAATAAATAAATAAATATTTTATTTGTTTTAAACAGCCTTTGGCAAACCAGTAGTGTGCAAAATAAAATATTCGAGACCCGGTTTGGTGTTTAAATAAAGATGGGCGTTTAGAAAACAAAACCAGGCTTTGAAAATAGTTTTATGCAAACAATGCATGATGATGACGATGCAATGCACAAATTCAACGATTTTCTAGTAGTGGTTTTATGGATGCCACAATTCGACACCACTAACAAGGGATCTCGCCCTCGAGATCCGCCTCATGGTACCGGAAGGAAGGTCGGCGATCTGCGTCTTCTCGCACTTCGTGTAGATCCTCGCGACACCACTAACAAGAGGTCGTTGTCCGTGATCGTCGAGAGAACACGCCGGGTACAAAAGGTCGAAGGTAGAGGTATCAACAAATTAAGCCACCTCTAGCTTCCGTGGACGGAGTAAAATTGCTGGATCCACTGATTCGATGTACATGAGCGAATGATAAGAGTAGTCGGATGGTGATCAGTCCATCGCGCACCCAAACCATTACTCTGCACACGATTAGGCGGATTATGCAACCAACTCTCGGAGTCAGACTGAAGATCTCGACAAGCGAGGTTCGGAAACACCGGAGTGATGCAGACTCTGCATCGGATCTAGCGTAGAAGATGTTGTCGCGTCGAAAAACACCGGAAGGCACAAACAAGGAACAAAGAATGGTACCACAGTAGACGGATTCCTCAGGCAGCTTGAACACCGGATGGTAGAACACCGTTATCAAAGGAGGAAGCGAAACCCTGAAGGTACGACGGAAAACCCAACCACGAGAAGTCCTGGACTCGAAGAAAGAGAAGAGAGCGGATTCAAAACACGTAGAGGTAAGAGGAGAATAGCAGAGGGGTAAGGAGTAAAATTAGACCTAATCAGAGCTATCCAACCGATTTTTTTAAAAAATAGTTTTGACACTCTACTTCGGCCGTTAGCTAGGTTATCCTACAGTCGACTTTGGGGTCGTGAATCACCGAGCTCGATACCACCAGAACACCCTCGAATCGGACCTATGCAAGTTTGAGCAAATTCGCCAAACCCGCATAGAAACGATTCAAAGGTGCCCACCAGCACTTTCGCGCGGGTGGAAAACGAAATAATATTACACAACAGTCCTCGATGGGACCCACGTATCAGATATATATACAACACGACTCCATGAGTCAAGAATACGTATATAAGGTACAAAGATCCAAATCACCTTGAAAAGCGACAGGCGTCCGATCACGGACAAGATGCAAATGGGGCTAAGAGCCTCAAGAATAACCAATGGCGCCCATAACCCTGCCTGTGCCAAGCGGAAGGGTAACCCTATAACGCGCCGATCTCAAAACCCTTAAAAAAAAGGTGCCGACAAAGGACAAAGGAAAAAGAGGAGCGTCAAGATCGAGGCCAAGACACGGCGAGGCTAGAATTCAAGGTCCTCGCCACATAGGTATGGTGGATCAAGCGGCGGCGCAGCACTAAACAACCTATAGAGACTCGATACAATCAAGCGGCAATCGAGAGGGGTAAGAAGGACCTATGCGGAACCAACCCGATACTACCATCAAACAAACCCATCTGGCGTTTCTCGAGACCAAACGAGAAGTCAACCGAGGAACTCACACGGTTGGCGCTTTATTTATTCGGTTATCGCTGCAGCAATTACTAGTCGTGTTTAGATAATCATCCCGATAAAGTAAGCAAAGGACAATTTTAGTTAACCATTCCGCTAGAAGTTGCAACAATTACTAATCGATCTGAGATAGCATGAGATAACCCAAAACCCGGCTTGTTGGTACTTTTATTTAGCCATTCCGTTGTAGTTGCAATACTTACTAGTCAGTACAATGCATGGCGACTTATCCAAACAAGCATTTGTGGGCGTATTATTTAACCATTCCATTATAGTGAAGCTGATTACTAGTCATTATAAACTCAAATTTACAGCAATAAACTTTAGTTATGCTTGTCTATGATCGAGATATCGTGCTCCAAGTCGTCCATATCCATGGACACGACTTTCGTAAAGTTTTACCGGCCGGTGCACCAATAGCAACACACGCCGATCAACCTCGGAAAAACCAAATCAAAACCCAACGAGGCTTTCACGATCGAACAATCACAGGATTCAGAATTATTTCAGGGGCCACCCCATTGAGTAGACCCAACGAAGCTAGGCACTCGAGACGGACTCAAGGTTTGCGTCGGTCGTAAACGATCGGGAACCCGAAAGTGTGGCTGGGCTTGTCGACATACCGAAAACACTCCGCTTACCTAAGCAGACAGTGTGCTCCTCGCACAATTTAAATACGTATAGCATGGCATAAGTACAGGATAGTAAATAAAACCTCAAACTAGTTTGTGGCCCCAAGAAATAAGATCAATCAAGCTCGCTGGGGGTCCCATATACCTCCCGGATGTGGATAGCGATAAAACAAGGAACAGTATCAAGTACTCGGGTCCTCAAGGGACACAAGTGGGCGTTCGAAACCAAATATTATCTATCACCCACCGATGCCTCTCGAGATAATTCAATTTTAGTTGTTAAACAGAATTAAAGTGAACGATAAGTAAAGCTATGATCATCTCCAACATCAACATGCGGCAATACATCAACAATCTGTGGCAACGGACAACACGCAACAAAGATTTGAGCAAGCGACTACGACGCGCAAGTCCATCTATCTACCAAACAACAGGTAATAGGATGTGTCCAAGGCAATATAGGGCTGCACGGTATCTCACATGTACGGAAACTAAAGCATCGCAACACAGACAGCAATAGATCAACAGGAGGGAAGTAAATACTATAAAAGTAAGATAGGTAGAAAGGGGGAGATGCTCGCCTGAAAACATTGTCGAAGGTTCAACCGAAGATCGGGGCGAAACTCACATCAACTCAACGGCCTTATCCGCGAAGAAGCAAAACACTAGAATAAACACCGGATGCAATATTTAATACAACGGCAGAAGATCGGCATGATGCATGTATGATGCATGACATGGCAATGATGCGATGCGATTAGGTCATATTAAGTGGAACCGGGGTCCCGACAATTAATTAAATGGTTCAAGTTGTTTAGAACCCCCGCAATTTAAATGTTGTTATAACAAGGCAAGATAAGATACCGGTTCGCTACACAAATTTAAATGAGGCCAATATGAGACTAGATTTGCCCGCATATGGGCCCCATATTTAATTATGCAGTGAATCGGCATAAGGCCCCCAAACCACATGACAAATATGCATGCGAGTATGACAATTCAATATGCAACAATTCATATAGTTGACCATTTATAAAATAGGGTTCTCGGAAAGGGGTTCACACATTTAGGGGTCTCGACGATCTTGGGGTTCCGGGGTTCGGGGTCGGTCTCAGGGTCCAGGGCTCGGCGGATCTTGGTCCGGGGTTCGACGGGATCGGTCTCGACGGGAGCGTTCTCGGATAACAGAGGGAGGTCTTGTCGCATCCGGGAAGCAGGACTTGGGTCGGTGTCGGGGGTATCGGATTCTTCCGGGCCGATGCCGTTCTTGTCGTTGTGCCGATCTTGTCGGGTCCCACGGGGTCGATCTTGCCGTTGCGAGGATCTTGTCGGGCTCGCACCATCGAGTCGGTCTTGGCGTTCGGGTCTTGATCGAATCCGAGAGGGTTCGGGTCTTGACGGGTTTGGGCGCCACGATCGATCTTCCAGTCGAGGTCTCGGCGTCTTTGGGTCCGGAACAGCTTCGAACCCGTGAGTCGATCTTGGCCTCGATGTCCGTGAGGGAGTCCACAGGGTCGTGATGGAGATCTTGTCGGTGGCCTTACAACACGGTGTAGATCTTGGCGTGCCAAAGGTTGAGAAGAACTTGAATCGCTATCTGTCGGTCTCGTCTCATAGGATATCCCGCCCATCGCCTCAGAACAACCACAACTTGCCACCCGGAAGACCAAACAGGCACAAGATCGAGCTGGCCCTGAACACGCAGACACGCACGGGGATGACGCGGCCGCGCTGCCGGGCGACGGGTGGGCTCAGGGAGACGGCCCAGTGCGGGCTGGTTGCAGGCAGCTGGAAGGGCGAGGGCTCGGGAACGCTTCATGCGCGACGCAATGATGGAAGCGGAGGACCAGCGGCTGCCGCCGCTGCAGGAGAGGTGCTCTGGGGCCGACGAGCTTGGAGAGGGACGCGCCAAGCGAGGAGGGCACGCTGCTGCGGAAGCGGCCACGCCGTGGCGGCGCGGCGAGGACGGGGCGGGCTCGGCGGCGAGGGGGTCCGCTGGAGGCGGAGGAGGACGGCAGTGGAGGGGTCGACGGCGAGGGAGGCAGGCGGCCGAGGCGGGCAGGCGCGGGAGGGCGGCCACGAGCGCCGGGCGGCAAGCGGCAACAAAGTAGAGAGGCGGCCGGGAGGAAGGGGAGCAAGGAGGGCGAGCCGAGGAGGCGGCGTGAGGCGGGGTGGGGAGAAGCGCCATGCGGCGTCGCTGGGTGGAAGAAGAGGGAGGAGGGAGGCGAGGTCGGCGGGCCGGGAGCAAGCGAGGAGAGGCGCGGAGCGGAGGAAGAGCTGTCTTGGGAGAGGCCAGGGCGGAGCTGCGTCAGGCAGAGGGAGCCTCGCCATGAGCAAGGCGCAGACGCCCGGACGCGGGGAAGCGGGGAAGGCCGAGGAGGAGCTAAGGGCGGCGCAGGTGGGCGAGGAGGTCGCGGGCGCCGTGAGGCGGTGAGCGGAGGCTGGCGCAACGGCGATGGCAAGGGTTGGGAGCGAGAGAAGGAGGGAGGCGCGGGAGGATGCGGAGGTGGGTCCGGGCGGCACACAAGATGCGGGAGAGGGCACTGGGGGCAGGGGCGTGGGGGGAGGTGGGGCAGTGGGGCGTGGGTGGGGATCGGTGTGGTGGCGTGTGTGGCCTGGGTATGTGGGGTGTGGGTTTAGAGGGAGAGGGAGTGGGTTAGGTGGCAAAGGGGGATTGGGTGAGGGAGAGAGAGGGGTGAGGTGGCGAGAGATGATAGGTTGGGGTGATGTGGAGAGGAGGGCTGGGTAGGTTAGTTGGTAGATGTAGGATTTAGAAGGCGGGTGTAGGTGGACCGTTTGTAAAACTCGTGGTCGTTCGGGGCGATCGGCCCGTTCGACTGCCCCACTCAAAATAAATAAATAAATATTTTATTTGTTTTAAACAGGCCTTTGGCAAACCAGTAGCAGGCAAAATAAAATATTCTGGAGACCCGGGTTTGGTGTTTAAATAAAGATGGGGCGTTTAGAAAACAAAACCAGCTTTGCGAAAATAGTTTTATGCAAACAATGCATGATGATGACGATGCAATGCACAAATTCACGCGATTTTCTAGTAGTGGTTTTGCGGGATGCCACAATTGACACCACTAACAAGGATCTCGCCTCGAGATCCGCCTCATGGTACCGAAGGAAGGTCGGCGATCTCAAGTCTTCTCGCGCCGTGTAGATCCTCGCGACACCACTAACAAGAGGTCGTTGTCCGTGATCGTCGAGAGAACACGCCGGGTACAAAAGGTCGAAGGTAGAGGTATCAACAAATTAAGCCACCTCTAGCTTCCGTGGACGGAGTAAAATTGCTGGATCCACTGATTCGATGTACATGAGCGAATGATAAGAGTAGTCGGATGGTGATCAGTCCATCGCACCCAAACCATTACTCGCACGATTAGGCGGATTATGCAACCAACTCTCGAGTCGATCAAGATCTCGACAAGCGAGGTTCGAACACCGGAGTGATCGACGCATCGGATCTAGCGTGAAGATGTTGTCGCGTCGAAAAAACGGAAGGCACAAACAAGGAACAAAGAATGGTACCACGAGAGATTCTCAGCAGCTTGAACACGGATGGTAGAACACCGTTATCAAAGGAGGAAGCGAAACCTCGAAGTACACGGAAAAACCCAACCACGAGAAGTCCCGGACTCAAGAAAGAGAAGAGAGCGGATTCAAAACACGAGAGGTAAGAGGAGAATAGCGGAGGGTAAGGAGTAAAATTAGACCTAATCGAGCTATCCAACCGATTTTTAAAAAATAGTTTTGACACTCTACTTGACCGTTAGCTAGGTTATCCTACAGTCGGACTTGTGGGTATCGTATCTGAGCTCGATACCACTCAGAACACCCTCGACCGACCTATGCAAGTTTGAGCAAAATTCGCCAAACCGCATAGAAACGATTCAAAAGGTGCTCACCAGCACTTTCGCGGGTGGAAAAGCGTAATAACATTGCACAACATCCTCGATGGGACCCACAGAGCAGATATATATACAACGACTC